>JBBJLR010000013.1:6944476-6958090 GCA_037577145.1 Brachypetersius gabonensis | reverse complement strand
TTATATTTACTGAAATCAGAGTTTACTGATACGCTCTGAGTTCTGAGGGTAAACACCGGTTCTAGACTGTTTTACACGGTTTATATTTACTGACATCAGAGTTTATTGATACACTCTGAGTTCTGTTGGTCAACACCAGTTCTAGACTGTTTTACGCTGTTTATATTTACGTAAATCAGAGTTTACTGATTTAACATCATTTAACAACTAGCGATAAGACCAAGTTTGGTTTCACTGAGAGAAGATGAGAATGCTACAGCTGGATTATTTATCAGCATCACTGGGATCCTTACCTGATCATGGCTGCCTTCTTTTGTTCTTCTCCTGAATCCTGAAGTTCATGGCGAGAGACGAACTGGTTGAGGTCTCCATTTTCCATGTACTCTGTAATCATGCAAAGGGGGTCGCTCTCCACACACACAGCCAGCAGACGGATGATGTTGGGGTCCCTCAACCTGGACATGATCCTGATTTCCTTCAGAAAGTCATTTCTGACCAGAAATAAAGAATCATTCATTTTTTTAGATGTGAAGCACCCCACTGATCTGTTTAAAACAGTGGTTCCCAACCTTTTTTCCTTTAAGCCTGTGTCCAAACTCATGTTCTTGAACTCTTGTACACACACACACTTTTAAATTTCTCAGATATTGGGATTTTATGAATTTAATGTGTACAAATATAATTATGGTAACCTCAGTGCAGACAAAATTGCGATCTCTAGCGCCCCCCTAAGGGGGACCTGGACCCCAAGTTGGGAACTACTGCTCTAGAATACACGCAGACTTGCTCACATTTAGCATGCTAAAGATTCTCCACCAGGGGCGCTGTTGTGTTCACACAGTGGTGCTCTGCATCAGTGATACTGTGCCTCCTATTGGACTCTATGTGTTCCTCTGTTGTACATGTTTTCTACATTGCTCTTCTTTTTCAATTCTGATTTTATTCATTTATTTGTTTCATTTTATTGAGTTGTTTTCACATTGCATCTGGTTTACTACTCTATATCCCATATCTATAACCAAATTTAGGTGTGTGTGGTTGCGTGAAATCGTAGAAGCACCAAAAAACTATAAAAGGTATAAACGTATTCAGTGATAAGAAGAATAAAAGAACCTGTTAAAAGCAGCTTAAAACTAGTTGCTACCAATTTGTACCAAATGAAATAAAAAGCATTGAAGTCTTTTTTGGAAAAGAGTGATCCCATCACAAATCACACACAGCAACATCTACCTTGCGTTTTTGGTGGCATCCTCTCTCAGGGTCTTTACAGCTACTAGGATGGGTTCTTCTCCAACATCACTTCCATCCTCCTGCATGAAATCCTGCAGTCCTTTGGCCTCACAGAGGTGAACCTGAAGCAGAAAGCTGTACTGAATAAGAGGATCAGGAAAAAAATAAGAACCAATAAGATCTCCGGTCCAGGCGCAGCAAATATTTGACAAAACTCGCTCAAAACACAACAAAACAAAACATTTCTGAAACAACTTGCTTTGTTTCATCATTAAAAAAACATTTTTCTGACTGAGTGCAGTGGAGTGCCTCTCTGTCTGCATCACTCAACTGATCTGGGAGCAGTTTTTGGGTGAGAGGCTCATTCAAAACGTTATAACCTCCATTGTAATTACGTTGTAATAACACACCAATGGCGTTTTAATAATACACCAATCACGGCGTGAAAAGGTTTTTTTGGAACAATTGCAGACCAGTGGCCTGTCTTCATTTTACACTAGTGGCCCAATCAAAAGCCTTCAGTGGTCCGCGGCCCAGTTGTTGAGAAACCTGGCCTTAAACTGCATTGCGTTGTTAACTGAACTGTAATGAACTTTCTCATGCGGTTTCTTCCACTGTATGTTAGTGGGCCATGGTGGTGCTGATTTTGCTAAACGTGTTACAATATATAGAGATCTAACCACAAACGACAGACATACACACACAGCTCTGGAAAAAACAAGAGAGCGCAGCAAAAATGTTTAGTTTCTCAGCTTTTATCTTTAAGGCATCGTTTTCAATGAAATGACAGGACTGTGGGCGCTGGAACCATCATAACTTTTCAAAATCATTAGTTTCTTCCCCCATGTTTTGTTTACTAGACAGTCCTTTAACTTTAATTGCACTCGGTTCACTGGTTCAGCACTTAATAGCTGGTGACCCACATTCTAATTATCATTATATCAGGTAGCTATTGGATATGCAGGTGAATAAAAAACATTTTCTTGCTAATAAAGGGACTCAGATGGTGAACACACTGTAAACGTAGTAGAAACGAATACTGAGTTCATTGTTAGTAAATATTAAGTAACATGCAAGTGCGGAAAAGCTCATGGTATGATTGGTAGTTTATAGATAGGGTGCAATTAAATCATTTTTTAAAAATTAAATTGTCCATTCAGCTGGGGTTTAAACCTCTTTTGGATCACATTACATCCCAGGGCCTCTTCACTGACCTCCCCAAACTGCCCTTCTCCGAGCTTCTCTTTAAATGTCAGCTTCTCTCTGGGGAACTCCTCCAGAGCTCCGTCCCGTCCTGGCGGCAGAGGCACGGTTACCGCTGTAACAGAGTAGCCCCGGCAGCTCATGGGCTCGGGCAGGGCAGCGATATCGGCCTCTGCGTAGTGGGGGGCATCGTCTGCATTACCTGCCGGGGCCTCGTCTGAGGAGGCAGCTATTAGTGCTGTAACACAGACAAACATCTGTTTGTTAATACTTTTTAGTGCATAGTATGTATTTCCCTAAAGGGACCATATCATGGAAAATCCTAGTTCTTCACTTTTGTGAAGCATATTATCTTTTGTATAGCATATTTAATCATTATTGGGAGAATAGTATTGTGTAGGGTGAATGGGGTTTTGCTTTATTAGTCCCAGCTGTGTTCAGTTAAGCTTGGTGTAATGTGATTGGTTTGTGGGTTCCTAAACCCGTCTGTATACAGTGATGTGAATGTGTCTCCTGACTGCTGAGTTTCTTGTTTAAATTAAAGAATCACGCCTGTCTTCACTGGGGAGTAAAGGGGAGACATGACAACAACCAGTTAATAGGAGTCAGACCTACACTGTTACAGATTCTCTCATCTCAGAGAGGAAACTGTCTGTATTTCACACATTTTCATTTATAGTTCAATCATCAACTTTCCAATTTAACAAGAATAAAAACCTGCAGTTTATGAAATAAATGGAGAAGTGGTAAAAATCTGTGTGTGCAAAAACTTTTGACTGTGATTTCTCTACATGTTCAGACTAAAACAGTTCAAGTACTTTCTCCCTGCTTTAAGTGTAGTCAGACCGATGTCTGACTACACTTAACTTTAGCACAGACACATAATTAAGAAGTAGAAGCAACAGGAATCAAAAAGTAAAATTTTGATGTATCATATGTGGAACCAGTTTCATAAAATTCACACCAATGTCAATTTAGCACTAACATAACACTAGGAAGTCCATAGGAACACTGTTAGCATTATTGTGTTGTTTTACTCTCATTTCTGACCAGTGTTTAACATTTATGTTCCAGATCAACGGTCTAACTCCGACTGTTATTGTATTGTAGTGATGAGTATATTTTTGTGGAATTTGTTATTTGGTCTTTTAATTAATAACCTTGCTAGTAGCTAGCAAGCTAGTGAGGGCAGAATATGTAGCAATTCTAACAAAATATGATGGATCTCTTACTAATGTTGAAGCATGTTTACATCCTTAACTTTCAGGCACTTTGTTAGAAAGTTGCTTTGTGCAGATTGTGCTGAAATTGGCCTATAGAGCAAAAATCCTTTTCATCACATCCACTCTGGGGTTTTGGATCTGTTTCTTGTACGAATTCTTGAGCCTCACCGAGGTTTTCTGTGGCCTGAAATTCTGGCGATTTGCGTAAGAGGTGGGATGGCTCCTGGTAGTCAGACCCCAGGGGGAAGACTCTTTCGTAAGTGGCGGTGGAGTCGGCCTCGCTGGAGGCGGAGGAGCGGCGGCGGGCGGAGGCTTCCCTGTGGTCCGAAAGTCGCGCCGTCAGCTCATCGTCCAGCAAGCGCCTTGAAGCCTGTAGCAAGTTTATTATTATTATTAATTTCGGAAGCATGTAAAATGATACATTACATTGATTTCCTAATCTCTTAGTTCATTAGTTATTAGTGAATTATGAAGCACAGTGTCACGTTGTGGCCCTGTTCGGACACTAAGGTTGGAAGGATGGCACCAGTGCAGACTTCCGGACGTTCCACAGATTTATTGACGAACAGCACAGAGCACAAACAGAAATAAATCCTGGCACAGTGGCCGCACAAAAGCTAAAGAGGATATCTCGAAATATAGGACTCGGGAAGAACTAGGGAAGGTGATAGTATGCTCTTGTGCTGGGGCAATGGAGTGAAGGACTATATATACTAGTGGGTAAAGTGAGGAGACAATTGCAAAGTGATAGAGTGCACGTACATCAGGTGAGAGAGTAATTACAAGAAGTTAGAGTCCAGGTGAGTGTGTGTGTGGACGAGTCCTTGTGGTCGCAGGTGGTCGCAGGCGGGAATCGTGACACACAGTTTACTGAACCATTCATCATAGCCCTAATAAAACAAAATGCTTCACTCAGAAGGAAAGTTGATTTCTGATTCGCGTTGACGTTTTATTATTAGGCCTTTTTCAGTAACTGCTATCAGGTTAATATGCTAGATGTGCAGTTGTGAAAGTGATTAATTGGCCTATATGGGCCCCAGGCTTTAATGGGTTTAAAATGTTTTTGCTTTTCTTTGAACTGGATATCATTTTGAAGATGCTTGGGATCTTTATCCTACTGAAGAATGAAAATTTGTCCAGTGAAACAGTGGAACTGTGTGATACTTTTTACAAGATCAATACAAAGTGAATGTCAGTCACTAAAGACAGACCTGATCTGTCTTTCACAACCAAATGTTTGAACCTTTGTGGCTAAATAATGTGCAACTACTGACCATTAAATCTTGGACCCAAGTCAGTCACATTTAAGTTTTTCTAATATTTTCTTGCAATAAAATTTTGAAAAAGCAGTGCAATGGTTATTTAAAAAAAATAACCTCTAGTGTATAAAACCTTTATTAGAGCTAATGGTGAAGATGCTAATCGCTCACTTTCTCCAGCATCTTCTGCCAGACCTGTCGCCACAGGATGATAATGATGATGGCCAGCAGGATGGCAATGATGGCCACCAAGCAGCCTATGAGGATGCGTGTGCTGCTGTCATCAATCTTGTGTGTGGGGTCCCCTCCTGAAACAGACGCACATCAAAGTCATTCACACTGACAGTCATTTGTGTGAAGCAGCCGCACTAAATGACAAACTGTAACTGATTGTGGCCTTATGTGAACAGCAGGGGGCACTGTTGACTAAATACTTGAAGCCATATTTGGCAATTATGAAAGAAGGCAGAATGGATCTGACATCTAATATTTTTGATCCCTTGTTACTCACGTGGGTGGGCGCTCGAAGGGTGGCCACGTTTCCGAGGAACTAGAGAGGTGTTGTACACTGCCATGTCTGGATTATGGAAAAAAATGAGAGTTATTAATGTTTTACTGAACTGGATTCTTCTTTAGCAAGACAACATCAATGTTTACCGCAAATTCCCACCCCCCTCCACCCCAATCACAGTCCCAAACCCAACCCCAATCCCATCTCATCCCCAATCCCAACCCCAACTCCAGTCCCAATCCCAAACCCAGTCCCAGTCCCAAACCCAACCCCAATCCCATCTCATCCCCAATCCCATCCCCAACCCGAGTCCCAATCCCAGCCCCAGTCCCAACCCCATCCCCAACTCCAGTCCCAATCCCAAACCCAGTCCCAACCTCAACCCGAGTCCCAATCCCAAACCCAATCCCAATCCCAGTCCCAATCCCAAACCCAGTGCCAACCTCAACCCCAGCCCCAAATCCAATCCCATCCCCAACCCCAATCCCAAACCCAGTGCCAAACCCAACCTCAATCCCATCCCCAACCCCAATCCCAATCCCAGTCCCAATCCCAAACCCAGTCCCAATCCCAAACCCAGTGCCAACTTCAACCCCAGCCCCAAATTCAATCCCATCCCCAACCCCAACCCCAATCCCCAACCCCAATCCCCAACCCCAACCCCATCCCCAACCCCAGTCCCAATCCCAAACCCAACCTAAAAACCAACCCCAACCCCAAACTCAAATGCAGTCCCAAATCTAATCCCAACCCCAATCCCAAACCCTACCATAGTCCCAACCCCAAACTCAGCCCCAGTCTCAAATCCAATCCCAAACCAAATCCCAAAACCTCCCACAGTCCCAAATCCAATCCCAAAGCCAATCGCATCCGCAACCCCAAACACAAAATGCAGTCAGTTAGTAAAGTCACTTGGATGTATTACCTGACTGGAAAGCAATCTCGCTGAACATCATCCAAGCATCACTGAATGCAAAGCGGCACTTAATGGCACTGGTCATGCGATTTCCTAGAGCCACTGTGACAAAACGTGCACTCGTATTGGTGTTATCCACTTCGGGTTTGAAAGAAACAGGTCTGGCTTCCCAGTCGGATTCAGAACGAAAGTAGCAAACAGCTTGCCGGAACATTCTCACCCCTGATGTGAACATATTGTTACAGTGGACCTAGAAGAATGGGAGATATGGAGTTTTTTGTTAAAAGATGTCCACTCATTGGTCATTTTATTGAAAACACAGACCTTGTGCTTAATCTCACTGGCCATTTTATTGGAAACTAACTTGTGCTTTCACTTGCTGGACACTTTGTCAGACACTTTTTTTGTGTGTGGTGCTGGTATGAGTGTATCAGATAAAGCAGCCCGGTGGTCAGAAACTATTAATGAAGGCCTTTAATTATTTGTACAAGATGTGTTTCCACTAAAGTGAGTGTATGGATCTGTGGAACTCTGGAGCTGCGGGAAAAGCCCAGGCTGACCTTCATTGATGTGAAGTTTCTGACACGGTCAAACTCGAACGTCATCTCCACAGAGCCGCTGGGGAAACTGGCGTTGGTCCAGCCCACATAGTCGTAGCCAGGCCAGACGCCGTAGATCTGGCTCTGAGTGAAATTATCCAAACCCCAACTTCCGTCGGTCAGCTGACCAAGGCCCTCTGTCATGCTGAGAGTGGACACTCATGTATTTACTAATGAGGGTTTTCCACTGACTGGTACCAGCTCAGTTCGGTTCAACTCTATTTGCTTTTTTTGCTTTTCCAGAACAAAATCTGGTTCCTTCTTGGTACCACCTTGGCCGAGGTTCCAAGCGTGCTGAACCGATACGAAATGATGACGTGTACATATTGGAGGTTACTGATTGGTGGTTGCTATGGTTACGCCAGTGTTGTTGACTGAATGTTAGCATTAGCATTAGCCTAAAGTTGCTTCTTTAAGCCTTGTCTGGTGCCAACTGTCTCCGTTTTGTGGCAAACAGCCACAAACCAAGGATAAGAAATGAAACCCCTCTGATTTAATCCGTGCTGGTGATTGTAATGATGCCGGGTTGTTTACCTCAGCTTAGAGCCTCTGCTCGGGCTGCTGCTCAGAATGTTTGGTCACTATAGCAGTTGTAGTGGAAAACTGTAGGTCCGAAACCAAACTGAACAGAGTAGAACCAAACTGAACCGAACCGAGCTGGTACCAGTCAGTGAAGAACCCCCTTAAAAAAGCACAAAAGGCTCTGACTAAACATCTCCAAAAACAGGGTACTGTTAATGATTATTTATTGATTCTTCTATAAACTTTTATTGTTGGGCTAATCAGGTCACTATGATTCTTTGCATTTAGATGATCCTGAAGGCTTCCATATCAGGAGTGTGTAAAGCATTCAATACACAATGTAAATTAATATTAGCAATAAAGAGGTTTTTCCAATATAAAATGTTTCAGCATTTATGTACAATTAACCTTAGACCACGAGCAGAATGTGCTTCTGCAAAATTGCAAACAGCAGAACAGCTCATTATATTGAAGTTCCCCCAGTTTGTGCTGGTGCTCCAGGTGTCAGACTTTCTGTTGAACTTTGTTTGGTGTTCCTGTGTCACGTAGAACCAAAGCGTACTGAGAGAAAGAGCAGCAAATGGCGAGAATGTAGGAGAACCAACACCGGTTCTAGATTGTTTTACACCGGTTATATTTACTGAAATCAGAGTTTACTGATACACACTGGGTTCTGAGGGTAAACACCGGCTCTAGACTGTTTTACATCGTTTAAGTTTACTGATACACTCTGAGAGATAAGGTTTTAACTTTTTTCTATCAGGTCAAACATCAAGATGTACATGAGTCATCCAGAGAGTTCTGATGTGAAATGATTCATAAACAGTAGCTGACTGTGCAACCAGAGGTCATAATCTCATACTTGACATGAACAGCCTATAATTATAACTATAAGTAATTTACTGACTCAGATTTCTTTATAGTGATGGTGAATGAAACCAGGCATCATGTAACCGTTTTATTTACAATCCAAACAAACCAGTGATGCTACAAGTGTTTATACAGAATGTTCATGATGGTAAAACGGTGGTAAAAGTGAAAATAAATAGTTTTTCTAAGGGAACTATAACATCATTCATGTATCCCTCCACCATGAATGGATGTCAAATATGTTTTAGACCAAAACCTTCTCAAAACTCAGGTAAAATAATGTCTTAGGCATCAGGTAGAATTCATGACCATTTCATGAAATAAGTGTCTGTGAGGGAGCATTTCAAGGCATAAAACTCTAATAGACGTCTGGTTCTATTCACCTCCACTGTGACCAATTCTGATTCTCTATAGTGGAGCATTTCGTACCAAACCTGCTGTTAATGACTTTGCTTACATCTTAATCATTGCATTATACAGAAATGTTGAGTTTCCTCGATTGACGCCAATCTTTCTGGACCAAGGTTCGATACTAAAAACCAACAGAATGTTCTGCAACAAACTTATTTAATAAAGCTACATTTGTAAAAACTAGACTGCATGAAGTGATTCACCTGTTGCCCATGGCACCATCATACACAGTGTCATTAAGGGACACATTCTGACCATGGAGCGCCATCTCCTGGCCAATGGGGGCGCTGTAGGACACAAGGCCATCTGTAGAGAAAGGGAATTCAGTCTGGGTCACTGCAATCACATTATTCCACCATTTAGATCCTCTTTGCTCTCTGAATATTATGTGACAGAAAACAGTGACAGGAACAAGTATAAGAGCAGAAAAAACCCTGTGTGAAATTGGGGCAGCACTATAGCAAAAATCCTTATTTTGTTCATATTTATTGTTATTAATATTTTATTTGTGTATTACAATATTAGAACACACAGCCCTTGATGTGACACGGTTGTAATCATATCTCTGCACTTTACATTCTTAATCAATTGACTGATTGGTTGGTTGGTGGGTTATTGGTTGGTTGATTGTTTAGTTTTTTGATTGGTAGGTTGGTTGGCTAGTTGGTGGATTGTTGGGTTACTTGGTTAGTTAGTTGCTTAGTTGTTTGTTTGTTGGTCTGTTAATTGGTTTGTTGGTTAGTTACTTGATTAGTTAGGCGTTTAGTTGATTAGTTGGTTGGTAGATTGTTTTTTGGTTGGTTGTTTGGTTGGATGATTAGTGGGTCAGTTGTTTGGTTAGTTAGGGGGTTGGTTGGTTGTTAGGTGGTTTTTTGGTTGGTTGTTTGGTTGGTTGTTTGATTGGTAAGTTGGTTAGTTGGATGATTGGTGGATCAGTTGTTTGGTTAGTTGGATGATTAGTTAGGTGGTTGGTTGGTTAGTCGGTTGGTTGGTTGACTAAAAAAACTAACCTAGCCATTCACATCCATAAAGCTCCACCCTCATGCACACGATCATGGAGTGGTCAGTCAGTGGCATGAACCGGATGAAGCGTGTAATAATGGGCGGCTCCAGGTCCTTCAGCACCACGTCATAAGGGTTCTTATTCCCCTCAATGATCTGCAAATAAACAAGGTTCCACCGGGAGTGGAGCAACACCAGCAAAACATCAAAATACGTTTCTGAGTCACAAACAAACACTGACTAAATGCAATTAGGTCACACTGAAAATTTGCCAAGCACAGCAAGTAATCAAAGAAAGCACTATTTGAAATAATTTTCTCCCCCTTTACCTCAAGAGTCAAGGCATGTGCCTGAAGCGTGATTCTTCTGAAATACATTACTTTTTAGCCTTGATTTTATGCATCCTTTTGTCCATTTTCAAATAGATCTATTACAGCATATTAATCATTTGACACAATTTCAGTAATGGCTCAATAAGGTTCCCTAAAGAGCTCTGTTTGGGGGATAAAACCTTTCAAAGAATGTACACAAAGCATTAGGTTTCTAATGAACTTAAGGGTTCTTAACCTTTACATGAGGTCATGCTCACACTAATGGCATTTACAAAAAGGATTCTTCAAATGGCCGTTTACAGGTTTTTGAGTGAACCAAAAGTGGTTCTTTTACAGTTTTTTAGACCCATTTGAGATCCAGTTCAAAATGAAAGAAGGATACTTGTCTATGTTAGGGGTAATTGGGTAAAATTGTATGAAGAACAGTGGTGTAAAGTATTTGAGTAAATGGACTTCGTTACTGTAATTAAGTATTTTTTGGCTACTTTATACTTGTACTGAGTATCAAAAATATAAGCAACGTTTTGATTGAATATATATACTCTTTACTCCGCTACATCTGAACGGACACTTGCTGTTACACATTACATCGCGATTGTGCGCAACAAGTCGGCATCTTTATCTGCTCTGGCTATCTGCAGGGTGCTGAAGGTACTGGGTGCTATTTACCTTTATGTGCTAATTTTGAAATATAGAGGTGTTCAATTTCCTTTCTATATTAGGAAATAAAACCTCATAAATAAGCAGTTTCTTGTTTTTCATATTTCTTGGTGTTCTTTGAGCCTACATTCAGTACGAGTAAAATACTTAAGTTCTTTAAAAATCGGATACTTTAAGACTTTTACTCAAGTCTTATTGGAACTGGTGACTTGTAACTTGTAATGGAGTCATTTCTACAGTAAGGTATCTGTACTTTTACTCAAGTATGGTTTTCAGGTACTCTTTACACCTCTGGTGAAGAACCATGTACACATTGACAGAAGCATGACCCCACCTGACCACCTCTACGGTCACGCCAAGATATCCAGCGGCCACCGTCTCGGCTGTATTTAATCCTGTAGCGCTGGGCAAACTCATTGCCCATGCCGTCGGCGTGGCGTCCCTGGGTGCCCACAAGAGTGACAAAGTGCAGGGTGCGAAGGTCAATCTGCAGGAACTCCTTCAGACTGTTGGACTCCGCCACGACGTCCGGGCACCAGGCCCCATCACCGTCATCAAAGTCCAGTCTGTAATCAGAGAAAGAACAGTCTGTCTGGTACTGTCCAGTTATGTAGGTTTGTGTGATTGGCCATGCATTTAGCTGGCGATAGAGACCAAATGTTCTCAGGATAATGGAAGCATTTGGAAGAACAAAATGCAATTTTTGAAAAACATATGCAGCTTCTGTTAATAAAAAGTAACAAAGAAGAAAACTGAACTTACAAATCTGTGTATTGGTCTGTGTATTGCTTACATTACTATACTTGTGAGGACTCCTCTTTGGATGTGTATGTTTGTGGGCATACCTGCCATATCTCGCTGCTGTGGACTCCGACCATTGACTAGAGGCAGAAATATCCTCGTCCTGAATCTTGCCACCAGTCATCCCCAGAGGATATCTGCACACACCTATCACACACAGACATTCATAAAACACATTTACATTAGACAGCCCTGACTGTTCATTGCAAGGACAGGCGCTCAAGTCAGTGACTCAGACTCGAGTTGCAAGTAGATTGACTAAACTCACACTTAACCAACTCAGACCACAGAGACTCAAGACTCGACCAAGACTCAGACCACAGAGACTCAAGACTCAGACCACAGAGACTCAAGACTCGACTAAGAATCAGACCACAGAGTCAAGATGCGACTAAGACTCAGACCACAGTGACTCAAGACTCGACTAAGAATCAGACCACATAGTCAAGATGCGACTAAGACTCAGAACACAGTGACTCAAGACTCGACTAAGAATCAGACCACATAGTCAAGATGCGACTAAGACTCAGACCACAGTGACTCAAGACTCGACTAAGAATCAGACCACATAGTCAAGATGCGACTAAGACTCAGAACACAGTGACTCAAGACTCGACTAAGAATCAGACCACATAGTCAAGATGCGACTAAGACTCAGACCACAGTGACTCAAGATTCAACTAAGAATCAGACCAGAGTCAAGATGCGACTAAGACTCAGACCGCAGTGACTCAAGATTCGACTAAGAATCAGACCACAGAGAGTCAAGATTCAACTAAGACTCAGACCACAGAGACTCAAGATTCAACTAAGAAAGTGACCATTCTATTATTCGTGAACACACCACAGCTCACAGTGAGAACAGCACGAAATTCAACCTCTGCATTTAACCCATTCACCAAGTGAAGCAGGGGGCAGCCAGGAACACGGCGCGTGGGGGTATCTTGCTCAGGGTACCTCAGAGGTGCCTAGTGGTCTTGGGAATTGAACCTGGACTTTCTGATTGCAGGGCGAATGCACTTACCACTAGGCCACAGCTGCCAGCTGCCAGCTGCCCTACACTCAACTAAGAACCAGAACATAGAGAGTCAAGATTCAACTAAGACTCAGACCCCAAAAACTTGAGATTCAACTCAAACTTTGAACCACAGAAACGTCTTAAACTCCTTACACTAAGAACACAGAGACTCAAGATTTGAGTCATTTCAGTCAGTTTATATCTGTGCTTCATAGTACCATCGCCAGCTTTAAGGCTATTCTGAGGGTCTTTAGCCTTTGAATTCTGACTGAATTTGCTGTGAATGTTTCTTGTTAATATGAACTGTAGCAGATTTCATGGTCACTATATATGTTGTTTTTTTTTAAATCACATTTACTCCAGTAACCTCAAATCACATTTAACCATAAAGTGATCTCTGAAAGACTTGGTTATGTTTTAGTTCTGCTCCACTGCCTCTGTGTGAATGTGAGTATTCACCAAAGTACCTCTTTAACAAGAGGAGAAGCAGAATGGGTGGGTTTGTTAATTGTGGAATGAGAAGGAGCTGCTCTCCAGGAGCTTTCAGAATGAAGGTGAACAAGCAGGCACTGCTGCTTGGATCCACACCCCAAAAGTAAACACCCAAATACCACCCGGCTCCTTCCAGGAGGCCTCTTTAGGAAGACAGAGGGCCTTTATACACAAGCCAAGGAAGGCCAAGTCAAGAGAGGCCAGACTTGGGAAATGTAAGAGAAATCAATATTTTGGCCAAAAAAAGACCAGAGCGTCTTAACATTAACATTGGAATTGGTTCTCTTTAATAATTTTAAACTAATTTGGTTGCTGACAGCAGTACTGTTTTGTTTTTTTTGGTTCAAAGGTATTATTTTAGGTCTGTCAAACTGTCATATCTTTGGTATGAGCAGATTAGATGAAAGAAATGGGAACAAATATTTTACCAACAGGCTGCAAAGTGTCTAAAGATACAAGGAGCCTAGATAAAGGAGCTCCGCCCATTTAGTATTCAGCACCACCAGTATACTGATCACCGCCTGATCATCTGGAATCATCTGCTCCTGGTTCTTCACTGGTTCAG
>JBBJLR010000013.1:6918980-6937679 GCA_037577145.1 Brachypetersius gabonensis | reverse complement strand
TCAGGTTCTAAACTGTACTGTGCTGGTACTGAAGTTGTATCAGGTTCTAAACTGTATTGTGCTGGTACTGAAGTTGTATCAGGTTCTAAACTGTATTGTGCTGGTACTGAAGTTGTATCAGGTTCTGGTGTTCCAGTGTATCTCAGTCCAGTGACAGAGTTTCTGACTCAATTCTCTCCACAGTTTCTGGCCAGTCGTCCCAAAACCGCGTCCATGGATTCGAACCGGCGGAGAGTTGGATTTTTTTGTTTGTGGTTTTACAATTTTTATATGAAAACCGAACCCAGAGAACTTGTTAGTGACGTCCTGGATCTCCTTCACGTTTCTCGCAGAGTTAGCGATGAATTTATTTTCAGCCCAAACAGACAGTAGAACTTACACTTCGTCGACTAACAAGTTGTTAGTTTGTATCCTTTTTTTGTGCAGACAGTAAATAAACAGTGGCCTCTTTCCCTGTAGCGAAGATAGTTTGGCCAATCAGAAAACAGTGATGCAGTCGGCCCGGCCCTGCCATCAAGCAGCTTGGGTTCGGGTCGCTATATTTGTAATGGAAAATTTGTTTATTATTTTACTGACAGCACGGTTCCTAGTGCCAGTGGAAAAGCCCCATTACATTCCAGAACTCCACTTCAGCCTTTATATCACAGTGATTTAACGCATATATAAGCAGCTTCCTAACAGCCACATCAACCCCTGCAGATACAGCTAAAGGTACTCCTTGCTGTACATCTCCAGAGCTGCACTGGAACACAGAGAAGGTGCAGCCTTTAAACTGACTGGAGCAGCGAGGGGTAAATGCCTCAGATAATGGACTCGGATAGGGCGCCTGGCTTTGATGCTGAACTGTGTCTCTGGCTCCAGCACTCATCCATCATGCAGGGGGAGAATGATGGAGGCAGAATACTGAAGGAGGTCAGTCTAGCCTTGATTGTAAGTATTACAGCTCAGTTCGAAAGCCTGTGCAGCAGAAAAGAGGGGTAAAAAGGACTGTATGTGGCTTGTGAAGCAGCTGGTCAGGTGCGACATTACACTGTGAGAATGTGTCTGAATGTGCAAAGTTCACACTGAAAACCCAGTTTAATTTGGCATGAAATTAAGCTACTGTATTTGTTTAATGCAAAACATTTAAAAAAATTATTTACAAAGTGTAGCCACATCCATAAGAATAAAGAGCAAAAATCAACAGCAGTTTAGTAAAAGCAACTATTTTTTTGTTGAAAATTATGCTGATTGAATTGATCACACCTCTGGGAATATTAAACCCTCTGAAACACAGAAATGCACTTGAAGCAAAGGTTTCGATTTTGAATGAGTGCGTAAGTTAATTGGAAACTTCTGGAATATAAGAATTATGAAAACTCTGCGCCACACTATGTCTGATTGCCATCACAGAGAACTGCAAATGCTCAGTTGGAGCCTGCCAAACTCTAGAAGTCCCCTTGAAAACATTCTAAGAAAAATGTTTAATTTTAATAGGGTTTTTGCCCATTTTATTTTAATCAAAGTGGCAAGGCTGACGAAACTCCTAAAAGTTTTGTTTTTCATCCAAACTACCATTTGATTTCAAAGACATCAAATATATATTGCGTCTATGAACAGTAAAGCAGTTTATATCAAACACCGACAACAATGAGCCCCGTCATAAAAACATACTCCAGACTGCGGGTGAAAATGAAATTATCCTTTTATAGTTTCCCTCAGTAAAAGGAAACATCAATGGCGAAAATAAATTGGATCCGACCGTCACTTATTAACTACAAAGTTTCGTTGCCTCGTACTCCATATAGTATGGCTGTCTGGCGCTAAAAGACTGCAGTGCTGTGAGAATTCTCAGTACCTCAGAGCTGGAGAGTTTGAGTCTGTGTCGGAGTAAGCAAGAGAACAGGTCCAATGGCAGTGGTCCAGGAGGAGACAGTCTGTTGACTCTGTATCGGATCTCCATAAGCTGCAGCAGGGCAGAGTCCTGAGATCCCTGAGTGTACGGATAGTCCAGCTGCAGGATTAAGTCCTGAATGGCTTCTGGGTCAAAGTGCATGCTGTAGCCAAAAAGCTGTATGCTGTTGATCTTCATGTAGCCAAAGTTCTGTGAGGAGTCTGTCACCTCCATGGGCTCGAAATAGGACGTTTCATTCCCCTGCGTGAAGTCGGTCCGGATCCTGCTCCTCAGGTAGAAGTGAACCGTCTCGAAGAAGCTCTTCCAGCGGTTTCCTAAAGTCAAAGTCCAGTTATAGCAGTCCAGAGGAATGTCTAGCTTGGTCTTCTCCCAGTCAGGATAGCTGTTTTGGTTGATAGGCATGGTCCAGCTCTCTGAGTGGCTCCCGCCGAAAGGGTTAACGTAGATGGACAGCACCGGCTCCAAAGTAGAATTCTTGGTCATGCATATTTGCAGAGACACCCCCAGCAGCATGTGCACGCGGCTGGACTTGAACTTGTTGCTCTTTAGGGTCAGGAGCATTCTCTTTCTCCACGAGGGGTCAAACCAGGTGTTCAGGCGCACGTCGCTGCTGACAAAGGTGGCGCGGACGACCACACTGCCATCACGCCGCTGCAGCAGGTACCGCAGCTCCAGGTCCTGTAGGTCCGTCTCGAAGCCTAGGTAGTGGTCCGTGGGATCGGGGACTGCATGCCTGCACGTGCCGTGGCTCAGTGTGAAGCCAGGGTTGCAGCTGGAGCAGCGCGTCCGGTTCTCCGTCGAGCAGGAGGCACAGCGGGGGCCATCACCAACTACGCAGGGGATTGTGCCCTGACACAAAGGCTGATCGTGTGGGCACAGGCAACTCCGTGTCTCCTCCAGAAAAAAGCCCAAGTGCTTGCTCTCGCCACAGTATAAGATGGAGAGGATGCGCTGCAGCCAGTAACCAAGAGACCTGGAAGGTATACATTAAACAATCAGCAAACAGCAAATTGGGGATAATACAAAGGAACAGAGATAAACAAAAGAAAGCAATAGGGAGGAAAAAGCCCATAATTATATGTGGTCCATGTGTGAAAATTGCGGCCAATTATGCAACTGAGCCAGTAAAAGTAACAAATGACTGTGATATAACAACAATAGATAGCAAATGAACAATCTGCATTTTGCAACAGTGATGATGGCTTTCAAGCATTACACGAAGGCAAAACCGGCCTTTAAAAGCACAAATGGATGGAAAAGTGCCCACTAATGCTTACTAATAGCTTCAAAGGTTGCAGCGGGTGGTGGAATAACACATTAGTCATTTGAGGTGGATTATACATTGAACAGCAAGAGAGACTCCGCTGAACCGTTACACTTTTAATTTATAATGTGCTTCTAATGATTTTAGCAGGTACTTCCTTTCAATGCAAGGCAGTAACTTTTCTGACACGAGGTCACCAACCTCTCTCTAGCGAGTTTTTTTTTTTTTTACTCCAATTACAAATAATTACACAGCAAACAAGCACAATAACAAATGTGTGAAATTCGGATGCTGAGGTGGACAAGATCCTGTAAACAGCGGTTACCTCTCCCTCTGCAGAACTATTCTGGGCTGAGTGCGGCACCTCTTGCTGAGGCTAAACAGCCTGTTGGCGCTTCGTCGGGACTTGCTGAGGAGGAGGCTGGTGCGGCTCTCCAGCTGCCTATAGCGCTGTAGCAGAGCTGCATCTGCCTTCCACATGTGCTGAATGGCCGAGGAGTTAAGGGCAGAGTGCGCTGGCTGTCTGCCGACAAAACCTTGGAACTCATCTGCTCAAAAGAACAAATGGATCAATTAACACGAACAGCCGGACTTAAAATCTAATTACTCCTCAAGAGGCAATTGTGAAGTAGCCAAATGGGACAGCAATGAATTTGGTTTTGTGTATTCTTGTGAATGTCATTAGACAGAAATAAACAGAAAAACATGCTCTAATATGGCTCTTCATTATGTGAAGTGACAAACATTTTTGAACTGATCACTGTAGTTTATAACAGGACGGGACACGTTACTGCAGTGCAATGTCTCCGGCTAAACCTTGTCAGGGTGCACAGTGTCCTCTAAACAACTTTAAACAAAGATATAGTGATATAGTGCTGGGCGGTATACTGGTTCATACAGAAAAACGTTTTTTATTATTATCTGTTTAAACAGATAAACAGAGAAACTCTTTCGGGACCTTTTTCACTGCTGCACCTCTAGAGGAAGGGAACTTTTCATTTGAGCGAGCCCTGAAGCGTGACATACAGCGTGAACAGCGTGTGGATTATAGGGCATAAAATTTTACTTTTAAGGAGTGCGATTTTGTCCAATTCCTTATTTTTTGCTTTTGAGTGCATGCAATTTCCCATCAATACTTTCATATACAGTAATATTAATGTACCTGCCGTTTAGTTCAAGGTTGTCTGTTCAGCTCCTGGCAGATGCTCATTCTGGGTTTTAGACTCATTTTTGCTCTTTTATATTTGGTTGTAGGAGTTAAAACAGTGCGCTCCGAGTCAGTCCCCACCTCCTCTCCCTGTCCCTTTGCACAGGAACTCTCATGAAAGTGCCCCCAGATTTACATTAGTTGAATTTTGTTTATATCATCTAAAATAAAAGAGAACTTTTGCTGTTTAGTTGCGCATATGTGCGCAACACCATCTTTAATTCACCACTAGCGGTATTTTTACATGTTTTAAAAATGTATATAACTTTACTTCTATGGGACACAGCAACTCCAGGTACTCTAAGGGTAAAAAAAAATACAGTCGTATACCGTTAAACCGGTATGATTTTGAAAAATACTGCAATCACAATTTTTGGTCATACCACTCAGCTCTATAGCAATCTGAGGTCATCCAAAGGCCCATTAACTCAATAGATTTCTTTAAAAAAAACCTCTGTCACCTGACTCCTCAAACTCCTGGTTGGCCTGAGTCCAAGCCTCTCTGGTGTGCTCTAGATAGTTCTCCTGGGCGCGGATGTCGGCGTAGGGGCAGTTGCATTGTGGATACTCTGTGCTGCACTGGCACCAGCAGTCGTTGTCCCGGCACACAAACTGGCCCTCAGCGTTACAACCAATATAGCCCAGGGCAGCCTGGACAAATCGGCTCCTCAGATACTCTGGTAAAACAGCTTGGAGCCCTGCAAAATTGAACCTAAACCTAAATACACTAGAAATATAGAAATATAAGACATCTGATTTACTCCATAACAGTCTACAAGGCTGCATTCGTGTCAGTCATCAAAACAAATTTAATTAAATTCACATGGCAGCTAAAGGTGCCTGCTGTCAGAGGTGGCACAGCGCTCCGTTTTCTGGTTAATTAGGCAATGTCAGCAGAGATGCTTTGCTCAAGTTGCTTCAGCAGCTTGGTACACGGCCATGACATTTTTTGGCCGGTGTTGAAGCTCACAGAGTATCAGGAGGTGTTAGATATTTCAAACATGTTTCTACCTTGTAACTGAACCTTGTTCTCAGGGCTGTGAACCAACACGGAACTCACAGAGTCGAGGTTGTCATAGTTACTGCAGCCAAGAGGGCCAGTTCTGGTCTCGGTTACCTGCAGAAAGGATGAAAAAATAACTATACTGACTGAAACACAACTGTAAAGGCATCTAAAAGCAAAAAAACCCTCTTCTATGGACAGTATTCTTCAACAGGGAGCTGCAGGATTGGACCATGAATTTAAAATAAAAGCAGACATCTAAATTTTGTTAGACAGAGAAAAATAATTCACTTACGAATCTGTGGTTATGCATTCAAGGCTTGCAAGGCTTATATGGTTTCTGAATGGAGCCTAACGAAAGTCCATTACTGAGATTGTAAAACAACCCTTCGGATTACATTTGTAGTTTTGGTGGGGTGACTGAATGTAACCTTTCCAGACAGGTTCTACAGCTATTGAGCAAAATCCTTTGAGCCACAGTCTTTGAGCCATGAATCAGAATTTTTACTATGGTAGAGAACAATTACACGATTGTCTGGCTATTCAGAGCTGGAACATTGCAGGGACCCTGTTATGATCAAATTAATTAGTCTATTGTCACGTGTTTAATTACAAATCTTTGCACTATGGCGCAGATGTAGCCCTTTTTGTTCCCGGGCCTTGCATAACACTAAAGAATACACAAATCTTAAGTTAGACATCAGATACACATAGAGGACATTCATAACTGCTGTTGTTTTATTCAGTAAGAACTTACAGTGTGTTGACAGAAGTGCTCTAAGCAAAACACTACAAGATTTATAGTCTCTTCTAGGGTTGGCTCAAACAACTTGGATACTGCATCATTGCATTAGTATTTAATTCTATATTTAATATTCAGAAGTTTTGCTCTTTTTCCAAGCCACAAAATTTGAGGTCTAAACTACAACACACCAATTGCTTCTGTCACTGATGGTGAGATTAATTCTAACTTGTTAGAATTTGAATTTAGGTTATCCTGCTCACTAAGCAGCTAAAGGCCGCTAGGGTCAAATTTGTATATTGAACTTTTATTGTGAAAGGGTTGGTCGCATATACCATTTAACATATAGGTCAGCAACAGCTGATGTTTGTTTTTCTTTAAGGGACTGTGCGTTTTTCATTGGTTTAAAGTCTGTTTTTGTATTTATAAGTCCTTGGTTCAGGTTTGGTTTGTCAGTCGTCCCTCATGCTTCTCCTAAGTTGTACCAGTTGTTTATGTTCTGGAGTTCGTTTACATTTTTGGTCCTTGATCCTTCTTGTGTTTTTGGTTGTGTAAGTAAAAGTCTGCGCTGGCGCCTCCTTCCTAGACTGGTGTGACCCATATGTGAAAGAACCTCACAAATGTGGCATTTGAACCAGAGGCTACAATCGTGGGTTCCATTGCAGCATATGGTGTGTGAGCAGCCTGCCATTAATACACTATTGCTCCTTAAAAGGCCAGTAACAAAACTGCATGTTCACATTAATTATAAACATGATTAATATGGGGGATTTTGAGAACGAGTGTTCGAATACTCATTCAGAAACAATAACAAATATTAGTTAAGTCTGTAAAATGCTATTCGGGCCAGCCCTAGAAATGTCCTGAACAAATTTATCATTACCTTTCACTAACAAATCATTGTGAATATTAACTGCGTATTAACATCATTCTCAATGTTCTACAGTTTCTCAGTCTAAACTCATTTTATACAACTATGTAAAACCAACTGGATATGAATGAGTGAAAACTGTACTTCTGCATTTTTGAAGTGGTCTGTGTTTAGAAGTCAAGCACAACACACAGCACAAAAAGTGTGTGCGAATGTGTGTGTCCAGACGTGAAAGTAAGAGAGAGAAAGAAACTTCATTACACCCACAGCAGGCTCTCGTGTTTCTGTTAATGCCGCTAGGAGATTCATTAAAGTCAAACTCTTCGGCGGGGTTCATGCCACCTTGCACTGCGCCGCGGCTCCAGCAACGGCCAAAGTCCTTCAGGCCTACTTAAAAACGAAACCCTTTTGTTTCACTATATAAGAAAAATAAACCTGCTTTATTAAATCATTTAAAAATGCTATCTGTGCTTGCTTTGCTTTTTCATTAAAAATGACACTTGAACTGTTTTTCAGTCTGCAATCAGTCAAAAACAAGAGCGGACAACTTTTCAGGCTCCACTTCAGGAGGACCCTGGAACCCGCTTCAGATTTCTGTTAATTTTCTGTTTCAGCTCCTCAAACACCTGAGCCAGACTGCACCACCTGACAATCTGTGCAAGATGTCTTAGGAGATGAGAAAAGAAGTCCTTGGAGGCCTGGAGATGTCTTTCACACTGGCAACAAATAGCAGAGCTCACATCAACATGTTTGATTGCCATGAAGGGTAGAAACCTGCTTTGCAAACTGCATTTCTCTGCTCTATTTAGCGACTTCCCATAGTTTGGACCTCTCTTCGCAGCCAATTATAAAGTGAGACGAGTGGAAAGTTCAGGCAGCTGCAGCAGGGGTGTCCCAATCAGGCAAGTCCTAATAGTACTTTTCACATTGAACAAATGGCTGAAGAATCACTGTCCAGCTTAACCAATTAACTGGATGATAAAACGGTATTCCTGCAACATCCAACACTCTGGATACATGCTGGCAAACTTGAAAACATTACAAGTCTGAGGAAAATTTCTTAACGTATTAAACGTTTTGAACCATTTATCATCATGCCATCCAGAAAATATGTTCACATTTGTTGCTGTTAACGTAAACTGTTGTCTACAGAAATGTTGCTTGCATGGCATCCAGCTCCTGCACGTCTGTAAAGACAAACTCTTTCACTCAGGGGTATCAGTCTTCGGGCTGAAAGCAAGTCAACTTGATTCCCAATTCTCTGACTCGTGGTTAAATTAAAGAGAGATTTAAACTATACAGGAATGACTTGATTCAAGTTGATATGCTAAATGATGATATGATTTATATTCAAGCCTCTTAGAAAATATATTACAGTGCATTAGAAGTATTCCTAAAGGATTTCTTCTAATGTTTCTCAGACTTGAGACAGAAAATTAGAAAGATTATCTAAGCAATGTTTATTGCAGTCTCAAAAGAACATGCCCCAAACTGAGTTACCAACTGAATTGCCTGGATACAGGCTATACTTAGAATATAAACAAAGTGTGTGTGTGTCTGTGTGTGTGCACAGCAGAGAAATCTACATTAGTACTAGGAACAAAAAAGAAAACGTTTTACAGGTCTAGAATTTGAAAATAAAATCTAGTTATTCAAAATAATTTGTAATTGTTCGAAAACATTGCTTCATGAATCTTCTTCTGCTTTCTCTGCAGCTTCATCTCCCTCATCATCATGAAAGTGTGCAGAAAATTAGTAGCAGCCAAAATCGAAGCACTTAAGACAGCTAACGACTAACTGTACTCAGAGCTGATGAGAAAGAAGGGTCATGAACTAGGAAAGCACCGAAAAGATTTGCCAAAAAACAAAAATGAGGAAACACTTGGCTGAAAACCGAAACACTGAAAGAAATTATTATGTCTGGGACTGTGTGTACTTGCAATTGCATAAATTAATATTCATGGTTCATAGAATAAATCTGTTGCAAAACTATGAAAATACTTATTTAGCATTCAAACAATGCACAATATAAAATAAAATTTGAAATAAAATATTTTACTTGGCCCCACTCATGAATAGCCTAAAGCAAGAAATACAATTAAATCTCTTCTCTCATAAAACCAGTGAATTCAAGTGCATTTTAAAAGTCTAAATGAAGTGCAGGAACACAGTGCGTTCAGAACAAGTGCTTTAAAACTGCTGAAAGAAAAACAACATTCTCTGCAGGCCTTTAACAGAATAGTGTATTAAAATAGAGACTGGCAGCCCATATATTAACCGGAATCACTGGAAAACTTTCCTGCCTTTTCAGAAACACAGACGAAGTGGGTGTGCTGGAAGTGTCTCGCCTCTTCTGGGTTCCAGCGGGATGTTACTGATTTTATATGATAAATAAATCCTGACGTTGAGAAAGTCTTTGTGGATGCACCACAGTTTTCGGTGACCCTATCATAAACCCAAACTTACTTTTGGGAGTTTGTTCCTTCAGGCATTGTAATCAGAGGAAAACGCCGTACATAGCGCTGGCAGCTCTCATCCGAAACATATTTGTTCATTTTGTTAATTTAGATCATGAATAATGGCTCATTCCATTTAATCCCTTATAACAGCTTCTTCGTCAGTGTAAATAATGCAATACTATTCTTCTGCTTTTAACTCTGAGCAGTTGTGTTGGCAGAAACGCACTGAAGGTCGATGATTCACTAGATTATAACATTCATTAAAATATTTATGTACACCCTGAAGTTTTCCTGCTTTGATCAAGGATTACACCCGGTGCCACACTAAGCAACAGTGATGAAAAAAACACTATAAAGCCACAAAAACTGAATAAAGACAAAAATTGAATTTGGGGGAAAAAATGAATGGATTTCATCCAGTCCCAAGATGCGCTGGGAAGATGTGGAAATTAATGAAAGATGTTCTGCTCTATCGCAGGGAGGGTGTTGCGTGGGGTTTATTTAAAACAGATAAACATTTCAAAATGAAATGTTTTGAAATCTGTTGGTCTTCATTAGTTAGGGGGTCATTTTCTAGCACAGAAGTTTATGAATTCCTGTGTTTATGAATGTGTTCAAACCCATCACACTCTGCAGAGGAACGTTGCGAATAAAGTCTGTGTAAACAGTTCACAGAGGTGCTGGAGGCTGGAAGAATGCCCAGGTAGAAACTGCAATGAGCTCTAAACTAAAATCCTGCATGTTCCACAGCATGATAACCTGAACCTGAAACTCACATGCATTTCATGAAGCTAGAAGTTGGAGTCATTATTGAAATACTTAGTCTATATTTATTTTTTCGTTCGGTGTTAATATTTGCGCAGTTCAATGTTTTTAATATTTCACAGATGTTCCGAATGTGATCTGCCTGGTAAATTGAAAATAATCACATCAGAAGCCATCTGACATAAAGCAAATACGGCCCGCTGGATATGTGACTGCTCAAGTTCGGTACATTTGTAAAACTGAGCCTGCTCGTGCTAAATCATGCTGTCGAAACTGCTCTAACTGTTCACCACCCTGTTCAGCCCACTGCTACCAGTACCATCTGTGGCTCTAATGAAGACCCAACTGAATGAATGAGGTTCACAACCCAGGGGCTCCTGCATCATAATTAAACCCCTCATTTCTACCCTCGACTGCTCCCCCACTTCCAGTCACCTGCTCATCTATAAACGTAACATTGAAGGATGGCCTGGTTGTAGCCACATTTAGCATTCCTCGAAATGGACTCATGTAACGCCCCTGTTTTTGCAGGCCCTACACTTTGCTCATGGTAGATACGGCTAATAATGACCGAAATTATTCGCCGAGGGGCGAAATATGAATAGATGAGCCGGGGTCATCCATCATCGAGATACACGCTTCAGCAAAAGCTGTAACGGCCGCTTTGTCCTCGCTAACTGCAGTTTAGCTCAAAACCATCTCAGTAGTGGAAGCAGAAATATCACTCTTTAACAGGACCAAACAAACCCTGCCTGTACATTACTCAAGTCTACCTGGGGAGTTTGCAGTAGTATTCAAATGTGCCTCTAACTGTATGGCCCATAAATATGCATCATGACTTGAAGTAAAGAGGTTACATAAACATCCAAAACCCAGTTTATCCCTCTTGAATGGTTTCCCCTTGAACTCGAGCCCAGATAAGCTTACAAATGATAAGCCCTCCGAGAAATAATGTTATGTAGGCTACATCATTACCACATGCAGCTATGCTTCAAACACACTGGACCATTTAGCTCTTTTATGACTAATCTTTTAAAACTTAAAGCGCTATCAAAGTTTCAGACCAGGACCACTGATCTGGGATGTGTGAGCATGACAGATCGTCTGCTGCAAACGACAGCATCGCCAGACACTTTCATTAATCAACTACAGCAGTTTTTGTATTCAGCCTAGATTACTTTATACAAAATGTAGGATGGGCACTGGGGAAAATGTAGTGATATTAAAAAAACAAACATAAACTTACTGAACTAGAGCAAAAAGAAACTTTTTCCCCTAACACAGAGCTCACCTACAACTGCCTATCGATCTGAGCGAGTATTGATGTGTAGAGTATGAGCGCTGTGCTGGCCTAAGCATTAAAGTGAAAAGCTAAATTTGAACTCCAAACATGTCTCAGTTGATCAGCACCATCTAGGGTGAGTAGAAACTGTGTAAATGTGTTTTTTTGGTGAAATAATTTCTTTAAACTGCTTATAATAATGCAGAGGCCCCACACACACCTTAAAACGTCATTCACTGTATGTGAAAAAAGGCTGTGACAGTACAGAAATTGCACACCTTGAGGCACAAACCAAACTGAAGTAACTGCATCTCCAAAGTTACCTTAATGGCTGCGGAGGCGATTTGGAGGTGGTGGAGTTTCCGCAGCGTGCTGTCTCTGTCAATGAAGTAGGAGGCGGCAAGCTGATGGAGGGCCTCGAGGGTCAGCGCAGAGGCCGTGCCGTTGGAGGCTCCACCGCTCGGCTGCCCCCTGCTAAGCTTCCTCTTATCCACGAAAATGGTTAAGGACTCCTCCCCTGCCCAAGAGCGAGACAAAAAGCGTTAGCCCAGGCAGAGCTCATCAATTGGCTCCTAATCGGCGGCACCCTGAGATTTCTACATTCTCCCCAGCAGGGAACCGTGGAACCCCGTGGGCCGCTCCGGACCTACGTGGGTTCGTCTCTCATTTTATGGATGATGCAAACGGGCGGAGTATTGTTCATCTCTAAATGGGTGAGGGGGAACCAAAGCCAATTGACTCTGCTGGAGCGTTTATTCAGAGAAAATGCATTTCGGAGAAAAATGGGCCCAGTCAGGGGATGTCTTATGGTGAATTAGGTCGAGCTCCAAATGATCTCCGAGACTCGGCTGAATGAGGGCAGAGAAGATGCACTCCGTGACTGAGATATTGATCGCTGGGTCATCTTGGTGAGTGTCGTAATTACTCTCTAGAGGAAAAGCACGGCTGGATACTGACACCTCTGACAATTAGAGCACTATAACAACCACAAGGCCATCATCTCACACTGGCAGTGGCGAGAGGGGGCACTGACGTCAATACCAAAGTCTCATTTGTTCCTCATAAAGTTAGCTCTCACTAGAGTATTTTGTATTTTGAACTTTAAGCTCGGTTCAATGCAGCAGTAAACAGTGGATACATAGTGGACATCCATTGTTTACTGACAAAATATTTATTTTATGAACGTGAATATAAATCTTTACAATAAAAAGTGTTGTTTTATCTATTACTTAATACTGTAATACTTATCAGACCATTCTAAATCTGCGTCCTTCCTTGTCTAATCTGACATCTGAGATCATCCGGTACATTTTTTTGGTTAGAATGTATTATTTACATTTCAGATAGATTTTAACACCCAAAGTCTTTGCAAAGTAGTTCATGTTGTCTGAAAGTTGGAAGACTACATTTAAAAAAAAAAACGACACACTATGAATAACATGTATGATATGTGGCTCACACATGGAAAATAAATGTCCATTCAATTAAAACATAATTTATTTAATCCCAGCAAGCTACTTAACTGCCTTCACAGTCAATAATATTAACAACTATCAAATTAGCATTTGTTGTCATACACTTATCAGCTTATTCGGTTCCAAAGACCAAAAGTCAATCCTTCATCAAGCATCTCCATTCTTAAGAAAAAACTTGAAAAGCGCACACGACGTAATATTTGCCGACAAGCCATACTGACATTTACACAGGATTGATAGAATGTGAAGTAGTGTTTCCCTTAGATCTTCTTTCATGTAAGGGGGTAGACCCTTTGAAGCCAAGAAGGTGTCTTTCATATAAGATGTCCTCAAACGCATGTGGGGTTGGAGAGGTCTCATTATGCAGAGTTATTTTCTTAATGTAATAAAAATGCTATAAGCTAATTGCTTACCACTGCACAAATCCAGGAGGAAACTTTATATTAGACATTTATATAATTTACTGGATCCGCACCAGACTTTGGATGTGAATTTAATGGAAACATTTGGAGAATAAACAAATTAAAAAAAAAACAAAGGATAAAGTAAATCACATTGAGCATACGCAAATCTGACTTGGCTTTTCTTCCGATCCTTGTCAGAATGATCCGTAAACAGCACATTGAATAATGTAACAACTACTCCCTAAAGATCCATGGATTATAATGTATAAGTGGGAGCTAAAGCTCCTCTTACAAATGGCACTAAATCACACAATGTCTCTGCAACACTGTAATACACATTCATTCCCTTCATTCGAAGTATTTAGCAGCTACTTTCAAAAATGCAACATTTGCACAATAGCACATCCTGTCTCCGTAATAAAATACATGAACAAATTACACAAAACTAATGCAAGACATTCTGTAAATATTTCACATGAAAAACATGCCTGCATCTCAACCAAGTCAGAGAGCATGACAACCAAGACTA
The DNA here is from genome assembly GCA_037577145.1 of Brachypetersius gabonensis. Taxonomy (NCBI): domain Eukaryota; kingdom Metazoa; phylum Chordata; class Actinopteri; order Characiformes; family Alestidae; genus Brachypetersius; species Brachypetersius gabonensis. The sequence continues at coordinate 6,923,784 of JBBJLR010000013.1, read as the reverse complement.
GCTTGTTTAATGGTGGGGGAAACACTGTAAAGTTTAAAAGATGACTAAGATCTTCGTGCTGATATTCACTTCACATAATTAGGTTTATTACTGATAGAGAGCCCTACTGATATCAACATGATGATTAATACTGATTAATGAGGAAACCAGGCGGGAGTAAGTGACGACGCATCCTCGAATCATATGCTCTTACCTCCCAGAGTGGCAGAGACCAGGAAGTGTGTGCCGTACTTCTTGATGATGCTGTCCGTTATCCTCTGCAGGCTTGGCCGTCTTCCTAGCTGTCTGATATTGTGGATGAAGTCTGGGTCAAAGGGCACAGCGACACCGCTGTCTTCGTGCCTCTCTGCGGCAAGGTTGTTCACCTTCCATCGACCAAACTCCCTGTGGAGTGAACAACCTTTTAAGTACGAAGGGCAATGTGGTACAAAAACAGGCCGAGAAAGTAATCAGCACATTCCACCTGGTCTTCCCACTTGTGGTGCCCGGGCTTCACTGTGTCAGTTTGGTCTGGCTCTCCTCCAGCTCCCCCTTCCAACTACCACCCCCTCCCCTGATGTTGACTCTGGTTCTCTTCCAAACTTCTCCTCTGCACTCAGCCAATACAGATATGGACTGTGTGTGGTGTTTCATTGTGCTGGGACTCCAAAAGCCTAGCGGGGAGCCAGGTGCAGGATCGATCTAAGCACACTGTAGTAATTTATGAGGCACTCAAAATTCAGAAACCCACGTCCAGTATCTCGGCCTAAAATACCTTAATCCATAAAGGTATCAGTAAACTCTGATTTCAGTAAATATAACCAGTGTAAAACAGTCTAGAACCGGTGTTTACTCTCAGAACTCAGAGTGTATCAGTAAACTCTGATTTCAGTAAATATAACCGGTGTAAAATTATGGAGGGTCAGGAGTGCCAATATTATATATATAAATATGTCATTAAATGCATCATTAAATGTGTCATTAATTGTTTAAATGGAAAATACACTGATAAATAATTACTTAAATGTGTCATTAAACTTTATATATTGCTCATTTAAATACTTAAATGTTTTTATTTCCAATTAAATCATTCATGACACATTTAATTAATTATTGTTTTATTTCCCATTTTAAGTCATTAAAGCCACATTTAAAGCCACATATAATTAATTATGTTTTTATTTACCATTTTAAATATTTAATGACACATTTAAGTAATTATTTCATGTTGCCAATGTTCAGCACATCATGAATTTATTTTATCTGTCAGTCAGACCCATCAAACTCAGTGGGCGAAACAAACACTGATCTGCCAGGATCTTGTGCAGATGATTCTTTTTGTCTGAAACTGTGTCCCTTCCAATATGGCGCTAGCAGTCATGGCTGAAACGTCTTGATAAGAGATATTTTAGAAGTTGCAAACAGTAATGAAGCAGGTGATGCTGACCCTGAGTTTGTGGCGTGTAAAGCAGAGGAATTTCTTGAGAAGATTTCTTTCAGAAGATGAATTTGCCCCTCGAGTGTTTGCAAACTTTGTGAAAGTATTTAGGCTCTTCTACGACGCTGAAGTTGTCTACTTATTCACAGACTCCTATTTGTTTGGCTTCCGATTCAGCAGCGTTCGAATTCGGGGCTGAAGTAGCTCCTTATTCGCCGCATCATATTGAGGAGTGTTCACGGGGATGAAAGCTGCACCGTATAAAATCCTCACATTTTGTAATAAAACCTCTTAACGATAAAGAACTGCGCCTGGTGGTCTATGTTTACTGCGGTGAATCTAGCCGCTCTTCGGAAAAACACGGTGAAGCCAGCCGCGCTTGAACAAGTGGTGCACATATTTTAGAAGATTTACGGTATCGATTAGAAGACATTCGCTCTTTAAGGTAAACCTTGCATTCAGTGTTGTTTTTCAGGCTCGTTCCCGATAAAAGCTATAGGATAAGTGTGATTATAATGAGGGACTAGAATTTGAAATTACTACGTATTACATATATGTGCATAGTTCCAGGCTTTTAACGTTACATAAGATTGTACTCATTTATGAAATGCATGGTTCCCAGCACACAGCAGGTATTCCACTGCACTGTGCACATTCATTTCTATAAGAAGTCAGGAATCCCAGATCATTTTGGAGGTTTAAACCGCTTTGGGCCAGGCAAATAGAAACTTCCCACCACACAGCAGACATCCCACTATGAGGAAAAAGTGGAATAGTTCTGCCCCAAACAGATTTAATATTTGTAATACAGAGGCGTGGGGCCGTGGTGGTCTCTACCCCCCACACCTCAGAGACAAAACATGCCCACCCATACTCTGTCTGTCCACTGGAGAAAAATGAGCTGCTTTCCAAATGGTCCGTTTGAGTAGTCTCCTCTGGCAGACAGCAGCATGTTGCGGCTCACAGTTCACTTCGCCACATTCTTTAATTAAAACAGCGCATAGGTTTTATTCTTATTTTATTTTCTGGTTGGTAACACCAAAGGCAATACATAAGTGGCTTTTTAGGAAGCAGACATCTTCAAACTCTCTCGCTCCACAAGCTGCTGCTAGCAACACGGACCGCACCGCACTCTCTCTCCACGCCACCGAACAGTACTGCCATCTACTGTCTCGAAGTATGTTGACGGGGCATGTATTGATCCAGTATTCTGGGATCTATTGGTCCTGACTAGCTGTACAGGGTAACCAATCAGATGTTAGGGGTGGGTTGACGACCTGCAGTGACAGTTTAAATTAATTCATGATATCTTTGGTTTGCTGCACATCATGAATTTATTTTATCTGTCAGTCTGAGCCATCAAACACAGGGCGGGACAAACGCTGATCTATTCAAGATGATAGGCTGTCTCAAGTAGATCAGTGTTTGTTCCGCCCACTGAGTTTGATGCGTCTGACTGACAGATAAAATAAATTCATGATGTGCGGAACGCTGACAACATGAAATAATTACTTAAATGTGTCATTAAATATTTAAAATGGTAAATAAAAACATATTTATTAAATGCATCTTGTATATTTTCTTGTCTTGCTGTATTTTATGTGACTGTTATTTTCTTTGAATGTACAGCACTTTGGCAATTACTTGCTTGTTTTAAATGTGCTACAGAAATAAAGAAAAGAAAGAAATGTGGCTTTAAATGTGGCTTTAATTACTTAAAATGGGAAATAAAATGATAATTAATTAAATGTCTCATGAATGTGTAACGATTCGGACATGTTTTGGTCCTGGTTCCCGGTCACGTGCTGGTTTTTCTGTTTTTTGTCACGTGCCCGGGGGGTTTTCTGTTTCCTTTTGTTTTGTTTCTGTTTCTGGAGTGTTTGGGTTCTGTGTTCATGTGTATGTAAAGTTCGGGTTCCGCCATTAAGGCGAAGAGGCCGTAGAGGCCGAGTTTACGTTAGTTTATCTTATGTTCTAGTTCTAGTTCTGTGTTCTATGTGGTGTTGTTGGTTTATATAATGTGTTATTTTAGTTTTGGTGTATGTAATGGTTGTGTTCTGTTTTCCCCGTGTTCCTCTGTTCTGGTGGTCTGTCATGTTGTCTGCTGCTCCCCTGTTTGCCCGCCAGATGTCTCCAGAGTGCCATGTTTGGTCCATGTTCTGTGTTCCTGTCCAGTCCTGCTATTGTCCTGTCACGTTCCTGTCCCTTCTCTGTCCCTCAGTGTCTCTCCTGTGCCCTTCTCTGTCCCTCAGTGTCTCTCCTGTGCCCTTAGTTTCCTCTTTGGTCCCTCTGTTTCCCTTCAAATGTCTCCTCGGTCCCTCCGTGTCTCCTGGTTCCCTCCTGTCCTCCCTCCTTGGCTCTCTATTCCCTCCGTGTCTCTCTGTGTCCTCTGATTCCCTCCATGTCCCCTCTGAACACTTCTGTGTCCTCTGGTTTCCTCCTGTGTCCTCCTCGCTCCCTTCTCGGTCCCCTCCTGTCTTCCCTTCTAGCTCTCGGTCGCCTCCTGTCTTCCCTCCTAGCTCTCGGTCGCCTCCTGTCTTCCCTTCTAGCTCTCTGTTCCCTTAGTACCCTTCCTGCTCTCCCTCTTGGCTCTCGGTTCCCTCAGTGTCCTGACTTTCCCTCCTGACCCTCGGTTTCCTCCTGCCCTGAATTCCCTACTCTGTCTTTCTGTTAGGTTGTCTTGTAGTTCCCCTGTAGACCCACTAGGGGTCTCCTGTGTTCCCGTCCGTCTGGTTCCTGGTCACGTGTTCGTCTTGTCACCTGTTCCCGGTTTCGGTTAATGTGTCCTGTGTGTTGCTGATTGGTTTAACCCCTGTGTCCCTTGTATTTAAGGTCTGCGCCGTGTCTGTTTAGACACGGCGACATTAAATGTCACTTATGCTTTGTGACGGTCTCTCCCCTGAATGCTCCTGTCTGGTTTGTCCTGTCCTGTCCTGTCCTGTCCTGTCCTGGTAAGGTGTGTTTTCAATTGTCCCTGTTTTCAGCCCTTGTGCTGTTTTGCTTTTCCTGTTGTTGTAAATAAAACCCCGTTTTCCCCTGATCATGCCTCTCCGGTCTGGTTCCCTGTCCTTTCCCCCCATGCTCACAGAGCCAACCGTGACAGAATGATTTAAAATGGGAAATAAAAACAGAATTACTTAAATGTGGCATTAATTATTTAAAATTGGAAATAAAAACATTTAGGTAATTAAATGCGCAATATATAAAGATTAATGACACATTTAAGTAATTATTTATCAGTGTATTTCCCATTTTAAACAATTAATGACACATTTAATGATGCATTTAATTACATATGACAACGGAGGACGGTGATGTCATCAGCGACGAACGAGTGATAAGCATCGCGGAGCGTGACGTCCGAGCGGCGCTGAGGAGAGTGAACAC
>JBBJLR010000013.1:6874926-6887092 GCA_037577145.1 Brachypetersius gabonensis | reverse complement strand
GTTCTAGACTGTTTTACACTGTTTATATTTACTGAATCAGAGTTTACTGATACACTCTGAGTTCTGAGGGTAAACGCTGGTTCTATACTGTTTTACACTGTTTATATTTAATGAAATCAGAGTTTACTGATACATGCAAGGGAATGCCCAAGCAGGCCTAAGTCCATCCCCTTTGGTGACTGGGTCCCACAAATTGACTTCCATCCATCCACACATCCAACCATTCATCTAACTAACCACTTATCCCTTATTCCAGGGTCGCAGGGCTGCTGGGACTTATACAGTTCACCAGTCCATCACAGAGCCCAGAATGTACTTTCAGTATCAAAATTATTAATAATGACTCAGTTAACTACCAAATACAACAAATCACTGAAACTGAAACACTAAATTCTAAATTCCTCATCAGTGTGGTTTAATCAAGTACAATAACTAAAATCTCATTCAATCCGACTCTATTAAAAACACAAGGAAAAAAAATCTAAAATTTGGTTCCTTAGTTTAATGCTGGAGACGAATGTTGCTACAAACATTAGAACTTAACAACTAAATAATTTCTGTAAATACACGCAAAACTTTTGTCGCTGCTTTACCCCATTTAAACCACACCCAGCTCTTGGACACTGTATGACTTACTGTGAGCTCTAAAAATGAATATAACTTCATGATTACAGGAGGCCATGTCAGATTTCTCCACATTTACGATGATCTTTGTATTTTACTCCTGAGGTGGTTTGTGAGAACAGACCCTGTTGTCCAAAACACTGCCTGTAGCGTTCGGCTACGTGGTGAAGTTTTATTCACTTGTACAGCTCACAATAAGTCATACTCAGTCCTAAACCATATTTATAACTACCTTAATGAGCTGGATGCGGTTTAAGCAGGTTATGGGTGCATTTACAGACAATATTTAGATGAATATTAACTTGGGATTCTTAGCGACGCTAGCCTTGCAGCTCCAGTTCTAAACTAACAAAGATCAATTTGGACACCAAGCTCATCTCAGCTGATCCACCACATCTGGGCTTTGTGGAAAACTGTGAGCATCGTACTCTTGACGGCAGTTTTTGTTTGCTGATTTTTGCTCAGCAGGCCCAGCCCACTCAATAACTGACCACGCGTAGCCAAAGCCGCTATATTCAAGTGACCGAGACATGGGTTGATGAAGTGAAAATCAAGCTACGGCCTCCGGATATGAGACGGGAAGGTCTTTCCTATGCGAACCTCAAGCTATAAACCGCTCACGACTATGACAAAACATATCCGGCACGGTTTGATAAAAGAGCTGGTGGAAAAGCGGCACGTAATTGGACACAAATGCACTGTCCGCCTCGACGCGGCCCGTCCTGGTGTTTACACTGGCTAATTGCGGTAACTGGACGTATTACATCACGTCACCGATTAATGGTTTTCACGCAGGCCAACGACGTACTCCATCAAATGTTGGGGGAGAGGGGGGCCTTCCAGTATTTAGGTTTCGCTGCAGCCGGGTTTACCTCACCGGCGCTCTTGGCCCCGGACGCGCCGCTGAATCACTGGGACGCGTGTTCATCAAAGGCAGCAAAAATCAGAGCCCCTTTCTACTTTAAACACTTTAATGACAGCTGCAATTACCCGTATTTATTTTATGTGTCCGAATGGGAAATGGGCTGTAAAATATCGCTTGTTTTGAAAGGGTCCCGCGAGGTGAGGCCCGAAGGCCTGTGATCACTGACGAAACAATCCAAACCAAGGCAAACACACAGCAGCTCCCAGTAAGGCCCGGTCTAGCCGGCGGGAGGTGGCTAACAAATAGGGACCTTCCTCTGGCGTTCTCGGCCTCGGGTCGCACCGCCTCTACTCTTGTTTATGTTAGAACTGTGCCAGTTCTCCGGGGATCCCACATGGAGACAAGTACCTACACCCCTGCCATCCTGTGGCGGTGATGGACCCATGCCACGTTCTTAAGGGCTGCTAATTCCTCACCTGGCAGAGGAGGGTGTGAAGAAGGCAAGCCTTAATTGAGCGTAATTAGCCGCTCTTAGCCTTTTCTTCCCTCCCACCTGTGCGTGCCATGAAATGCCTCCTAATTACACGCCGTTCCTATCCTTCGCTCGCTCTGCGGAGAACGCAGGAGCCGTCAGTCATATTCGACGTCTGCTCAATTTCTCTCATTTCTGTATAAACTGGTTTTAAACAAATAAACAAAACTGATGGACAGCATGGGCTTAGGGTCCCAGTTAGTACCACTGACAGTAGTAATACTGACCCTCAGGACTCAGGATAAATTTGGTTTAAAAAAAAAAACTTGCCCATCTGCATCAGACACAATATAAAAAAAGCACATGTTTAGTGTGATTTTTTTTTAAAACGGTCTCATTTTTTATCTAAAGTGCCCAATATTTTAGAATATTAATAGTATATCGAAGGGCCAAATATACTACAGTTGTGTAGGATATTTGTATCATGTCCCCCAGCCTTAGAGGTAATCAGGCTGTTTTCATTACTGCGCTTTTGGGACTGATTTATGTAAATGACTGTCAGGTCCGAGTACCATTATCACACTGATTATCTGATTTGCCTTTACCATATGAAAATAAACGCCTCTAAATGGTTCCCGGTTTGGATGGACAGTTCCAGGAAAAGTCCTGTCATGGCTCTAAAACGCTTTTGTTCTTGTGTGGCCCCTTTAGAGCCCCTTTTGGAACCTTTATTTTGTATTTTGCTGGTAAAATACAGCGTCTATGAAAGATTCCTCACTTTGGAAGCAACTTTTCGAAGCTTCTTGAAAGAACCACATGCAACAGTGTCTCCATCACAGAGAAGAAGGTCTAGCCCTTCTCAACTTGTTTCTCGGAAGCTACGTTTCTATTAAAAAAGGTTCTGTATGTTTCTGAATAAGGTCCTTAGATTTGTAATAATACTGTGTAATAAGTGTTCTAGCTATATGTAGGTTTATAAGGTTCTCTGATTTAAAAAATAGTGGAGAGTTTGTACAATTAAAACTCAGGTATGAATTTGTTTGACCAAAACAAGAATATTTGACTCAAAACAATAGTGGAACCCTTTCAGATGCTACAGAAACAGATTATAAGGATTCTTTAAAGAACTTGAGAAGACTAAGGAACCAGTCAAATCTTAGTAAAGAACCAGCATCTTTTCTACCCTTTGCAATATTTAAGCTTAGACCACTCTGTCCACAATGCCAGGTTCTTTGACTTGAAACTTTAAAAAGTAGTGTATAAACTGTTTCTTTAAAGAACCAGATACAACAGTGTCACTATATAGTACCAAATACACTTCTCAATAAGAGGAACCCTCTTTTGGTGGCCCATAGGAGTCCATCAACGAATCTTAAGAACCAGCGAAATGGTTCTGAGTCGTCTTGGCTCTTTGTAAAGATCCATTGAAGAGCATATTTTCTAAAGTTTGCACTGTTACGCCTCCAGTATGGATTCGTTTCAGCCACAACAGCTCTTTGGCTTAAGAAACCAAAGTGGAACCCTTTTAGATGCTACGGAAACGATTTTTAAAAGAACCATACGCAACAGATTTACTACATAGTACCGAACACGGTTGCTGCCCCATAGAAGTTTGCCCATCAAGGAGACTTGAGGAAAAGTCAAGTGGTTCTGAGTCGTCCCAAAAACAAGAATCTTTTGCTTGATACAATAGTGGAACCAATTTAAAATATGCAACTTTGTTCCAAATAAGGTTCTTTGTCTCATAACAACAGTGGGATCCTCCTTCAGTGCCCCATATTTTAGTGGAGACTTAAACAGTGAAACTGTTGTCTTGGTTCTTAGTAAAGGCCCCTTGAGGAGCATCTTTCCAACATTAAACCTCCAGTCCGTCGACAAGGACAAGAACTTGACACCCGCCAAAAGAACCCACCCTGGAAAGACGCCCCCCCCCCCCCAAAAAAAAAACAAAAAAAAAACTCCATGTCAAAGTTGGGATCCAGTTGCTAAAACCTCACAGTGTGAGTTTCGGATGAATTACGACCTCGGAATTCGCAGACCTTGGAGGGGCCACTCAGCGCCCATTAATTACTTGAAGTGAGTGAAACTGCTTCCCCACACATGTAGAACCAACGGCCCCCCACGGCCCCCCAAACTTCTCCGAACCAGGTCTCCGAAGAGCGCTACGCCACACTAAATTAATCCGGCAGACGCTTTCTTCGACAGTGTGAGAACCAGAGGCGGGTTCTCAGCGCTAGGTACTTTAGGAAGAGAGTAGAGCGAGAAGATAGACGGGTGCACCAGGAGATGACAGCTTTCAGGTCTGGTGGTCTCCGAGCCCCTGATCAACTGACCTGCTGAGCAACTTGGAGGCGGTGGAGAGCACACACACACACACACACACACACACACACACACACACACACACACACACTTGTATACACACACACACACAAGCTGAGATCATACTCACGGTTGAAGGACAGCACTCCAGTAGTCCACAGCGTCAGAAGGAGCAGGGTTCCAGGGGTCATGTTTGGGACGACTGGGCAGGACATGTTCCTCCGTAGATCGCACAGAGTGTGTGAGTGTATGAGAAAGAGAGAGAGTGTGTGTTTGGGAGTCGCCTTGCCTGCTGTCTTCGCCTGTTCAGCCCCGCACGCTCGCCTGGCGCACGACTCAGTGGGGCAGGAAGAGGTCCGGGCTCGATCCTGCAGGTTCGGACGGGTCGTGTCGGGCCGAGGGTCTCCTCCGGTTCCGATCGGGCATGGTGGTCTCCGCTCGCTCCGACGCTTTTCTTCTCTCCAGCGCAGCTTCAACGCATCCAAGTTTATACCGAGCCAGACTCCGCCCAGCGCTACCCCCCCTTCTCCCGCTCCAGAAGGTGGGGAGGAACCCTCACACTCCTCACACACACGGGTTCTCCACTCCCTTCCCATGGTCGTCAAGTACAGCAGAAATGAGGGGGAAAAGTTTTTAGACTGAAGTAGAAAATTAGATACACCGTTTCCTCCCTTCTGCTGTCCTTCACGTTTACTTTCTCTTTATTTTTGGCGTAAAATAATATCGTGACCCTCCAAAGCAAAGAAGAACCAGCAGAATTTAAAATTCATCCCCAAAAAGATGTAAGATGTGAAGTAGAACCGTGAGGAATACGTTCTTGATACCTGCGTGAAAGTGAAAAAGTGAGAGAAAGTGTGAAAAACCGTCTCCTCTCTTCTGTTTTACTTTGGCATTACACTTTTGTGAGGCTCCAGAAAAGAAGGAAAGGTGAAGTAGAACAGAAGTGAGGAAATTGTTTTTTATACTTGAGTGAAAGGGGAAAGTAAGATAAAGTGTGAAAAATCTCCTTCCTTCTATTTTACATCCTTTTCTTTTCTTTCTTCACTTTATTTACCTAAAATTCACCACCAAATATGTGAAGGACAAGAAATGTGAGGTAAAGCAGAAGTGAGGAAATCTTTTTTACACTTGAGTTGAAGTGGAACGTGAGATAAAGACTGAAAAACGTTCCTCTCCCTTCTGTTTAATTTACTTTTACTTCTTTTTCTCTTTTTTGGTCTGAAATTCACCCATAAAAAAGAAGGTAAATGTGAAGTAAAACAGAAAAAAATGTTTTTTTACAACTGAGCAAAGTGTAAAGTGAGTTAAAGTGTAAAGAGGGACATTTTCTTCACAGTTTTATACACTTTTACAGCTTCTAAAGAACAGTGTGAGAAGGTCTACAGTCTTAGAAAGGTTCTCCATGGGTTCTTTATAAAGACAGTAATGATGCATAGACACTCATGTGAAAGTTTAAACGGTTCTTTGTGAGACTGAATGGTTCTCGGTGAAGAAGCATGTATACGTTTCTTCAAAGATGGTTCTTCAGGTGGTTCTATATTTAATCTAGAAAGGTTTCAGTACCGTTACAAGTTACAAGAACCTTTTCGGTGCGATGTTGAACCCTTTAGTTTTGCTTAGAGTGTAGCTTCCAAAAACAGTTTGAGAAGTTCTAGTTTTGGAATGGTTCTCCATTGGTTCTTTATAAAGGGAGTATCTAGATCCAAATGTTTAAACGGCTCTCAGTGAAGAAACCTGTGGGCATTTAAAAAAAAACTCTTTAAATGTTTTTTTTTAAGGCATCCGAAAAGGTTTCACTGTGGTTAAACCAATTTTTTTTTATTCATGTAGAAACAAATTAGCAAAGACTGGACAAGTACCGTGGAACCTCTTGACATTTATGAAGGAACTAAGCGGATTTGGGGATTTCATTCTTTACTTTTTGGCCTAAAACACAACTGTGAAGCTCCAAAGTAAGAGATCTGAGCAGCAAAAGCGAAGCAGAATGAAAAATCCACTCATCTGAAAGAAATATTTCTTCACTTTCCACTTTCCCTCAAGTGTGAAAAATATTTTTTGCTTCACTCTTACACTTGACATTTAAAATACAATTCTGAAGCTCCAAAGCAAAGCAGAACCAACAGAACCAAAAAAAATCACCCAAAAAAGACATATGAAGTCAATCAGAAAGGAGGAAAGCATATTTTACACCTGAGTGAAAAAGGAAAGTGGCTTAAAGTGAGGAAAACATTTTCCTCCCTTCTGTTTTACTTCACATTCACTTCTATTGTTGGGTGAAATTTCAAGCCTGTTGGTTTTGCTTCGCTTTGGCGGCTCTGATTTCTCACTTCAGAGCTTCACAGTTGTATTTTAGGCCAAAAAAAATAAAAATCCCCAAATCGTGCAAAAATAAACCTCAGTTCCTCAGTTCCTTCCCAGATGCTGGACATACCAAGAACATAAAACCCAAAGAAAGCTTATTTAACCATAACGAAACCTTTTTAGATGCCATAAAGAACCATTCAGCAGGTTTTCTGAAGAACTGTAGACAAGTTTCTGCACTGAGAACCATTTAACTACACAAAAAGCATTTAAACTTTCAGATGAATGTTCATACCTCGAGACATGACTGCCTTTATAAAGAACCCATGGAGAACCATTTCTAAAGGTGTAGATCTTCTCACACTGTTTTCCTGAAGCTTCTATCTAGTACCAAATACTGTTATAGTGTAGTTTCTCAGAAAGAAACGGTTTAACTATTAAATGTTCAAACGGCTTTTTGAAATGTTGCCTTTACTTTAGAGCCCACGAAGAAGAAAAGTTCAAAAAGTCCAGAAATATAATTTATAAAAGGGTTCTACAGAGAACCAAAACTGTTTGTCGACTCTTAACTGCAGTAGAACCACATTTAAAAGGTTTTTAAAACAATATATCATACAGAAGAGCAGTTTAACCCTTGAAAAAACAAGGCATTCAAATGGTTCTTGGAGTTTTTGTGGTTCTTTCAAAAAGAACCCTTGATTAATATGGTGTGGACCCACTTCTTTTCTTTACTCGACTCTGGCTTGAGTCAATACTTCACTGAAGTCGCAGTGTCAGTATGATTTAAGGTACTCGACGTCCCCTCTTGGTTACGTTGTTCCTCTGGATTCTTCAACCTCCTGAAATGTGTTTCCAGGAAAAATCTGAGCTCCTTGTGTTACCTTTCTTTAACGCAGAACCGTTTTCATGTGGGAGGTTTGTTCTGTGACACACCTTCTCCAGATTTCACTCTGGCCATTCAGGACAGCAGTAATGAGTAGGAACTCTCAGTCCGGCCTCAGGCAACACTTTACCCTGTGTTTAAGAGAACCGCTTTTAAAAAGTGGATTATTTAGCAGTGCTTACTGCTGTATGCGGAACCATGAGCACTCATAAAGCCTTCAGGACACATAAAGAGTTCTTTGCAAGGTTAATGGTTCTTCTCCATCATGGAAACCTTATTGTACTTGGTTCTTACAATAGTGGAACCCTAACTATGAGTTGAATTAAAACAATATTGGAACCCAAATTTTAAGTGTAAGTCGACTTATAAAAAGTGGAACCCTAAGTATGAACTGACATGTAACAACAGTGGAACCCAAAGTTTAAGTGTAAGTTGGTTTATAATAATAGTGAAGTCCACTTATGACAATAGTATAACATTAAATATAAGTGCCCTAATAATAGTGGAACCCTCAGTGTGAGTTGACTATAAATTGACAGTAGTGGAACCTTAAGATTAAGCTGACTTAGAGCACTAGCGGAACCCAAAGTTGAATTGTAAGCTGACTTCTAGCAACAGTGCCATGCTGAGTAAAAGATAACTTAGATAACAGTAATGGAACCCCAGGATAAAGCTGACTTGTAACGAAAGCGGAACCCTTTTTCATGACTATCTAGAGCCCTTTTTAACACTGCAGGCCTCGGGCGAAAGGGTTCTGAATGAAAGCTCCAGCACGATGCAGGAAAAACCGATACCACACTTGTCCAAAAAGGTAAAAGAGGCTTAAAAACGTTGCCTGAAAAATGGCTAACTGTAAAAAAAAAAAAAGAAAAAAGAAAATGAAAATCAGCCTCATCAGTGGAAACGGACCTCCCGGTGCCGGTGGCGGCTGCGACCGCAGGTTGACTAACCGCCTCCGCGGGTGTTCTGAGGTGGAGGACTTGGCCAGTGACTCACTCGCCCGGCGAAAGCGCGTGCACTGAAACAATAACCGTGACGGCTGGGGCGTCGGCGGGTCAGCCCGCCACAATGGCGGCCATTATCCACCGCAGACAAGCCTCTTGTTCGACCTTGCGTTTACCGCTCGTCCCACGCTGGCCATGTCTGGTAAAGTGTGAGTGGACTTCCTTTCCAGTTATTAGCCCCAGCGTGCCCAAATAAGAGGCCTGCTATTCCAAGGCCTGTGAACGGGGGCCAAGCACAATACGGCTCACAGAGCTGCAGCTCTTCAGGGAAAAGCTGTGTCACTCACCTCCGAGCGAATGACACGGACCAAATCCGAGTGTTCACAGACCCCACAAAGCTCTTTCCGGCTGGAATTTTGTTGAGCTTTGCAGGAAAACTGTGGAAACTACCTCTGTTGGGGATCCAGAGGTACTTCTTGCAGCCTGTAATTAGAATGAAAAAGTCCATGCATCCCGATTTGAGGTCAAGCGCAGGTCGGCTGCTCGGGACTGGATTGGCCCTGTTCGTGTTTACCGGCGGCTAGTAATTATCATGTTAAACTGCAGTAAACAGTCAGCAAAACACTTTCTCGAAATACCAAAAGTAATTACGTGGCTCTTAACGGTAATTACATGGCTGTTGAGTTACAGCTGAAACTGAGAATTGTGGGAGGACCAGATGGGATTATATATGAATGGCATCCAAAATCCAACCCGTCTTGACTTCACTGGGCTCCCTTACGGATGCGCCACCCACCAAATGTGGCTTGTAAGACGGCGAAATGATGGTGGATTGGAAGGATGTAGTTGGAGAACTTGAATAAAGTGCAGTGCTTTAAAAACACTTTAGATTCACAAGAAGGGCATAAAGAACCCCCAACACTGAACCACGGACGGGTGCTGGGACATGTGTAGTTTGGCCCTGGACTATAGATGTGAGCTGGGTGGTGACTAACTGCTGGAATCTGGGCCCAAAAACCATTTTTTAAATAGCCAGGGGTGTTTCAGTACTGCAACACCAAATAATCCTGGTTACATGTCATATACGATCTTAATTTTATTGTATTGTATGTAGTTAATTTTTAAACTAAAGGTTCCAGTATTCAATATAGGACATTAACAACGATTTTTTCAAGTCGACTAGTCGGTCAGTCGAAGTCGAGTCGACGAGTCGTTTGAAGACATCATCACACACACAGTGGAGGAACACAGGCGTCCAACACTGAGCAACTTTTATTAAAGTTCTCTGTAACATTAAAAGTCAACACAACAATTAAACTAAACTAAACAAAGACTGAACCTTGAATTTTCTGGTAAATGTAAGTGTAGAACTGAGAGTGGGAACAGTTTAAGCTGCGGCAGGATGACTCCCTGCAGTGCTAACGTTAGCCATGTTAGCTAGCGGAGCCATTTCAGATGCAGAGCGCCGGTTCTGTTACTGTACTTTAACACCGACTTGCAGGTTCTGCAGGTCTCCGTGCTGTTTGTGTTCTAGAGTGAAGGATCTCCACACATGTGATGTGTGTCTGTCTGCTCTGCTGCATGTCTCTCGTCTTGTTGTGGTCTTGTGTTTAGTTTCCCCTTGCGCCAACGGTACCGCCCCTTTTATGAAGGGACTATAATAATTGGTTAAACCATGGAACGCGTGTCAGCATCAGCCAATCAGAGGCAGAGATTGCATTGCGTACACAAGCGAGAGCAGAGAGAGGAAAAAAACACACGACTAGTCGACTTCTCTCAGGGGCGTCGACTCATGCCTCTGTAGTCGACTAGTCGACTTTTGTGTTAACGCCTTAATTCAGTAGTTGAACTCGTTTCCATTCCTTATGCTTCCATTATCCTTTAAACTAATGTTCTGTGATTTAAATATGGAGACAGATGAGTCTGGCTGGATATTGGCAAGACAGCTGCGATGATTCAGAAGACCTAAATCTCTTAAGAATTTCAAGAATTTCATGTTCCACCTTTAACGTTTAAGAAAAGAAAAATACAATAAAACTGAAACTGCACAGTGAGAACAGTAATGGAAATGTTTTAGGCTAAATTTGTATAGATTTGAATGGTTGTCCTTTGAGTGGATGCCATTTAAATAAAATAAAAATTTAAATCATATTAAACATGCCTATAATTGGGAAAAACGTCAGGGAAAATGACTTTAACTCAAGGAATTAAAAACAAACTCTCAAAATATTATGTGTTTAAGACTTAATTATTGCCCATTGACATGCTCAGAAATTAATTTCAAACTTACCTAATGTGGATGGCCTGATGTGTGTGTGTGTGTGTGTGTGTGTGTATGTGTGTGTGTGAGAGAGAGAGAGAGAGAGTGTAGGTTGCTGGTTAGCTTCTACACATTGTTCTATATTGGGTTTGCAAACGGAAAAAAACACAGAATACAAGTGAAAAGAATGTTTATAAAATATAACTGCAGCTACATGGCAGTTCATGGCCACTAAGGACACAATTGTACCAAAACGTTTGTGTGATGTGTGGACAGAAACTAGCGAACGAGGCTAGGAAGCCATCCAATGACTTATGACTTCACAATTTAGAGACAAAACACATGCATGGTGCTGTGACTGTCTCCATCTCCCACTGTGGTCTGTGGTTCAACACCCGTTGGGAACTCCTGATGCAGCAAATCACTTAAAAAGGGGTGTAATGACTGGGTGGGCTAAACTGACGTACACCAGAAAGTAGGTTTTAATTATGAAAAAACACATGTAAGCTAAATTACATTTTGTTGATTTTCTAAGGGAACTTAGCCGCAAAAAAACTGCCTGTTTGGAATTCCCCGTTTTTGTGACGTCACAAGAATAAACAGCCATTTACACACAACCACCTATTCAGTCAAGAGCAATAAAAGCAAGCTTACTTGTGCTGCAGTTATAGGGAGTGTTTCAGTCTGAACAGAGTGCAGTCTTAAAGGTGTAGTAACAGAGTGCAGTCTTAAAGGTGTAGTAACAGAGTGCAGTCTTAAAGGTGTAGTCATAGAGTGTTGTCTTAAAGGTGTAGTAACAGAGTACAGTCTTAAAGGTGTAGTAACAGAGTGCAGGCTTAAAGGTGTAGTAATGGAGTGCAGTCTTAAAGGTGTAGTAACAGAGTGCAGTCTTAAAGGTGTAGTAACAGAGTGCAGTCTTGAATGTGTAGTAACAGAGAGCAGTCTTAAAAGTGTCGTAATGAAGTGCAGTCTTAAAGGTGTAGTAACAGAGTGTGATCTTAAAGTTGTAGTACTAGAGTACGATCTTAAAGGTGTAGTAACAGAGTGCAGTCCTCAAGGTGTAGTAACAGAGTGCCGTCTTAAAAGTGTACCAACAGAGTACAGTCTTAAAGGTGTAATAATAGAATGTAGTCTTAAAAGTGTAGTAACAGAGTGCAGTCTTAAAGGTATAGTAATGGAGTGCAGTCTTAAAGGTGTAGTAACAGAGTGCAGTCTTAAAGGTGTAGTAACGAAGTGCAGAGTTAAAGGTGTAGTAACAGAGTGCAGTCTTAAAGGTGTAATAACAGAGTACAGTCTTAAAGGTGTATTAACAGAGTGCAGTCTTAAAGGTGTAGTAACAGAGTGCAGTCTTAAAGGTGTAGTAACGAAGTGCAGAGTTAAAGGTGTAGTAACAGAGTGCAGTCTTAAAGGTGTAATAACAGAGTACAGTCTTAAAGGTGTATTAACAGAGTGCAGTCTTAAAGGTGTAGTAACAGAGTGCAGTCTTAAAGGTGTA
>JBBJLR010000013.1:6855478-6870625 GCA_037577145.1 Brachypetersius gabonensis | reverse complement strand
CAGCATTTACGTTGCGTCTCGTCTCGTTTTAGTCACGTGATAAATGTTCGTTGACGCCGATATTTAGTCATAATTTTCGTTGATGAAAGCAACACTAGTGCTGGGCATAGATACATTTTTTAAATCCAGATTTATCTCACTGTAATCTTGGAATTAAATCAAGATTATTCTCGATTAAAATGGCTCATTTGAATTCTTCAGAATATGTGTGCTACCCAAATAATGACTAAAAGTAAGTCTTTGAGACTGGGTTTCTGAAGACCCCCCCAAAATGATCCCAAGCCACCCTAAATATATAGTCATTATTTTACTATTTAGAATAATGACTATAGTAATATTTTTTAGTATTATTAAAAATGTTAAAAAATGTTTAGTAATATTTCTATGGTAGCGCCGTTTGTACTCTGTTCAACAGAACAATACTATGAGTGTCCATAACTGTTCACTGCTTAACTTTACTTATTTCTTTAAGTGAAAGGAAAGGTTTGGTGAAAAGTTTTCAGCCCTCTATACACGCTAATTCCTTCCTACAACCCTGGGGCTAAGCCCCCCTTGTCTTTCCGTCCTAGTTACGTCCCTGTTTCACAGTAGGTATACACTCCGGTTTGAAGACTCGTTCTCGCCCCCTATAGTGCAATTCGACTAGGTATACATCCGCAATAAAATATCAAGGTGAAAGTCATTATAGTTTGCGTAGTATAGACCCAGCTCCCAACCCAACTTTGTGAATAGATTAACGCCGATAACGGCCCACCACTAGTTATTATATATTTTCCCATATTTCTTCCCGTAACCCAACAAATCTGTCAGTAATAGATTAACAGTAGCTTGAGGAGAAATTCAAGCTTCACTTGCTTTGGATGTGAAAAAATCCACAGTGAAAACTGGACACACCACCATGGGTCCAAATGAGGAAGGTTTTTAGCTAATGACTGTAAATTGAGTTTAACTGGGAAGGACAGAAGCAGAAAACAAGGCTGAATTTTCTGATGCTGAAATGTTAACTTGGTCATTTTAGCTAGAAATTAAATAAATGAAACGATGGTCTCTGAACGTTGCAAAGCACATTAACTTTAGAATCGCTTTCTGTTTCTAAAATGTTAAGTAATTAAAAACCTGAAAATGTTATCATTGCGTGAAAGCTAGTATGAACTAGAGGCGTGACGACAGAGTCAACTCTCAATTCATGCCTCGATAACTAACAATGAAAACAAGTCAATACTCTCACAATGTTTAGAGGGAAATTTGCATGAATAAAAATCACTGTGTTCAGTTCTGGGCCAATTCACTCGTGAGAATAGAGCTGAAAGGCGCTCAGGTGATGTAATTAGGTGAAGGTGTTTGTTGGAACACAATTATTCTCTACAATTCACAATTGAACCGCATGTCAATTGAATCGCATGTCAAGTGCCTGTTAGCAGCAATTGCTTCTTAGCAATGAAGTCCTTTAGAAACTGCAACCACCTTCGACTTCAGTGTTGTTAATAAGCACCTTATAGTTGGGTTGGCATCAGAAAGGGTGGTTTTGCTGTTTTGCTGTTATTATGCCCATCATGGACATGTGTTCTTATTCCCCAGGTACACAAGCTAGTGCTAGCTGCTTGTAGCCCCTACTTCAAAGCCATGTTCACCAGCAACTTCAAAGAATGCCGGGCTTCGGAGATAACCCTGAGGGACGTGTGCCCTCAAGTGATCGAGCGGCTGGTGAACTACGCCTACACCTCCCACGTCACGGTCGGGGAGAAGTGTGTCTTGCACGTCCTGCTGGCCGCCATGCGCTATCAGATGGAAGACGTGGCCAAAGCTTGCTGTGACTTTCTGATCAAAAACCTGGAGCCCTCGAACGTCATCGGGATCTCCCGGTTTGCTGAGGAGATCGGATGCATCGAGCTTCATCAGCGCAGCCGGGAATATATCAACACCCACTTCAGTGAGGTGGGTGCCAGGCAGAGCCTAATAATGTCAGGTAGCATTAAGCCATAACTCCCTGCTGGACATGCTATCCTAAATGACTGTTCTGAGATATCGCCCCGTAGGACGAACAGTTATCTCAGTTTATTTAGTATTAGTAAGCTGTGCTAAACATGTGGGTAGAGAGAGTTATTTCAACCTTTCTTTTGTGTACGAGTTTTGCATGCTGCTAATGGTAACGTTTTTTAAGCAATAAAGTTTTTTGATTCTGATTATTTATTTACCTTTACATTTTCTTTAAGGGTGATGCATTAAACTGAGTTTAAAATTAAATTAAAGTGTTCTGGGAGCAGATTTGGGGGCATATTTAGGGTTTACACAATAAAAAATAGGCATTTTTAGGCTTTTTTTTTTTTTTTACCAGAACACAACACGGTTTTTCACTATGGAACGTAACGGAACGCTCGTGGAACGTAACACCCGTGAAAAGCAAGGGATTACTGTATATGAATTTCTTGACAATAGATACAAAACACCCCACAGTTTATTTTTCAGATTACAAAGCAATTACTAAGTTCGTTTGCTGAAAACCTTTTAAATCATGTAATCAATTTTAATGGAGTAATCATGTCAGCCCTACAATTAATTCTCCTGAAAATAATCAAGGTTTTGTTCTGATGATGTGCTCCAGTGTAGAATGTTGCTGAAGAGGTAAAAGTCAGGCCCTCTAGGCATCACCGGAATATCTCTGCTGAGCTGTGTGATTTCTTTCAGGTGATCAAAGAGGAGGAGTTCTTCAGTCTGTCCCATTGCCAGCTGCTGGAACTGATCAGCCAGGACAGCTTGAAGGTGCTTTGCGAGACCGAGGTCTATAAGGCCTGCATCGATTGGGTGCGCTGGGATGTGGAGGGTCGTGCCCAGTACTTCCACGCACTGCTTAATGCCGTCCACATCTACGCCTTGCCTGCCAAGTTCCTCAAGAGGCAGCTGCAGTCCTGTCCCATCCTGAGCAAAGCCAACTCCTGCAAAGACTTCCTCTCCAAGATCTTCCAGGACATGACCCTCCGCAGGCCCCTGCCCCCTGCCCCGCTCCGTGGCACCCAGTTGATTTATGTGGCTGGAGGCTACAATCAGCATTCTCTGGCCTCCATGGAGGCCTTCGACCCTCGGAGGAACACCTGGCTGAACTTGGCAGAGATGGAGATGCCCTGTAGCGGCCTGGGAGCCTGTGTTCTGTTTGGACTCTTCTATGCGGTGGGGGGTCGAAACCTTTCTTTGCAGAGCAATGTGGACTCAGCAGCGCTGTCCTGCTACAACCCCATGACCAACAAGTGGACGCAACTAGCTTCGCTTAACACACCCAGAAACAGGGTGGGCATCGGGGAGCTCGACGCAAGCATCTACGCCATCGGCGGGTCACATGGGTCCATGCATCACAACACCGTGGAGAAGTACGTTTACTAAAAATACTTTTATATTTTCAGCTCTTGCTGTTGTTCTTCCCTGGTTGTTCTTTTATTCGTCGTTTCATGGTTAAATGTAGAGCACAATGTAATTCTTAGTAATAGAATGAATGCTTGACTCTATATCGGTCACATAGAAAGAAGGAAAAAATATTTTTTTATCTATAAAAATCTGTCTTAATTACTCAGCTACACTTGCATAATTATAAAAAATGAAACTACATGAACTGAATCGTCATAAGTACAGTCAAAGCATAATCGTCTGTAAATACACAAACACGTGTTCGTATATTTACAGCAGTTTATGCTTCATCTCTACAATATATGTGTTAGTTTCCAACCAGACTCTCAAGGCGACTCTGATGACGCCCTGTATGGATCCATATGTAACCTGCAGGTGGTTGAATTGAACACTTTCATTGCAGTTTAGCACAAAGGCCTCGAACATCCCCAGGCCTTCGTTCCATAAGTTAAGCCAGAGCTTCCTAAGGATCTATCTCAGGTTACACGTCGCGCTCGGCCTCTGATCTGCCTTCTTTCGATTTCAGAATGTTTTGACTCTGGATGAGCTCAGCAGTCGGCAGAGTCTGCCACTCAAGACGAACAGGCTTTAGGCTGTTGTGTTTCATAACCCACATACCAGAGCTAATGGCGAGTGGGAGCTTCGGGAGAGCTCCAGTGCCAAGATAGGTGTTGCGACAGGAATGAGGTTGTTGTTCCCTCTCAGAGTTTGCAGTCCTGTGAGACCAGCCTTCACATGCTGATGTTTTTCAGGCACTGACCGAGGATGACAATACACATCTTTATCTCAGATGTGATCTGCAAGTTCACCCAGCACTTATGCAACGTCCCTTTCTCTGGCAGAGGTTAATGAAATGAGGGTGACGGAGCACAGAGTGTGCTTTATGTAAGACGGTCGTTACTTTTACTGTACATACAGCGGCTCGCCCTGTGTACACGCTACAGAAAGAGCCGCCGGCATACTGGATGAAGGAAAAGCAGAGAAAGACTGCAGACAGCAGCGCTGGCCAGTTCAGGACTTTATTTACTGCACCGAACTGGGGGCAAGAATCCAAGCAGGACGAGTGTGTACATTCTTCACAACTGTGGGAAGAGCCAGACTGAGACGAGATCAATAAAAAAAAAGATGTTTCATAAAAGATGTGAAATCCGAAACGTTGCAGTATATTCTCTTGGCCTTTGTCCCCAGAAAGCCACCATATCCATCAGCAAGTGTCATATCACTTGCAGCCTGAATCCTCATCCCGTTGAAAGGCTGCCTGAATCGGGACGTCTTCCGTGACTCATGTAACACAGCCTTTGGGACATCCGTGCTGTAGTTGTGCAGGGGCTGAATGCTTTTTATTGAGTTCTACTAAGATCTGTTTCAGTGTAGGAAGCTGCTTTACGATATCAGGAAACAGTTTCAAATGCTACAAGGGACCAAAGTTCTTGAGTTCCAATGCTGTGGATAAAGCGCTGTCATTCAAAGTCACAGTGTTTTATAAAGTAGTTTTGTAGTAATAGTTAGTAGTAATACTGTTTATTAATTGTAGTAGTAGTAGTAGGGGAAATAGCAGAAGCAGTATTATGCTATGTATATATTATTTATATATTACATATTTGTGTGTGTGTGTGTGTTTGTGCATGGTTTTCAGCCTGTGGACTGTGGTGCTACTTTTCTGGAGGACTTTTCCTGTGGCCATCGATTTTGTTTTGCTTTTTTTTTTTAGCTGCGGAACAACACATTCAGCCAAACACCACGCATGAATTCAAAAGGAATGCAAAACTGAATACTAATTGTCAGATCTCTTTTCACAGGTATGACCCAGAGGCCAATAGGTGGACATTTGTGACGCCCATGTCCGTAGCCCGGCTGGGGGCTGGGGTGGCAGCATGTGGGGGGGCTCTGTACGTGGTGGGTGGCTTCGATGGGGAAAACCGGTGGAAAACGGTGGAGCGTTACCAACCGGATACCAACACTTGGCAGCATGTAACACCTATGAACACCGTACGAAGTGGCTTAGGTACACGTTCATTGCTGCTCTACTTCAGTTCTACAATCGTTTTCTGATTAGGGCTGACTTTCTT
The DNA here is from genome assembly GCA_037577145.1 of Brachypetersius gabonensis. Taxonomy (NCBI): domain Eukaryota; kingdom Metazoa; phylum Chordata; class Actinopteri; order Characiformes; family Alestidae; genus Brachypetersius; species Brachypetersius gabonensis. The sequence continues at coordinate 6,865,160 of JBBJLR010000013.1, read as the reverse complement.
TTGCCTCTGCTCTGTAGGAGCGGTGTGTATGGATTCCTACCTCTACGCAGTGGGCGGGTACGATGGCCAAACGCAACTCAACACCATGGAGAGATATAATGTAGCCAGAGATATATGGGAGCCTATGGCATCAATGGGTCACTGTCGCAGTGCGCACGGAGTCACTGTCTACCAGGGCAAACTTTTCGTGTTTGGTGAGTTGGGCTGCTCTGCTGTGTGTAGATCTATGGGCCTCAGGCAAGAAATCCTATCAGCCTTTACATTTGCCATTACATGTTGCATGAGCTATTAAAAAAAATAAACAAATTAATAAATACATGCTTGCATGCATAACAGCACGCTGTATTATAAAGCTGTATACAATACTGTATTCTTATGGTCTCCCTGATGTGACCCCCCCATAGTGTTTTTGTATGTTTATTTTTTATTATTTAGGTATTTACATTCAGAGATATATTTATATATATAGGTTTAATTATAATATTTCCCCTTTTTTACCCTTGTTGTTGACCTGTCTGAGTGTGTTGTGTTGTTTGTTGCACCGAATGCACCGTTTGTTGCACCAATGCACCGATATTTAGGCTCACTGTGTACTTAATGTATAGGGCTGGGATGACATATAAGTCTATAATGTATGTGTTTCTCACCCAGTGGTTAAACGTGCTCCAAAACTTGCACTAAAAACCCATGACTGAAATGTGCTAACATGTGCAACATGTTTTAAAACCGTGTTTAAGTGTAAAAATGTCAGTCTTTTTGCCAAACTCTCAGTAAGACAACCATGTAAATAGGGAACATGGGGAAATAAGCTGGTTTTGGCTATGTTCCAACTCCCAGAGCTCAACACTCAACACACAGATTACCGGGAGATTATTACACAGTTTTTACATTTTTACTTCGTTTTGGTCTTTCAAGTTCTTGTCTTTTGACAGTCAAATGCATTAATCTGCATCCTGAGTATAATGAACACAGATCTGGACCCAAAAGCACTTGACTGTCAAAAGACAAGATAAAGTTCACAAAGGTAAATGGAAAAAGTCCAGAAACGTAGCAAAAAAGTCCAAAACCAGTAAATCCAATAACAAGCAGTCAAATGCAAGTCCACAAGGCGAAAGAGTAATCCAAAGTCCAGAACAGGGGTCAGAGAAGCCCAGAGGGAATAAGCTCAGTAACTAGGTAGCTGTTAGTATACTTCGCACCCTTGTATTTTCCTTTGGTCTATATATACCCCCAAGCCTAGTATTCAGGTGATCCTGATCTCCTCATTAAGGCTTGGAGGGAAACTCCGGAGTGGGTATCTGGAAAGGGTTATCTGGTGGTACCCGTCAAAGTCCAGTCCAGAGCAATTCCTTACACTAAGAAGTCCTGTGGTTTTATAAGCATGTGATGCAGTACGTTTGGCCTTTAACAAGGCGTGGTCTAAAAATTCCCTCAAAGATGAAAGAGTGGGCACTGCTTGGGTCAACGCCAAATGTACTGCATCACATGCTTATAAAACCACAGGACTTCTTAGTGTAAGGACTTGCTCTGGACTGGACTCTCTTTAAGGGAGTTCGATCCCTAGTGGTGCCACAGCCATCAGTGGTCAGGACTCCACTTCCCCTTTTCCACTGCACTGGTTCTCGTGCCGCTTCATTCCTCTTTTCCACAGAAAAAAATTGGTGCTGGTTCCCTAAAACAAACACCGAACTGAACCCTAAACTCTGCTGGTCTCGTAGCGAGAACCGTGACGTCACAAGCGGTGGGCAGAGTCTTGCAGGTAATCGTTGTCTATGTCGATCTCTTTAAACAGTAATAACATGCAGAATAAACTGCATTTGAACACAAATAAATCCTCAAAGTTTGGAGAATAACCAGCAAGCAGGAACTGAGTTCGGCCATATTTGTTTCTGTTTAGTGGGTGTGGCCTGTGACGTATTCTCATGCGGCTCCCGCTGAGCTCCTGTCTAGTGTAAATGCGGGCCGGTTCTCGGCTGGTTCCCAGCCCTGGCACCGGCATCAGTGTAGTGGAAAAGAGGTACAAGAGAGGACAACTGGCATTGGGTGGTTAGGGTGTCTCCCCTCTCCCCCATCAACCAGCGTGATGCTAACCAGCTCGGGCTTATGTTAGCTGACAGACTTGGCCAACGAAGTTTCTTTAGCAGCAATATAAAAAGATGTGGTGGCACTTCACGTGGCCCGGAGGAAGCACATGCGAGCCATCATCGTCCCTGTTTTCGTGGCATCCCATGATCACAGGAGCCCTAGCAAGAGGTTGGAATTGGATTTGACAAAAATTGGCAAAAAAAATTAAACATAGGCAAAAGCCTTAAACAGCATACAAGGTTGAGGTTCAAGCAGTCAAGCTGCATAACAGCGAAGCAAAACATCGAAACCCGCCGTAACCTGAAGCATAAGTCACTGGTCTTGAGGTCATTCATTAGGTCACCCATACAGGATTAGAAGACTGGAGGCCTCTGTTTGAGTGCAGCTCTTTGTAGATGCAGCTCCAATGGAAATACCCAAGGAGGGAGTAGAAGGAAAAACTCATTAGATCAAACCACAGGTCAAAAAAAGAGCTGAATGGATAATAGGCAGTAAAGTCTAACAGTCCTTACGTTGCATCCAGCCAAGAGCACTTTGTTTTCACCTGCTGATAGAATCACCAAATCATCTGATTGGGCTAAATTTAGACAGGCTGCTCTGGGTTCTCCTGTCTCCTCTCATTTTCATAAGAAAACGCAACTTATCGCCTTGCGGTATCTCATTTACATGGAGCTCCCATTCTGCCAGCTCTCCAACCCGTATACAGTGCAACTCAGGATAGGTCCTGAAACACAGGCTCCAAGGCCACGAGGACTCCGCTGACATGCTGAGGTGTTTGCGAGGCCGTACGTGTGTAAGACTGGACGCATTAACAGAAAATGGGTGGCGTACCATCTGTACCCAAATGCCCTTTCTCTCTTTTTTTCATTTGCGCATGTGCTATATCCAAAGTGACATATTACTGTATTTCACAATTGGTTATTTACTGAGAAAATGCCGACTTTGTGCCTTGATTGCATTCACTTGTTGAACCAACCAGCCTCTCATTAAAAGGCCATTTCCCTATCAGCTAAAACACAATGCAGAGTCATTCAGAAGTTAATCAGCGGAGCAACTCGCAGAAAACCCGCGCTTTCCATGTGCTGTCACTTCCCTCCCCAATTCCTACTCCTCATTTAGCCTTAGGTGACCCTTTTTATTGTGCTTCTGCAGTTTTCAGGGGTGAAAAACTACAAAAAGTCTGTACGTAAGTGGAAACGTGGTTACTGTGTCAAGAACATACTCAGTTGAGTAGTGAAAGCCAAATATACAGTCCTGGAAAAAAGAGTCCACTGCAGTTTATATTTAAATCAGCGTCTCTCTGAGTGTGAACCCGTTCCAGACCAGTGTCTGTTAAATTCCTTCACAAGCACCTCTTTCTGCTTTATGAGGGACTGATCAGTGATCAGCTGAATCACATCTTATTTAATGAGGAAAAGTATAAAACACTGCTGTAATCGACTCTCTCCTCTCACACTGAGATCAGTTGGTTGATGAAACTCTACTAGAAGCTCCTCAAAGCTCATTATTGCCATTTTGTTTAAGAGAGAACCAGAGATTTGTTTTCTTTGAATTATTCAGGTTCTGGAAACGCTGCATCATTTCTCTTATTCTGATGTTTTGTTGTTTCCTTTAAAATGATGCTTTAAAGAACAATATTTTTTTTGGAAATGAGGAGAAATTTTGTCAGCAGTTCTTAAAAGCTGTTCAGTTCAAAACACGCAGTGATAACAGATAAAACCTGAGAAACACCTCATTTTTGCAGTGGGAACTTGTTTTTTTCCAGAGCTGTATAGTAATACTCCACTTAATAAAGATTTAATGTAGTTTAAAGGGCTCCAGCATTTTACTGTGGCACACAAATATTTACCACAGACAAGGATTTTTTCAATCCAGGATTATTTTTGTCAAATTCAGTGAGAGATTATAGACAGGCTGAGACGCAGTAAGAGCTCGGCCGTCGCCTTGGAGCCTCTCCTTCCAGGCGGAGTGGATCCTTTTCTGTTATATCATCAAGTATTCATATTGTATGACTAATACAAAAACTGATGTATGTATATCATGGCTATGTGGTCTGTGGAAAACAGTATACACGGTATAACAGTACACACAGTATAACAGTATACACAATATAACCAGTATACACAGTATGAACAGTATAACAGTATACACAATATGAACAGTATACACGATATAACCAGTATACACAGTATGAACAGTATAACAGTATACACAATATGAACAGTATACACGATATAACCAGTATAGATGGTATAACAGTACACACAGTATAACAGTATACACAGTATACACAGTATAACAGTATACACAATATGAACAGTATACACGATATAACCAGTATAGATGGTATAACAGTATACACAGTATAACAGTACACACAGTATAACAGTATACACAGTATAACAGTATACACAGTATAACAGTATACACGGTATAACAGTATAACAGTATAACAGTATACACAATATAACAGTATACACAGTATAACAGTATACACAATATAACCAGTATAGATGGTATAACAGTATACACAACATAACAGTACACACACTATAACAGTATAACAGTATACACAGAATAAAAGTATACACAGCATAACAGTATAAACAGTATAACAGTATAAATAGCCTTACGTTTTTATAGGCTCACCTCTTAATTACGTTTTTTTGTGCATTCTAAGAATTGTGCAAACAATTTAAACAGTATGTACAATATAATCAGTATACATAGTATAACAAAATTTCCAAATGAAGTGAAGGTGAAATCTGTGTCATACGACACTCACAGTTCATATCATGTCAGTACTCATGATATGAAATGTAGTGGTATTTTGTATTTGTTTCAAATGACCAGGATTATGTTCTTTTTTTAAGAGCAGGAAATTACTAAACCCGTGGTCACTTATTAATATCAAGTAAAACGGTTCTTTATAGTCACTCATAAACACACTACAGCATGAAATTCTTTCTCTTTAACGCATTCAGCAAGCGAAGCAGGGGGCTGCCACCAACAGGGGGAGCCTGGGGAGCAGTGTGTGGGGCTGGTACCTTGCTCAAGGTAACCTAACAGTCCTGGGATTCAAACCTACAATGGGCAAAGCAAAGCCCTAACCACTAGCCGCCCTAAATGTTCAGGGACTTGAACCCCGAACCCTCAGATTAACAGTCTGATGCTCTACAGAGTTATCCAGGCTCTAGCGAAAGGGACCATTCTATCATACGTGAAATTCTCTAAATTCTTCCTCTGTATTTAATCCGCTCATCGAGAGATGCAGCAGCCAGCCAGGAACACAGCGCCCGGGGTGCAGTGTATGGGGACAGTACCTTGCTCAGGGTACCTTAGAACTACCTAGTTGTACTGGGTACTTGGGAATCGAACCAATGACTTCCTGATCGCAGGGCAAACACCCTAATCACTAGGCCACCAGCTGCTCTACGGACAGCAATTGATAATTAGGATCAGCCTTTCAAATGTGGGGGGGTGGTGGCCTAGTGGTAGGATACTTGCTTCTGGAACAGGAGTTCGTAGGTTTGAATCCTACCTTCAGCAAACCACCACTGGGTCCCTAAGCATGACCCTAAAACCCCAAGTTGCTCCAGGGAGACTGCCCCCTGTAGGTAGGGAATGGAAGTCGCTTTGATAAATGCCCTAAATGTAAATCTGTGTCTGTTTTGTATGCCTGAGTGTAAACACACAGAAGAGAACGTCACACTAGAATGCTGGCAGACGGGGAAAAATCTTCTGTATATTTTTACTGATGGATGTTTACAGATTTTAAAATCTGCACATTGAGTCCAGAGTGCTGACCACCGAAAGACATGTAAAAGAAGATTTTTGGTGCAGTAACAGTGACTTTATCATTAAAATTTTAGCCAGTGTTACTCAAAGACACAGCAGACACTGCACATTTCCAGACCACGCATGCTGTGTGTGTGTGTGTGTGTGTGTGTGTGTGTGTGTGTGTGTGTGTGTGTGTGTCTGTGTATTTGCATGTACAACTGGGGCTTTAAGGCTTTATCAGCACCTCAGATGTAAATGGAAACTGCATAAGATCCAACCATACGCATCCATACATTACCCCACATTTTAATCAGGACAGTTTTACCGTTATCCTTTATTTAAAAATCAGGACAGTTTTACTCGTCTTTGTCCTTTTTTAAATATGTTTTACCCATCTGTGTCCTTTTTTAACCAGGACAGTTTTACCTGTCTTTGTCCTTTTTTTAAAAAAAAATCAGGACTGTTTTTCTCATCTTAGTCCTTATTTTTAAAAAAAATCAGGACAGTTTCACTCGTTTTTCTTCTTTTTTTTTATTCTGGACAGTTTTACCCAACTTTTTTTCTAATTGTCTGCTTGTTTTGTTTGTCCTTATTGTTTTTGTGTCTCACCCTGATAAATGATTCTTCATGGCGCTTAAACCTGTGCAGTAAATGCTGTAGAAGACTGTTTTATCAGCTCAAAAACAGTCAAACAGGAGGCCATTAAACAAACCTCAACTAACTGTGTACAAGGACAACAGATACATATAAATACCCTAAGATACAAACAACTCGTTCTTCAATAAGATCACACTGTTTGTTTGGTTGCATGGTTGTTAAATTCCAGTAAAATGGAACAACAGACATTTTTCATATTTGTGCTGTTTGACCAACTGAGAGACCTTATACTTTAAGCCTAAAGTGAAATATCACACCCCTAAGAGGATAATGGGTCTTATGAAATCAGTTACAGTGCTTTGAAGTGAAGTAGCACAAATTACTGCCCATTTATGAGCCATGTGTTCATGCATAAGCAATGCAATAATTATCAAAAGTGTTCAAATGATGGTAAAGTAGGTTAAATAGGTAAAGTAGTATTTCGTAGGTACAGACTGAAGGACTTTATTAATCCCTTTCAGAAGACATGCAATTTCCTTTCAGAGGTTCCTCAGTTTAGAAGAACATTTAAAATGTGCAAATATTTAACTCAGTGTTAAATACAGCTTTCATTTTTTTTTATCTTTTAGAACTCATCTTTTAATCAATGCAGTTTAATGAACAGAGGATTTGGATCTGAATCCTCACTTTTCTCTGTTACAGATCACTGTGGCGCCCTCTAGTGGCCGATCCATGAGTCGAACAATAGAACTGACCAGTTATAATAATATTCAATAAAATATTCAGTCATTTTTTTAATCGAAATATAACACTAAAAATTAAAAGAGAAAATAAAACCATGGTGAACTAGTCCTGTATCGGATCAAATTTTAATTGTGGACTGTGTATTTGTATTTGAAGTTTTTAGATAGGCTAAGTGGCCTAATGGATAAGGCATCAGCCTTCGGAGCTGAGCCTTTAGAGATGAGGATTGTGGGTTTGTGTCCCATCTGGGTCAAGTGACGTTTTGGGGTGGAGGTAGCTCAGTGGGTAAGATACCAGGAGGTCATGGGTTCGAACCCTATCTTCAGCATACCACCACTGGGTCCCTGAGCAAGACCCGTAACCCTAAGTTGCTCCAGGGAGACTGTCCCCTGTAGTTAGAGAATGGATGTCGCTTTGGATAAAAGCGTCTGATAAATGCCGTAAATGTAGATGTTTTTGTTTTTTGTGATGCCGCATTGAACACCATAGATCCTTTAGATCTTACTTAACAAAATATTGATCAAAACAGAATACTTTTGCCGCATTTCCAAATAAAAATATTCTTGTTAAAGGAAACGACAAAACATCAGAATAAGAGAAATGATGCAGCGTTTACAGCCTGAATAATAATAATAAAAAAAATCTCTGGTTCTCTCTTAAACTAAATGGCAATAATGAGCTTTGAGGAGCTTCTAGTAGTGTTTCACCATTCAACTGGTCTCAGTGTGAGAGGAGAGAGTCGATTACAGCAGTGTTTTATACTTTTTTATATAATATATATATAATTTTGTAACAACAGCTATCAAATATACAGATTCCTCTGACAGGCGCTTCGTGAATTTCCTCTCTCGTCGGTAGCAGTGCAGTTTTGTTTTGTTTTATTTTTATAAGACGTATTTATGGAAACTATTTGGATGAGTACTGACCATTAATGGTTCACCGTTCCTGGTGATGGCTGTGTTTTCACAGCATAGACACTAGGAAGACAAAAGCACAGTCTCTTGCCGGTATGAGACATCGAACTTTACCACGTTGGACATTAAAACTTACCGTGTTTCAAAAGAAGTTGAAACCTGCTCTGAGTGTTAACCACCATCATAACAAGGACAGTTTTATCAATCTTTGTCCTTTTTTAAAAAAAAAAAAAAAAATCAGGACAGTTTTACTTATCTTCTTTTTTATTCTGGATAGTTTTACTCGTCTTTTTTCTCACTGTCTGCTTGTTTTATTTGTCTTTATTGTTTTTCTGTCCCAGCCTGTTTGATCACCTCAAAACTCTCAAGAGCTTTTAAGGCTTTTAAGGCTTTTAAGACAAAAGTCAAACCGTTAGAAATCATCTGTGCTGCATTGTGGCTGTTTTCAGACTCAAGTAAAAGTGGTACAAAGTTTAAAAGTGTTGTCGATTATTCTCCCTTGCTATCCCTTCGAGTCTCGGTTTATAAATAAAACTGATGTGAGATGGAATTGGTAGTTTTTTGTCTGAATAATCTGACATGTAGGAGTACATGCAATATCGCAAGGAATGATTTCCAGTAACTGGGGATGTCTGGGACCTCAAAAAACTTCTCTAACGTGACTGTGGCAGAAGACTGACCTGTCTAGTTGTTTTTCCTAGTCAAACAAACTAGGAAAGTTTGATAATAGCATTATATAATTACCCTTAGCGAAAAGTAGTACAGTAATATCCCAATTTTGCGCGGATCAGGAGTCACGGATTCAGTCACAGGTTTAAAGAACCCCACAATAATGCGGAAACTGCAAATATCCTCGCCTTTTGTTTTGAGAACAGCGGTGGCGGTAATACACTGAAAAGTTGTCATCCACCGTAAGAAGAGAAAGAAGAGTTTTAACCTCCCCCATTTTCAACAGTTATCTCAGTTTATTTAGTATTAGTAAGCTGTGCCCTGTCTAAACATGAGGGTAGAGAGACTTATTTCAACCTTTCTTTTGTGTACGAGTTTTTGCCCGCTGCTAATGCTAACGGTGTTTCTCTCTCTCCCTCTCTCTCTCTCTCTCTCTCTCTCTCTCTCTCTCTCACACACACACACACAAATAAACCAATTTTTCCTACCTTGTCCCTGACTTAACTGAGCATCAGCACAGAGCTGTCTTGTTCTTTTGTGTACGAGTCTTTGCATGTTGCTAATGCTAACGTTTTTTTAAACAATGTTTTCTGATTCTGATTATTTATTTACCTTTACATTTTCTTTGAGAGTAATTCATTAAACTGAGTTTAAAATGACATTAAAGTGTTCTGGGAGCAGATTTGGGGGCATTTTATAAAATGTAAAAAATTGGCTCTTTTTTTTTAGCAATAACAACGCAATATACGCAGGTGCTCTTGGAACGTAACCCCCACGAAAAGCTGGAGATTACTGTTCATTTCAGTTTTTAGTGTGTGGAGCATATATATATGTCTGTAGGTGTATTTGTATGTATATACATGTATATGAATATGCTTTGTGTGCGCACATGT
>JBBJLR010000013.1:6836840-6849508 GCA_037577145.1 Brachypetersius gabonensis | reverse complement strand
ACAACAACAAAATACAGCCTGAACACTGATCCCATACCACAACAACAAAATACAGCCTGAACACTGCTTACACACCACAACAACAAAATACAGCCTGAACACTGCTTCCATACCACAACAAAATACAGCCTGAACACTGCTTCTATACCACAACAAAATACAGCCTGAACACTGCTTCTATACCACAACATAATACAGCCTGAACACTGCTTCCATAACACAACAAAATACATCCTGAACACTGTTTCCACACCTCCACAACAAAATACATCCTGAACACTGCTTCCACACCTCCACAACAAAATACAGCTTGAACACTGCTTCCATAGCATAACAAAATACAGCCTGAACACTGTTTTCACACCACAACAAAATACAGCCTGAACACTGCTTCCACACCACAACGACAAAATACAGCCTGAACACTGCTTCCACACCACAACGACAAAATACAGCCTGAACTCTGCTTCCATACTACAACAAAATACAGCCTGAACACTGCTTCAACAACACCACAACTAAATACAGCCTGAACACTGCTTCCACAACACAACTAAATACAGCCTGAACACTGCTTCCATACCACAAAATACAGCCTGAACACTGCTTCCACAACTCAACAAAATACAGCCTGAACTCTGCTTCCATACTACAACAAAATACAGCCTGAACACTGCTTCAACAACACCACAACTAAATACAGCCTGAACACTGCTTCCACAACACAACTAAATACAGCCTGAACACTGCTTCCATACCACAACAAAATACAGCCTGAACAATGCTTCCACAACTCAACAAAATACAGCCTGAACACTGCTTCAACAACACCACAACAAAATACAGCTTGAACACTGCTTCCATACCACCACAACAAAATACAGCTTGAACACTGCTTCCACACGATAACAACAAAACACAGCCTGAACACTTCTTCAGCACTACAACAAAATACAGCCTGAACACTGCTTCAGCACCACCACAACAAAATACAGCTTGAACACTGCTTCCATTCCACAACAAAATACAGCCTGAACACTGATCCCACACCACCACAACAAAATACAGCCTGAACACTGCTTCCATACCACAACAAAATACAGCCTGAACACTGCTTCAACAACACCACAATAAAATACAGCCTGAACACTGCTTCCACACCACAACTAAATACAGCCTGAACACTGCTTCCATACCACAACAAAATACAGCCTGAACAATGCTTCCACAACTCAACAAAATACAGCCTGAACACTGCTTCAACAACACCACAACAAAATACAGCCTGAACACTGATCCCACACCACAACAACAAAATACAGCCTGAACACTGATCCCACACCACAACAACAAAATACAGCCTGAACACTGCTTACACACCACAACAAAACACAGCCTGAACACTGATCCCACACCACGACAACAAAATACAGCCTGAACACTGATCCCACACCGCCACAACAAAATACAGCCTGAACACTGCTTACACAACTCAACAAATCCAGATCCGCCAGGTTAGCATGGTTAGCAGAAGCGCACCAGCAGAACTGGAGGAGCAGAACTGATGCTGAGACTCCAGAACCTGGAGAGCAGCAGACCTGGACAGAGCAAGAACCTCTGGAGAAAACGAAGGAAATGAGAACTTTAAAAAGTAAGGAAAACTTATCAGGGAGAGAAAGAGGGAGAGAAGAAAGTAGCCGCTGCTCGGGTGTCGCGAATTGTAGCAGCTCGAGATGAAAACAAACAGAAACAGTGGAAAATGTAAAAAGTGTAGCAGATAGAGTAACAGTGTAACACAGTGTAGCAGAATCACAGAGAGTAACAGTGTAGTCTTCTCCCGCGTCTGGCTGCCGGACGGAACGGTGGAACAGAGAAACAGAGAAACAGTGAGAGTGTAACAGTAAAAAAGAGTGTAGCAGCGTGTCAGAGTGTATCACTGAGTGGCTGTCGGACGGAATGGAGTAACAGAGAGTGTGTAACAGAGAGTGTGTAACAGTGTGTAACAGAGTGGTCTTACTTCTCGCGCGCCTGGCTGTCGGACGGAACCACAGCTCCTTTCCCTTTGGCGTACATGGTGGACTCTGCTCTCGAGACTTTTTCCTCTTTTTCTTCTTTATCCCTCCCTCACTCTCTCTCTCACTCCACACCTGTCATCTCCATAGATACACTCTCAGTGTTTTTCTGCCTCCTCTCTCTCTCTCTCCTCCTCTACATCTCCAGCACGGGCCACAAATCAGACACAGCTTCTACGGAGAGGGGGGTGTATGTGTGTGTGTGTGTGTGTGAGAGAGAGAGAGAGAGAGAGAGGGAGAGACGGGAGAGAGGGAGATATACTGAGAGGGGGGTGTGTGAGAGAGAGGGAGGGAGAGTGTGTTTGTGTGTGTGTGTGTGTGTGTGAGCGAGAGAGAGATTGAGGAGAGAGAGAGGAGGGGGGCTTGAAACCGTTCACTGGTGGAGCTTTTTTTTTTTGCTTTTTTTTTTTTCAATCGCTGTTCCAGGATTGCGCCCACCTCCCCCTGCTGTGGGGAGAGAGGGAGGGGCTTCTTAAAGGGGAACACACACCTTTAAAACTCTACACTAACTTTCTTTATTTTTCTCCCCCCAGAAGTCATTCCTAATAATACTTACTTTAAATATGTCAACATTGTTATTATCCTTATTGTAAGCAGTACTATTAACGTTAGTAGTACTTTTGTATCTGTATTTGTATTTACTCGACTTTCTTTGGTTTGAAAATTTTATTATTATAATTATTAGTAGTAGCGGTAGTATGAACTTGTACTTGTATTTGCTTTATTTTTTTACCTTATTCTGTTTTCATCTTTCCTTGTTATTAGTGATAGTAGCAGCAATAGTAATATTATTAGTTGTATCATGTATCTACATTTCTATATTCTGTATGTCTATTTTTTGTTTTCACTCTATTTGATCTTATTGTAAATATTTTACTGTTTCATTTCAATGCTTTGGCAAAGCTGTACATGTTGATGGTCATGAAGATCAAACTCTGAATTCAACTGAAATGCACTGAATGTGTCCACGAGAGCATTTTAATAATTATGTCTAATATCATAAATTCTGATGATGTGCTTTGAGCAGAGATTTATAAGCAAGGGGTTCGAGGCGATATAGGAGATTGTAAAACAGCGTATAATGTCATGATACATGGACATGTTTCAAAATGCAGGTATTTTGTAGACTGGAAAACATGTCAATAAAAGTCCTCTCAGAGTTAGTGAGGGTAGCATTGGTTCAAAACATTAAAACCTGCACTAAGTCCAGTTAAACAGGGCTAATTCTGCTCGGTCAAGAAAGCAGAAGGTGGTCATTGTTCTCAAAAAAGTGACATAATTGATCGTGATTGTCATTTTGACCACCCCGAAGTCAACCATGAAACAGGAATCCCAGTATATCCTACAGGCAGCTGCGTGGCCTAGTGGTTAAGGTGGTTGCCCCTGCAATCAGAAGGGTGTGGGTTCAGATCCCAACCCTTCTGGAGGTGGTAGTACCTAGTGGGTGTTACACTTGCCTGTGAACCAAATGACCCCACAGTTGCAGGTTCAAACCCCACCACTCTCTACCACTGTGTCCTTGAGCAAGACACTTAACCCTGTATGGACTGTAGTACAACCCTTAAGGAAGAATAAAAATCGTTGGCTGCAAAGTTAATCAAGGATTCTGAAGCTTCATTTCAAAACTATGCCTATGGCTTGAAAACTTCTACAGTGGAAATTCGGTCCACACTTGTGATTATATTGTATTTTAATGAATGTGTTTTGTTGTTTACATCTCATCTTGAAACATCCCGAGAACTTTTACAATGGAATTCTCCTATTTTTACGTTTTTAATTTATTTATATTTTGTATTACATGATTATTTTTGCTTTCTATTTTTTTTAGTATCCCAACTCTATCAGATCAAACCTTCACAACTCAACCCATTTTCAATGTATGCTTTATGTGCTCCCTTAAAATAAGGGTTCTTTGCATGAGCAGAACCATTTTTTTGGCTCCCTAAAGAACTAGTGAAACAATTTGTGTATATGTTATATATGTGTGTGTGTGTGTGTGTGTGCTTGTATTTGTGAAGAACCTAATCTTAAAGTTTAAAGACGCTCCCCATTCCTGGAAGAAGAATAGGGCTTAAATAGGTAAAAATGAGGTGGACCCAAACAGCCAAACAGGCTTTTAGTATTCATCAGTACTTAAATCCATATTCTCATAATCATCCGGAATATTGAGAATTGGAATCTCCTTATTGTCATTGTATCAGCTGTTCAATGAAATGTAAATATTATACCTATAATTCAAAGTAGTTTAGTCATTAGAGTTTGAAATATATATCCAGGAGGGGGCAAGACTGTATTAACAGCTGCTTTATATAGCACCATATGTTGCTATAGATTACATGATTGTGTCCTTTCATTACAAAACTGCTAAGGATGTAACATTATTGCTTTAGGATTATTTTATTTATCACAATCCGGATTTTTTGGTAGTAACAACAGTAGTTGGTGATCTCTGGCAAGCTTTGGGGCAGCACTTGTAGAAAGGGTGGCAAATGAGGTGAACTAAACATTTCATTCACTTCATTGTCCAATCAGGCAATAGACAGAAACTAAACACCAAACAACGATTACGAATAAGATGTTGTTGTGATGTAATAGAAAGCAACATATTTTTATTTGACTTTTATTTTTGACTTCATATTTATATTGTTCTTGTTTCTGAGCAGTCATGACATGTGCAGTTTTCTCTTGAATCAGTAACGTTTTCTGATTCTGATTGTTTAGCCAAAAGCAGAAGATAAGGTGAAAAGGTGTCTTCTCAGACTTCAGCTCTCAGAGAACATGGCTTGATCCAGGAATATCATAAGTTGTCCACTGGGGCGGATCCGAGACATTAGCTGCTGGTCGGAGAAGGATCCCTGTGGAGGACTGTGACACAAATCGCTTACTGTAGCTCATTACCTTCAACGCCCATGCTGGGTTTGCTCATGTTTATCCAAAACATCCCGCAGACTCTCCTGGCCTCCCTTCCGGCCAAACTCACTCTGAGTCACGGCTACAGGAACTGCTCTGGCGGGCTTCAGGAAACGCTTTTAGTTGCACTGTGGTAATGTCCTTTTAGACGTTCTTCCACGTCTCGAAAGACGTCTGAAGGCCTACCTGAGCCATGCTGAAGATACTGTTTCTTAAAGCAATTAAACGATTGATCAATTACAGCAATTATTTTCAATTATTCACTAAATTATCTTCTGCAGGTTCTTCTAACTCTGTCCAGTAACAGAGCCGTCATCATTCAAGGTTCAACAGTGATGCAACATGGACTATATTGCCCCCAACCTTCCTGTAGTGTACTGCAATTTGTCAGAATGACAGCATGTATTGTATGATCATTTTGGAACCATTACGAAACATTTTTGAATTGCTTCATTGTTTATTTACTTGGCAGAAAGGCTAAATTTCTCATGACTCTTTCCTTGAAAAAGGAGAAAAAAATGAAGAAAATTAGATAAATGGCAAAATTATTTATGTGGTGAGTCGTTTAAAGTTTTTGTTCCTAACCCACATACAGTGCAAAAGCCAAAGACATCCAAAGACAATTGATTAAAACAGACTAATTATTCAGCTTTCAGGGTCTGAAAATAAAACAGATATTTACCAGAAAATTATACATAAATATAATACTGAATGTTACACTATTTAAAATGTCATTTTTTGACTTTGTTACTACAGCCTTCATTATTACAGACTCACCTCACATGTCTATTTTGGGAGTTCTAGTGTAAATGTTATTTTTTGTTCTTTTTTTCCCTCAGTAAAGGCTTATTGAACAGCTACACCTCCTTTCAGACCCATAGTGTTGAGACCTTTCAGACTTCTCACAGTAGAAGGATGAACAGGAACACCTGTAGATGTTTTCCAGGTTTGAAGCCAGAATTGAGCTTGATTTTCTCCTCAAAAATGAAAGCTTTCCTTGCTGTTTTTCTGAGGGGGCGGTTTTGCTGTTAGGTGTGCCGTTCTCTCTCTTTTAACAATTTCTATTAACTAACTAATTAAGTGTTTCCCTTCTTTATGTGATGAGCTCCTATTTCATTCATTTTAGATTCATTTTAATAGAAATGGCAGCTGAGGTGTGTGTGGGAAGCTGCTCGTGTGAAATGTCAGTGAGAGCTTTGGGAGCAGCTGTTGTTGGAAGACACAGATGTAAAAGATTGGAAGGATGGAAAGGTAAAAAAAAAAACAAATTACATACTAATAGATTTGATCATATATACTGAGTTATAGATAGAGGATTAAATATATTTCTTGCTTAATTGTCTGACGCTGAAAATGAATAACTTTCCATTAATGGCTGGTTTGACAGGAAATTAAATAAAAAACATTTTTGCTGCGATGTTTACAACAAAATTGTTTTATTGTGGTTACCTTTAAAATTGTTATGACCATTGTTGGTACATTGCCAAGGTGAGTATGTGTGTGTTTGCTTTGCATAAAACATGTTAAAAGTGGACCTCGATGAAGTAAATTCAATAAAACCAAACAGTCACCCAGTGCCAGGTCCGAACTAACAACCTCCTGAATGTTGAAACATGATATTCTACTGAGCCACAGGATCTAAAAAGTGAGACATTGGCCCGCATTAAAAATCAAAATAACTTTTATTTCATACAGAGTAATATAACTGAGCTAGGTAGGGGTCACTGAATGTCTCTTCGGGCCCCCAAAGGTTCACCCAGGGCCCTCTGGACATGTTCCACCACTTCTCCTTTAATTCTGTTTGGACCGGAGCATCGTTTGGGCCTTGGCCGGACAGTCCTGATCACTCGGTGTCTCTTTAAGAGGCAGAGCGACCGGGGCAAGACGCTGAGGCCATGTTTTATGCATTTTTTTTGCTGTGGGAAGGGCACAACCACAGCACAGCTGACTGTATGTTTGTCAGGCTCCTGTTTTTCTTTTCTTTTCACTTCTTTCTCTTTTTTTTCCCAGCAAGAAAATTTACACGATGACTATATTCCACCGCCGTCTCTCGCGAGGGAAGGAGGGGAGGGGATGGGAGAGGAAGGAGGGAAGTAGGGAGAGAGCAAGATGGAAGAAGAGAGAGGATGAGGGAGATGGCGAGAGATGGAGAGAGGGAGAGAGAGAGAGAGAGAGAGAGAGAGAGAGAGAGAGAGACTTGAGGAGACACTCTGAGAATAGTAAACACTCCCGTTCTCCAGCCACTGCGGCACGAGCCGGGAAGGCTCATCGGATGGACACGTATCGTTTTACCCATCTCACTTGTTGAATCGGGCCGCAGACGAAGAAAACCTGGGAATTCAAACAAGCCTCCAGGCAACGTGGGCTCGTGTCCGAGACTCGCGATAAAGACGCCTCTGCTGATGGCAGTTAAATGTGTTCTTGCATTTTAACCAGGCATCTCTGAGCATGTCTGCCGTTGAAGAGTGGCAAAGGTGCAACAGCGAGCTGCACACAGCTGTGTGTGTGTGTGTGTGTGTGTGTGTGTGGAGAGAGGTGGGGGTCCACAGCAAACAAGTGTGGCGAATTATATCATTGCGCAAAAATGCACCAAACCTCAAAAATTCAGTCTTTTCAACCATGGAGAATTAACAAGGAGCACACGTCTCTCTCTCTCTCATTCTTTCCCTATCTCTCTCTACCATGTCCAGGCCATCACTGTATACAGCTTCTTTATGCTCAGAGCCGCTAGGGCCCAAACTTTGTCACGCCGACCAGACATCGATGGCTATTTTATCAGTACAGAACGGGTAGAAATGTGTGTCCTTGTGTGCATAATGTAACGTGTGTTTCTGGTTTCCTCTGTTGAATTGGATTGGTAGGGGCAGGCTTCAAGGAAAATATCTCATTATTAGTGCCAGGAAGAAATCCTCTTTGCTCTGGGCTCCGTGTTGTGGGTGTTGGAGCAATGGGGGGTGGGGGTTGAATAGAGCGTAGCTCTGTGTGCGTGTATGTGTGTGTGTGTGTGTGTGTGTGTGTGTGTGTGTGTGTGTGTAGGGGAAGGAGAGAGAATAAAAATGCAGAACGAAGGCTGAGCGAGATACCGGAGTGGGTACATACTTAATAGCAGAGCTGCAGTATTTTGCCGTGTATAGGTGGGGGGAGTAGGAGGCAGGAGACCAGCAGCACAACAGATTCTCGAGCTAAACATGAATACACATGGCTGGTCAGAAGTTTGGGGACACCTGGTTTCACGAAATATCTTTTCGATGCAATCGTGCTTTTCAGGTTTGGGATCTTTGTTCTTGCATTTGTCCTCCGTGAGTTGGGCCTAATTCCATCACACGATACTGGAAGGGTAACAGTTTACATGTTCTTCACGAAACATCTTTAATCTTATTTCAGATAGATTGCCATGAAAACTTCAAATAAATTAGAGAACATCTTAAGACAGATTAGCGACAACTTTAGATTGACCAACAAATTTGGTCACATTCGTCAACAACTTCAGCTAGAATGTTTCACAACTTCGGACGATTTTAAATTGGTTTGCCAATCTGCGACATTTACCGGCAATTTCTGTTAGGTTTGCACAACACCTTGGCTAGATTAGTTGATAACTTCAGATGCTTTACCCAACTACTTCAGATAGATTAGCCAGCAACTTCTGTTAGAACAGTCAACAACCTTTTCTAGATTTGCCAGCAAGGGTTAGCCGAAAGCATCTTTGGCTAGATTAGTTGTCAACTTCTCTTAGTCGTTGTCTTCTGCTAGATTAGTCAAAAACATCTGCTAGATTAGTCGTCAATTTCTGTTTGTGTAGCCTAGAACTTCATTAGCTAACTTCTGTTAGAATACCTTTGCATTTACATTTACATTTCCAGCCTTTTGCTAGTGCTCTTATCCAGAATGACATACATCAGTGCTCTAGTCTTCCATATCTGTTCCTTAAACCTAAAGCTAAACTTAAATCAACATCCGCTATTCTGCCAAATTACTGCACCTAAATAATACCTGTCAAAGAAAGGTCAGAGGTTAAGGCAAAAGTAAGAAAGGCATGGAGATAAGAGTAAGTTTAGGGAAGAAACAAGAGCCGTAGTTAGGCACTAAGGTTAGGCACTTGAAGAAGTGGGTCTTCAGGCGACGCTCGAAGACAGTGAGGGACTCCACAGATCTGAATGGAAAAGGGAGTAGTTTAGCAATTTTAGCTAAAAGTAGCGAACATTTTGGCTTGATTAGTTGTCAACTTATGTTAAATTAGTCAACAATTTCTTCTAGGTAAGCTGACAACTTCAGATAGATCAGCCGGCACCTTCAGTTACATTAGCCAGATTCTCTGACAACTTATCTTAACATAAAAACAGTGAGATGGGTGATGAAAAAGTTGTCGAATTTACAAAAATGGAACCCGTACGTTTATCATTTGGCCTAATGATTATCTCAAAATACCAGTTGTTATCTCAGCGCACAAAGCAAGCACACCATGCTAATTTGAGAAGATCCTGTTGACTGTTGTAACTGCTTATCTCTTTTGTTAAATGAAGGATTTGTGTCTGTGCTGGCTTTTTGGAAATGAGCTTAAAATTGGCAAGACATATGAATTGTTTACCACAGTGTGTGTTTTTGCATCTTCAAAGGCTGGCGGGGATTGGGGAGGAGGGTTGTCTGGGGTCGAAGAGGGGTATCAGAGCCCGAACGAGGGGCCACAGAGACGGAGGGGAATAATGGGCCGACGTGACCTACATATTCGCATGGCTGCTCATTACCATACTTCCATCCGGCCCGCGCCGAGCCAGAGTCCGTGTGACTTCGGGCTCCGAGGAGGACGCGGGAGCGGGCCGCGTGCGTCACAGCTCTTTGTTTATTTTAATCGCACCCCACAACCAACTCCCCTCCCCCCCCCCAACTCGCCTGCTCATCCACTGGCCCATTCAGCGCCTCTGTTTTCATTTGCGTATCAGCAGATGCCCTTTGCTTGATTTATATTGCCGCCAGCAGAACCTCATTCGCTCGGAAAGGGGGAAATATTTAATTAAACCGGAGTTGGGTGGGCCACTCGGGATGCTTAGGGGATGGGGGGTTGGGGAGTGGGGGTCCATCTCGCATCATTATAAACCAAGAACAAGGTGAAATTGCTTTGGGTTTTGAGTAGATGAGAGAAATTGCATTTACACTTGACACTTCATGACCATGAGAGTAGTGGGGCGTCCACCACTTAGGCAAAGAGAAGGAACATAACCACTACCACACGAGATGTCGTCATACCAATATGTGCAGGTTAGCCTACCAGTGTACTTGAATGTACTTGTATGTGTGCTAGGGGGCTGCACCAGGCTTGTGCAGTACAAATACACTCAAGACAAACAAGAAACTAAGAAACAGCATTTCTGCGGAAAGGATCTCGCACTGGATTGTTATAGATAGAGAATGGCTACAAGTCAAATATTTCATGCAACTAAATAAGATGTTTACATTGTATTATGCACAGTATCTTTGGCATATTTCCCTTTTGAGGCTCATCCAACTACAGCATGGTGGACTCCACTTCGGCATCAACCAGTTTGCCTGATACGCGGCACTGGAGATGAAATGTTACCTGATCTGGCAAAATGAGTCGCAGTGACCCAAAATTCAAAATTGAGGTTTTAGGATCATTAAAAAGATGAGAAAATAAGCTTTAAAATTATATCTTGTTCAAAGCTATCTCTTAAACGGTTGTAAAGTTACAATTGTTTAACAATCCATAGCATTCAAAGAGATGCACCCAGTATTCAACAACAAAATTTTACTACAGGCATTTAGATACATAGAATAATACATTAAATCATACTGAAGACACATCATGAGAGCCAAAGAACTCATTGAGCAACTTGATTCAGTCTTGCTGCTTTGTGGCTAAGAGTAGCATCATGGTCGCTTTGGAACAAAAGCATGTTGCTAATAGCCGTAGCTGTCTTCAGAACGCCATCGTTGTGCCATGACTCGGTAAAAGCGTAAACACAACAGTCTCTGAACTCACGCTGGGTGGTTTGTCTGATGTGGTCCAGTTTATTGTCCAGGGAGCAAACGTTGGCGAGGAAAATGAATGGTATTGCCAGACAGCTAGCATTTGCCTTTAGCCTGGAGTAGACTCCCCGAGATCTCAGAGGTAAGCTACACGCTTATCTCTTATCTGGAGCAGGGTCTGGTGGTCATAAACATGTGTACCAGCTGTTCGGATACACGTTTGCGAGTTTCAGTGTGAAATAGCACCAAAGTGTTGGACCAGGAGTAGCCAATGCGTCCTAGCGCGCTTCCATCTTGGGTTTATTTGAGAGCTACACCTCAGATTAAATAGCCATTTAAGCACATTTTTGCAATTATTTCTAAGATGAAATTTTATCAGAGAGATTAATTTTGAAGACCTTTTTTTTAAAATAAGACCAAAAAAGAAAAATTGATGTTTTTGATGTTTTTCAACATAATCCACCCTTATCTCAATAAATAGAATGCCAAATTCCGACTCATTTTGCCAGATCGGGTCCCAAATGTGTGGTTGATTCTGTAGGTGTGTAGTTGATTCTTTAGATGCGTAGTTGATTCTGTAGGTGAGTAGTTGATTCTTTAGATGTGTGGTTGATTCTGTAGGTGTGTAGGTGATTCTGTAGGTGTGTAGGTGATTCTGTAGGTGTGTAGTTGATTCTGTAGATGTATTGTTGATTCTGCAGGTGTGTAGTTGATTCTTTAGATGTGTGGTTGATTCTGTAGGTGTGTGGTTGATTCTGTAGGTGTGTTGTTGATTCTGTAGGTGTGTAGGTGATTCCTTAGATGTGTAGTTGATTCTGTATGTGAGTAGTTGATTCTGTAGATGTGTGGTTGATTTTGTAGGTGTGTCGTTGATTCTGTAGGTGTGTAGTTGACTCTGTAGATTTGTAGGTGATTCTGTAGATGTGTAGTTGATTCTTTAAATGTGTGGTTGATTCTGTAGGTGTGTCGTTGATTCTGTAGGTGTGTAGGTGATTCTGTAGGTGTGTAGGTGATTTTGTAGATGTGTGGTTGATTCTGTAGGTGTGTTTTTGATTATGTAGGTTTGTGGTTGATTCTGTAGGTGTGTAGGTGATTCTGTAGATGTGTAGTTGATTCTTTAGATGTGTGGTTGATTCTGTAGGTGTGTTGTTGATTCTGTAGGTGTGTTGTTGATTCTGTAGGTGTGTGGTTGATTCTGTAGGTGTGTAGTTGATTCTGTAGGTGTGTAGGTGATTCTGTAGATATGTAGTTGATTCTGTAGATGTGTAGTTGATTCTGTATGTGAATAGTTGATTCTGTAGATGTGTGGTTGATTCTGTAGGTGTGTAGGTGATTCTGTAGGTGTGTAGGTGATTCTGTATATATGTAGTTGATTCTGTAGATGTGTAGTTGATTCTGTAGGTGTGTAGTTGATTATGTAGGTGAGTAGTTGATTCTTTAGATGTTTGGTTGATTCTGTAGATTTATAGTTGATTCTGTAGGTGTGTCATTGATTCTGTAGGTGTGTGGTCAATTCTGTAAGTGAGTAGTTGATTCTTTAGATGTGTGGGTGATTCTGTAGATTTGTAGTTGATTCTGTAGGTGTGTCGTTGATTCTGTAGGTGTGTTGTTGATTCTGTAGCTGTGTAGGTGATTCTGTAGATGTGTAGTTGATTCTGTATGTGAGTAGTTGATTCTGTAGATGTGTGGTTGATTCTGTAG
>JBBJLR010000013.1:6788097-6805647 GCA_037577145.1 Brachypetersius gabonensis | reverse complement strand
ACAGGGGTATCGTAATTAGATCACAGGGGTATCGTAATTAGATCACAGGGGTATCGTAATTAGATCACAGGGGTATCGTAATTAGATCACAGGGGTATCATAAGTAGATCACAGGGGTATCATAAGTAGATCACAGGGGTATCACATGCATACACTATTAACGCTGCTGCCGCCTACTGGACATATTTTGAACTGCACTGAACATGGTTAACTTCTAAACGCTGCCTGTGTTTCAGGTAAAGGCTTCATGACCCAGCAGAAGAAGGACATGCAGTATGTGCAGAAGATGAAGTCCAAGTGGATGTTAAAGATGAGCATGAACAACAACGCCACCAAACAGGCCCACTTCAGGGCCCAAGTCATGTTCTAAACATCTCCTGAAGTTATCAGGGCTTAGCTGGTCCACATCTGTTCAAAGATGTTCAGAAGTTCTACGTTAAGAGCAAACTCTGAAGGACACTTTGATAGACGTTCTGCTGCTGCTGGTTTACAGAGTTAATATGGCTTTGATGAATGGAGATGCTCATGATGTCCACATTCATAAAGTAAATGTTGGAGAATGGCGCCTTTAAAGATGAAATCCACAGATTTTTCAAAATTACGTTATTGGTTCAGTCACTGAGATGTTCGTAACTGAGAGTGAGTGGGTTTGGTTTAATATGGTTTACTGTGTAGAAACTTACCAAGAGATTTCTTTACAGTGGTGATGAATGGAACCAGACGTCATGATGTCAGCGGGTTTATTTACTATCAGAACCCACCAGTGAAGTTACGTGTCATCTGAGTGTTTATTTGAAATGTTTATGGTAAAATGATGGAATTAAAAAGGTGGAGTCCCCCTTTATCTAGTAACATCTATTTTGGAGTTTTACAAAGAAAAATTATTAACATTTCTAATAAAATTATTACAGTAAGGGTTGGGGGATTTTCATTCTTTACCTAATAAAATCAATATTTGATCTGATGACTATGTTTTCTTAAAAAGGAAGAATGAATGAATGAATAAAAAGTGATGTGAAGCCTCCAGGCAGTAGGGGGTGGTGTTACTGCATCAGGAGAAAGAGTCCCCCTGACTGTGTTCTGAATGCTGCTATGTGCCCTACTCCCTAAATACACTCCATGAACAAAAGTATGTGGACAGTGTCTAATTTTGAAGTCCAGCTATTTAAGACACGCATTTTAAACCGTTGTACTGAAAAAGGTATTGACTAGGATTCTGCCACCTAAAGTCTGTGAAGTTTCTGCTCTGTTGGATCTTGCCAAGACCAGTGTAGGTGCTGAATTGTGAAACAACGGTTCAGGACAGGCCCACTGGGTGCAGAACCTGTAGAGGGTTCTAGATCTAGAAAAAACAAGGTGACACCATTCTGTCATACTCGAACACAGCATGAAATTCTTCCTCTGTATTTGACTCGTTCACCAAGTGAAGCAGCACGAACACCACGCCTGGGGAGCAGTACGAGTGTGGTACCACCAGCAGTCTTGGGATTCAAACCCACGACTTTCTGATCACAGAGCTAACGCACTAACCGCTAGGCTACCGTGAGAAGCTCCATAAGATGGGTTTCCGCGGGCATGCTGTCACACATAAGCAGAAGATCATGATGTGTTGCCTGGATTGGTGTAAAGGATGTTACCACCACTAATTTGTGGCGGCTGGTGGCCTAGTTGTCTGTGATCAGAAGGTTGTAGGTTCAATTCACAGAGCTGCTAGTGGCACTAGCAGCTCTGTGAATTGTGAATTGTGAATTAATTTAGTCCTTCACTTAGTGAATGGGCTAAACTAGTTAAATCCAGAGATTTGCTGTGCTGTGTCCCCACATTACTATAAGGCCCACTTTACTTAAGTGTGAAGTATGTAAAGTCCATTTGTCATAAAGGTGTGGTGGTAGTCTGGTGGGTAGGACACTGCCTCTGGACCAAAAGGTAATCGGTTCGAATCCTACCTTCAGGTTCCTGAACAAGACCCCAAGTTGCTCCAGGGAGATACAAACTTCTGCTAAATGCTGTAAATGTAAATATGTGAGCCCACCACAGCATAAAATTCTTTCTCTGCATTTAGGCTATTCAACCCATTCACTGTGCAGAAGGCAAGAACACGGCTCCCGGGGAGCAGTGTGTGGGGATGGTACTTTGCTCAGTGGTGCCACTAGCAGCTCTGTGATTCGAACCCACGGCCTTCTTATCAAAGAGGCAACCATTAGGCCACAAGCCACCCCTAAAATTAACCAGTTAACGAGTTAACTTGATCAAGTGTGACAGTTATGTGTCCACATACTTTTGGCCATATGGTGTATGTTGGAAGAAGGTAAACGTTAAATTAAAGTAGCATTGAATTGCAAAACCAGTAAAATGAAAAATGACTCAGAAAGGATCTAGATCAGCAGAGGGTTGTGGACGTGAACGGCTGTTCCTTTTCTAGGGCACTAGGTTTTTAGTGCGTACTCGAAGTGGCTCAGGCTGGGATTGGTGTTTATGAAGCTGTGTGAGGCGCTGGGCTGAAGGTTAGCAGGCGGTTAAAACTGGGTTATATTTCACTTTTGAGCTCCATAAACCTCTTCTAAATCATTTCTAATCACTTTTTTAAAGCGAGTTACTCGCTCTTCATGCCCTGCTAGCCAAAATCGCCGCCTTCTCTCTGTTTATGAGAGTTAGCAGGCTAGTTTTGTTTACTGGAGGAGCAGCTCTGCAGGTTCAAAAGAAAATTTCTGTGATTTTTTAAAATGCTGTTATACATGAATGTTAAGTTAAACTAGTCGCTTGTGTCCCCTGTGACTGAAATATAGATTAGCAGAAGTTAATAGAAGCACGAAGCACGGATGAATTACCAGTTATGGTGCTTGAACTTGCAGTATAAAATATGTGGACAAAAGTATTGGGACACCTTTGAAGGACCAGCTTAAGGCATCTTAATGCTAGTACATTTTAGACAACACCATGCTTCCAACTCTGTGGACCCAGTTTGGGGAAGAACCTCTTCTAGTCCAGCATGACTGTGTCCCAGAGCACAAAGCGAGCTCCATAAAGACCCTTTTGGAGGAGTTCAGTGTGGAAGAACTTGACTGATCCACACAGAGCCCTGACCTCAACCTCATCCAGCACCTTCGGGATGAACTGGAACGGAGATTGTGAGCCAGACCTTCTCCTCCAACATCAGTGTCTGACCTCATAAAAGCTCTACAGAATGAATGGAGACAAATTCCCACAGAAACTCCAAAATCTTGTGGAAAGTCTTCCAAGAAGAGCGGAAGCTATTATAGCTGTAAATGGGGACCAACTCCCTATTAAAGTCTATGGATTTGAATGCAATGTCATTAAAGTCCCTGTTGGTGTAATGGTGAGACGTCCCAATACTTTTTTCCATATGGTGTGTTTAAAGGGCCCATATCATCACTTTTCTTTAAGTGAAATAGCTTAAGGTATTAATTCTAAGGGAGATTAGTATAGTTTGCAAAATGGGTACATACAAATAAATTATTAATGATGTATTTGTGTGGAAAATTAAGAGTTATGGACCTGTTTGGGACACCTCGGCCAACCAGTGTCTTTAAGTATAAAATAGTAAGACTTAATTACCTTGATTTATCAGAACACTAAGTGACTCACCTGGTCACCCTGTTCCTATTAAACACTGTAATAGGCTCATTTGCATATTGCAGCCCTTTATGATATTTGTATTGCAGAGACTGATATCCCAATAATGATCAGATGATATATTGTGCAACTCTTGTGGAAGTAATATTCCCCTAGAACTGCAGTGGAGACTCTTAGGACGTCCAGTAGCTGTCAGAGTAGGAACAACTGGCCCAATAATGAAAGGAGAGTGGGTTGGAGATGTTGGTGGGGCAACTGGGGCAATCGCATGTGGCCCATAGTTCAGGTCTATATTCCCTTTAGAGCTGCATCGGAGCCTCTTGGGACCTCCAGCAACTGTTAGCTGGAGGAGCCAGTGGCAAAACTATCTAACAGGGGGTTGATGGCAGGAGTCCCCGCCTTTATAGAGATTCTGAGACAGCTGTTAACCCATAACACACTTGAGGTCTGTTCATCTCAGTCTTATCCGTAATACACATAAATCATAAGAGTCTATGTATCTTTCTTTTCTTAGTCAGTGGTGTATCTGACTTATTAAAATTAGGTTGATAAATTCTAGTGAGAGCTGCAAGCACCAGCAAAGCTGATCCCACCAAACACAATGAGGATGAATTCAAATGCATCTATTTAACAGTCCATTTATGTGCATTTATGAAATGTTAAATTTGGTTCATATGTTCTGAAAGAATATTGAAAATCAATCTGGCATATGGCGAAAAGTTTTATCAGCCTTTTTAACATGATTGTGAATGAAATCTTCCAATTGCACAGAAAAACACATTAAGGAATGTACCTGAGACTAATGGTCCTTTGAAGTTAAGCCATAAGCCTTATTTAACCCCACAATTTAATGATGTTTTTTCACCTCTAGCCCTCCAGTCATGGCCGTTTTTCAGAGCACTACCCGGCTGAAGTCCGCCTCCAGGTTCCTGCAGAGTCCAGTGCTGCGTTGTGCAGGACGGATCCAGTGGAGAAACGCCCACGCCGGAGGATCTGAGAACGTGAACGCCGCGCCACCTCGGCAGCCGTTCGCCCGGGTGACCCCAGCTGACCTGGACTTCTTCACACGGCTGCTGCCGGGGAGGACCATCACAGATCCAGACGTGCTGGAGTCCAGCAATGTCGACTGGCTCAAGTCAGTGAAAGGTGAGGACTGGACTGGCTGGACGCGTGTTATGATTTCAGTGTCCCTTATCAACATTTATCCAAATATTTGCTTTGCTTGTTTTAAAGGGGACGTATTATGCAAAACTCACTTTAGTTATAAAAGGTCTATGGGCTACAAAACATTTTTGTGAAGTTCTTTGCACCAAATCACTCTCACATAAAGAGATTCACCAGCTTTATTCTCCACAGTTTTGGTCCCTTTCAAAACGAGCCGTTTAAGGACTCTGTAACTTTTATGCAAATAAGCTGTTGCGGGCCACACTCCCCATCCATCCCATGTTAATGCTGTGCCTTTAAATTCTGGATTTTACACTTTAAAGCCCAGGTCCTTAACATCAGTGAAAGTTTTTCTTTCTTTCTTTCTTTCTTTCTTTCTTTCCTTCCATCCCTTTATTCTGTGACAGTAGTTCTTGCCTGTATGGTGACGAGGCTGAAGGGAGGAAGGGGGGGAGGGAGAAAGAAAGAGTGACAGTTACATTAGATGGACAAAAGTATTGGTATTTAAACCAACAACCTTCTGATTGCAGTGGCAACTCCTTAACCACTAGGCCACCAGCTGCCACACAATGGATGCTGAGCATCAGGGTAACATGCAGCCAGTATGCCATCCCAAGGAAAAATGGCCATGCAGACGTTTTTCAGCCTCCAGCGGTCTGCATTGTGAACCCTCTGATGACCAATTTTTTTTTTCTGTTTGTGTCTACAGGAGATAGTGGAGTTCTGCTAAGACCCAGAACTACAGAGGAAGTCTCCCAGGTACTCAGGTGATGATGCCCCTGTCTTCGCTTCACTGTTTTGTTTATTTCATTCTGCATTTTTATTTTAAATTGAACTGCACTGTGTGATTGTTGTGGTTGTGAAAGTAATTACACTCTTAAGTTTTATTATTTTATTTTTATAGCTGGAATTTCCTCCTGTAGATTTTGAAATATTGGCATGGTTCACTGTTAGTTGTGGTTTAATTAAAAATAATCAGCCTGGGAATGTGGCTACATGCACTTTTCCCTCCCATTTTCAGGTGAGAGTGGTTCACTCCACCCGTTTTCAGCCATCCCTAACCATAAATGGCTTGGTAAGAGTAAAATAACGCCCACCTCTGTGGTTCAAAGGTAGAATTAAGAAGGGCTGGTTCGAACACAACCTTTTTTTTTTCACCATAAAGCCTTTGTTTGTGTGTCTCCAAACCCTGATTTAATGGCAACCACACAATCACACTTCACTTTTTCTTGTGGAAATGCAATCTAGTATAAACCAGCTTTCACATACTTTAGTTTTAGTTCGGTTGTTGATATCCTGGTTCTTGTTACAGGTACTGTAATGAGCGGAACCTGGCGGTGAGTCCTCAGGGTGGGAACACGGGGCTGGTGGGAGGAAGCGTCCCTGTGTTTGATGAGATCATCCTCTCCACTGCCCTCATGAACCAGGTCCTCACCTTCGACAGCATATCAGGTACCTCTATGTGTTTGAGGCTTCAAACCCAAGAATGGTTTAATTTACAGACATTTTTCTCACAACAATCTGCAGGACCCTCAGGAACTATTGCATCATCAGTGAGTAATCCAGAAAAAAAAAATCTAAATCCATTCATTCTCTTATCGTATCTCCTCTATCGTCTCTCACACTTTGATAATAATGGCTGATAGTTAATACGCATGTAAATTTGAGTAAGAAAAATGATTTATCTCAACCCAGAGGAAAACATTCAGCAAGCTCTGTTAAGGTTTTAGCACTCAGTCTGGACCGAGAGGAGAGAAGATCAGTAAGTACAGCTCTAAATGCTAATCATATATTATTTTATTGAAAAAATGACAAACATCATAATTCTTGTTTTCTTAGATTTACATTTACATTTATCAGACGCTTTTATCCAAAGCGACTTCCATACCCTAACTACAGGGGACAGTCTCCCTGGAGCAACTTAGGGTTAAGGGTCTTGCTCAGGGACGCAGTGGTGGTGTGCTGGAGGTAGGATTCGAACCTGTGACCTCTTGGTGTAGAGGCAAGTATCCTACCAACTGAGCCACCTCCACCCTCATGTATATGCTAAAAACGAAATCTTTTTTAAACGTTGTTTGGTTTCAGTCTGGTTGTGTTTGTGGTTTAAAAAAACAACTATCTAGGTAGCTTAGGGCCGCCTGAAAATAATACGACAATATTTGTGTGACCCTCTCGTGGAAATACCAAAATTGACCACAAAGGCATAAAAAGGTAGCATCTTGTGAAGCGTGTTATAACTGTGCAGCCAGCTGTGTAAAGAGGAGACGAAAGCAGGCCATAACCATCAATCATCTGGGCAGGGAGGCAGATTAATGTGGCTGATGGAGGACGCAATGTAAGACGAGGGCTAAGGCAAGTGATTTTTTTTAGGAATGCCTTTAGCATAATGTTAATCGGTGTACAGTAAACCGCAGGGGTTATGTTGCAAAAATGCCTATTTTTATAGTGTAAACCCTAAATCTGCCCCCAAATATGCTCCCAAAACACTTTAATTTCATTTTATACTTAGCCTTAAAGAAAATGTTTAAGCAGTTAAATTCAGTAATAAATTCATTTAATTTACAGTAATAAAATTACAGGGCTTTAAGAAGAACAAAACGAAAAACACTGAAGACGCTCCACGTGGGACATTCTGGACTGCAGTGTCACGGGGCAGCAGCCAATCAACAACAAGGAGAAATAAATAATGCTCTTGGATCGGCTACTTTCAAACCTCCCGCCTCTGAGTACAGCTGACTGTGATGACCAGGCCTCATCCACCACGCCCACTCGTCCTCATACTGGTTGTTTATGTATAAGGACAAGGGGGGCTTGGCGGATGCTCGGGAGCAGTGGGGTACTGTACTTTTTTAGCCACAGTAGCTCCAGTGCAAAGCTAAAGAAGCTTCAGACCATGAACATGTCTTGGCTGATCCCGTTTTTTCGGGGGTGAGGAAATACTGCTGCCATATGAAGCAGGGTCATCAGCTCTGGACCTTGGGATCCAGCACTTTTGACTCAGCTAGTCTGACTAGCTGGTTTATTGTTGTTTGAGTGAGGAAATCTGTGTTTGTTCAGGAATCCTGACCTGCCAGGCTGGCTGCGTGTTGGAGAGCCTGTCTCAGTATCTGGAGGAGCGAGAATTCATCATGCCGCTGGATCTCGGGGCGAAGGGCAGCTGCCACATCGGGGGAAACGTGTCCACCAATGCCGGAGGCCTGCGGCTGCTGCGCTACGGCTCCCTCAGAGGGACAGTTCTGGGCCTGGAAGTGGTGCGGGAACTTCTAGCAGAAAAGCAGCACATCTAACATAGATTACACAGTCATTGCAGCCGTTTGCATGATTAGTTTACTAAACAAAGTCCCTTCAGCCCAAACAGGCAGTCATGGTTGTATTTCATCCACTTCCCAGTTCGTTTGTCTCTCTTTTGGTGGTTTTTGTGCAGACAGTAAGTAAACAGTGGCCTCTTTCCATGTGGTGATAAAACATTTTGACCAATCAGAAAGCAGTGATGCAGTCAGCCCAGATTCGGGTCGCTTTATTTGTAATTAGGGCTGCACGGTATTAGGAAAACATGATATGCGATAATGTTGTTGAGTGTTGTGATGGCGATATCACATGCGATAAGTGAGTAAATACTTTATAGTGTTAATGTTTTTCTGCTTTGCATTTGCTGGTAATAAAGACTCCAGACACTGACTAGTCTATGCAGAAAAAAATGAAATACAATACTTCCATTCCAACATGTTTATTTTTTTAAAAGAATTTACCCACTTTGGACCACTGAACATTGTTGAAAAGAATTGTTGAAAATATTTAATTAAATAATTTTAAATCTTTAATAAATGTAAACATAATTTAAATTATAGTAAGTTCATAGCCAGAAAAAAATAGTAAAAGAAACAATCTATAACAGCAGCACAGAAGATGAAGAAACTGCTCAGTTTTTTTTGCCCTCTTCTCTGTGTCTCTGGGTGAAGAGTTTTGGAAAAACACCATTTATTGCAGTTCAGTCAGTCTTTGGCGATATGGATATTGCGCATGTTGATATCGCGATGACGGTAAATTTGCGATATATTGTGCAGCCCTATTTGTAATGAAAAAACATTTGTTCGTGGGACGGTCTCTGTACTAGTGGAAAAGCGCCAATAGTGACTTGAAAATCCCTTCATTGATATCATACACATGAGTTCACTGTCAGGAAGATCCAAAACCTGTTAAACAGCCACATTTATCCGCTGCATTTTGAGCATTTCCATCCGGTCTCTAGGTGCTGGCCGACGGTCAGGTCCTGAACTGTCTGTCTGCGCTGCGTAAGGACAACACCGGCTACGACCTGAAGCAGCTGTTCATCGGCTCTGAGGGAACGCTCGGGGTCGTCACTGCTGTGTCCATCCTGTGCCCTCGCAAACCCAAATCTGTCAACGTGGCTTTCTTAGGTTCTTTCTTTCTCAGTGGTTTATAATGATTTATTATACGTTTGCATTTAAAGGATATCTGAACATGAATCAGAGTAAGAAAATGTTATTGATCCTGGAGGAAATTGCTTATGTTATAAAATATACATTTATAATAAAACTCTGAGTTAGTGGTTTGGAGTTGTTCCTTATCCTGAGTCTGTTATTGCTGTAACAGAGATCAGTAGTAGATCAGTAATACTGACACAAGTCTCATGTGGTGAGACTATTGCACATAATGCATTTAATGATAATGATCATTGAAAACAAACATGTTTGGTGGTTTTAGCTCTTCAGGTAATCATTTGTGGTATTCTATTCCAAAGGATGTTGATATGTAAGCACAGTTGTTCCTGTTCTGCTTGGTTCCTGCAGGGTGCTCCAGCTTCCAGAACCTGCTGGAGACGTTCCAGGCCTGCCGAGGGATGCTGGGAGAAATCCTCTCTGCTTTTGAGTTCCTGGATGCCTCCTGCATGAGCTTGCTGGAGAAACATCTCAAGCTCTCCAACCCCATCGCAGGTAAACATGCCAAAATTAATTGGTCAATACAATTTTTTTTTTACATCTTGGGTATAACAACATTTGTCATTTTTTGTAGCAAAAACAGTTTATTTTTTACACGTTGAAACCTTGTATATTGCTTAGAATTAGGACCAATATAGGTGGATATATGAAAGCAAGTTGTTTTTTACAAGATTTTTATAACATTACAAAAAAATTGGTATGGGCTGTATTTGACATTTAAGAGCCGTATTGATTGGGGAAGAATGATTTGAATAATATGTATAACTCTATTATTACAAA
Source organism: Brachypetersius gabonensis (assembly GCA_037577145.1). NCBI lineage: Eukaryota > Metazoa > Chordata > Actinopteri > Characiformes > Alestidae > Brachypetersius > Brachypetersius gabonensis. Next base: position 6,795,649 of record JBBJLR010000013.1, on the reverse strand, counting down.
AATGGATAGCCATGACATGGACCCTTTAATCAGTGCTGCAAATAATTTTTAAATCGTTAAATCATTAAATCATTGATTAATCCAGGGCTCATACACCTATTATGCCCTCCTCAGTTTCCTCTCCTTTTGCCCCATCAGTGTCACCATAAGGCAAAGTTCTATGTTTATAGTTCAAAGTTACGTGTTTAAAGTGTAACAAGACACAAGTCACATCGCCCCCTTTAGTTCCTGTAGTGAACTGCAATTTGTCAGAATATTATAGTGTCATATAAACATCAAGGTACATTTATTAAGTTATTTCATATCAGGATTCAACAGATTGAAAAATAATACATAAAATATCATAAAATAAAACGTGACATAACGTCAGTTGTATATTAAAATGTCAAGTCAATTAGGTTTTTATTGTCATTTCTAAAATATATACACAGTACACAGTACATCCATGGTGCAACACAAGAGCAGAACAGAACACAAGATAACAAGTGCAGACAGGACAAAGAACAAAAGCAACAATACAAGTAAACCAGACAAGACAGGGTTCAGTGCTGCTGACAGCAGCTACAGTGAGGATAAATACAGTATTTTGACCAGTACAGTACTGTATTCTAGCAGCAGAGAGATGCAGAACAAAAGGTACATGGGCAAAAAAAAGTATAGAACAGCAATAAATATGATTGTTTAAATACATAAAAAAGAGTGAGAGTAAAATACATTATAAAATACATTAAAATAAATACATTAAAGTAGCAACATGCCAGAGAATGTGCAATATTAAAAAAATAAAATGTGCAGAAAATTATAGAAAATATGTGCATTTTTCATGTGTACTTTTTTTTTAAGGGCTGTTCAAACATTTGCACACAACTGTAAAACTCTAATAATAAACCATAATTTTATTTTATCACACAAATCACACACTGATTTACTGCAGTCTTGCGGCAATAAAACATTTCAAAAGGGCCGGATTTGGCCCGTGGCCGCTAGTTGAATAGGCCTGCAGTAAAATGTTCAGGAAACCTCAGGGAAAATGCAGTTTGTCTTTACAGAGAGTCCGTTCTACATCGTCATTGAGACGTCCGGATCGAACGCTGCCCACGACGAGGAGAAACTTCACGACTTCTTGGATAAGGTCATGGCAGAATCACTGGTTACAGATGGCACGGTCGCGACAGAGGAGGCGAAAATAAAGGTGCGGTTTCTGATTCTTACCAATAATGTAGTCCAGTTTCATTACGTTTATGAACAGCAATGAAGGTCTCTATGTAGAGACAGTACAGGTTTGGCAGCAGTGCTAGGAATAAGATGTCTATATTAACGTCACATGAGTTGTAACTAAATAGGATTTGCATTATATTGTCTGTGCCTGATATATACAGTACCAGTCAAAACCAGTCATTCAGCTATTTCCTTTGTGCTTATTATCAGCTACATTGTAGATTAATATTGAAAACTTCACCTGTTGCTCTGATGACAGCTTTGCACAGTTTTGGCATTTTTTCCCTCAGATTCATGAGGAATGGACCTGGAATGGTGTTTAATTAACAGGAGTTTCTTCCTCAGGAGTTCATTAGTGGAGTTTCTCTCTTCTTACTGTGTTTGGGATCATCAGCTGTGAGTCGGGTTGGTCCACAGTTAGTGATACTGTTCCACTACGGTTCTACTGCACATTATGGCCAGAACCACTGAACTCAGTAAAAACACAACAGTCCATCATTCCCTGATTACAGAACAGACTCTGGTTTCTTTATCTCTGTTTCTGTTTACTGCAGAATTCCAGGAGTTCCTTCATCATTTAGTTTGTTTTCTACAATGTAGAAAATAACAAAAACAAAGAAAACGTTAAAGTGTGGGGGGGGGGTTACTGTATACGCCAACATCCAAACTTACTTATCACGTATTCTTAATAATTACTAAAAAATAACAGGCGTTTCTGATCCCATACTATTGTAATTGGCTTTTGCGTGTCTGCTGAATGCAAAACATTTCAAAACAAAAGTAAAATGATTTGATTAATGATATAATAGGGTGTTATTGAATTTCCAGGCCCAATCCGATCACAGATATCAGTGCATCTCCAAAACAAACCATTACAATGAGTCATTTCTTGCTTCCTGCGGCACTTACCCTGATGATCTTCTGTTCGAGTGCAGGCACTTTGGTCTATGAGGGAAAGGATCACTGAGGCTCTGAGGCACGACGGATACACGTACAAATACGACATTTCCCTGCCTGTGGAGAAGATCTATGACCTGGTAACCGACGTGAGGGAACGTCTGGGAGACGGGGCGAAAAACGTGGTCGGCTATGGACATGTTGGTATGATTATTACTCTGTTTTAAAGCCTGGAGGCCAAAGGCAACATGCAACCACTTTCAAAAGAATGAAATAACAGCTAATAACGCATTTGCAAAATTAACACAAGCCTTATCTTGTTCATCAAAGAGGAATTCCATCAATGTTTGAACATTTCTACATAAGTTAAAGGTTAAATAGTCAATAGTCAGTGAAATGGTGCATTGTAGAGAAACTTACAGACTCTATTCTTTACAGTGGTGGTGAATGGACAGAAAGATCAGTGTTCTTTACTGTCCAGAATGAGTTTTTACATGCAGTGTAGAGGATTGTAAAATACTGTTTAAACTACTACAAGGTACTGTTTTTCCTGCATGTGTCTCAATCATGAATGTATTTTGGGCCCAAAGCTTCTGAAAGCTCTCAGAAGAAGTATCAAGATAAGGCAAGCAAGAATTTATTTTTTAAAAAAGAAAATAGTGCTCCCAAAAAGTAAAAAAAAATAATAATAATAATAACGTAAAACAGCATAACAAAGTAACAGTTATTTTATTTTTGAGTTATTTTTGGTTGCACTAAAATTCTCGCTTGTGTTGTTATGAGCATTGTCATGACAAAAGAATTTCCCACAAGATAAATATTCTTTCTTATCTTATAAAACACTCCGGGAAATAGGAAGTGCATTCATAATTCCTGAAGAACTTTGTCAGACAGGCCTGGTTCCATTCACACCACTGTGAACAACAGCAATTCCCATTTAAGTTATTCTTTTGTCCTCCTTTAAAGCAAAAGTTTGCCAAAAATGGAATCTACCCTTAAACCAGACATCCCACAGCCCACAGAATTCATCTAAATTATATTATTAAACGACATTCCTTTTGCATTTTACCTGCAATGCCTGCGTTTTCCCAGTAGATGGCGAAGTCCAGACACATTGGACAGCAAAATATTTTTCACAGAAGTCCGATAAATGGCTGTGTGTCTGATATGCCAGGAAAAAGTTGTAGTTTTCAGAGAATACAATGTCAGCCGTCACTTTGCCACAAAGCATGCTAACTACAGCAAGAACATGAGGCTACTGCTTTGCTACCTTTTAAAGACCAAAACCTTTTATGTTATTTATATTAGTTCACACAAACTCTTGGTCCGGCCCCTGTGTCAAATTTAAGAACCCATTGTGGCCCACGAGGCAAGAAGTTTGCCCACCCCTGCCTTAAACCATACTCCGCGATCAGCTAAGGTTTGGGGGGAAAATGGTACATAATGCAGGATTAAAGTCATCTCAGCTCGCTTCTATGGTTCTCAGGTGATGGCAACCTTCATCTCAACGTCACCTCCTCCTCCCACGACCCGGCCCTGCTGGCGGCCATCGAGCCTTACGTCTACGAGTGGACGTCGGGGTGCCGGGGCAGCATCAGCGCCGAGCATGGACTGGGCCTGAAGAAGAGGAACTACATCTACTACAGCAAAACCCCGGAGGCAGTGACCCTCATGGGCAACATCAAGGCCATGCTGGACCCCAAAGGGATTCTCAACCCATACAAGACACTGCCGGACCACGTTCGCTGATGCCAGTCTCTTCTGAGCCTCAGGTAGAGACTTTACAATTAGACCTTCAGGTCTTCAGCGTTTTGTCATGGAGAAGCTGGCCCTTCCTAGTAAGTTCTGGATGTTGATTTGAATGAAATCCGTGCTCAAGTGGGTGAAGAAATGAAGAACCATCCGTGTATTATTTTAAGTAATGAATAACTGTGTGCCCCTCATTCCTAGACATTCCAGGGAAGGGTAAACAGATGAAGATGATCCTGTTGGAAATAAATTAAACAGAATATTTTGGTGTGCTTGAATATTTGCAATCGATCAACAGAAGCAGGCAATTCTTAATCGACATGTTTCTATAACTTGGCCTTTTTGAAGCAATGGGTGTGATGCCACAGGCATACATCATCAGAAGGTAAAGTATGTGATACTTTCAGCTTCTCCGGGTTGCAGTGACCATGATTAACTGGATCCATTACCAGGAGTTGACCATTTTTTTGCTCCAGTACTCTTGAGTTCCTACATAAATGAATTGGTACACAAAAATAAAAAATCTTACACCTCACTATACATTATCTTCACTTCTGCTGTCAGTTTCACCAGTTCTGCCACATTGGAGTGATATACTGTGCCAACTTTGATCCAGAGCCTCATCAGAAGTACATCTTGTGCAAAAGTACAGATTGGCTGTGCATTTTTCTTCATTGAACCCAAGAAGGAACATATTTTTGTTCTTCGTTCAGTTTGTCTTTCCACTGATCAACTCTTATGCTCTTTGCCAGCTTCATGTTTACCAAAACCCAGATGGCTACACGGCTATTTTAAAACGTAATTTTTTTTTTAAGGTTTTCCTTACCTGAGTGGTGGTAATTAGAGATCCAGTATGAAGTTGCTCAAATCAGGTCCACTTTTGCCCCGCGGAGACTGAAAATAACCGCGTTTTACTGTATGTATACTTATGTCAGCCCCTGTCTATTAGCCATTTAATGGGTCGGAAAACACCAACTCAATGTAAGTCACTTTTTTTTGCTTTTGCAATAAACCTGGATGACCAAATCTGGTCCCGGAGGGCCGATGTCCAGTAGTTTTCCTGCTCAGACACATCTGCTTTAACTCACTTGTTAATTTGAAGTTTTACTGAGTGTGTTTGATGCAAATTACCAAACTGTGTGGGACACTGGCCTTCCAGGACGTGAGTTTGGGATCCAAACACTTAATGAGCATTACTGCTGTTCCCATAGAGCTGCGGTCCCCATAAAAACACAATGGACAGGAAACCCTGAAACATGAGAAATTCTTAGAGCAAACTTTATGCTGGATGTCATATTTCACAACACTGTATGGTAATAATGCAATAGTCCTACTGGGGCACTGTAGTGATGATCTGTATTGAATTATGTCTGCAAATAACCATTGAGATTCACAATTTAGATGTTTTTATTAACCCAGCATGACATTTCCTTTGTAAGGTGTCATATACAAATACACTGGATTTCATCTAACAAGTTCATTACCTGTGACTTTATATCGATCCATGTAGGCAATAAAGACAATTATTTGGTTAACAGTGGGAATTGGGTTTTTGTTTTTTTTGCCATGTAAAAATGTGCATAATTTGAAATAAAGTCCTTTGCAGCTAAATGTAAACATCTTAAAAAAAAAAAAAAAAGAAATGAAAAAAAAAAAAAAATGCAAGCACCGACCGTCTAAAATAATCTCTTTCCCGCCTTCTAAAACGTGTAAGAAGTATTGCTGAAAGGAAAAGGGACCCCCTCGCCTGCTGTAGGGCAGCGAGGTGGTCTGGCAAGCACATTTGAAGCGGTCCTGTTTCAAGTATTCTCGGCCCAGACGCACCTGATGAGGGGCTTAATAGTGGGCTGGAAGGGGGGTGGGCTTTTCATGAAGCAGGATTTCCCAAAGTGGTTCAAGAGCGACCTTCGTTCCCACATCTCCTATTGGCCAGACTTGACTTTTGACTGGTTGAGTGAGAGACCAGACATTGTGAAACACCCCCCTCCGATGTGTTAGTGTGGGCAAAACCTAAAATGGCTCTGCAGGACTGGAGTATTCCTGCTTTATAAGGCATTGTTTAGCTTGTGCAGGGTAAAAAAATGCCCCTCGACATTCTGATTACCTTTGTTCATGGGGAAAAAATTATTTCCTCACAGTGCGGACGAGCGGAAGTGTGTAACGAAAAGCGTAATAAAACTAAACCAGGCGGTGAAGCGAGGAAGCCTTAACGGTGCCTTATCCGAGCTGCGTTTCTTTTAGTATTCCTATCTTTAAATACAATATATTATATTCTATTACAGTCACGAGTCACAACTTGTCTAAGGCGGTGTTCCCACTTGCTTGTCCTCAATCCTTAACGAACACCCTGGAAGAAGAATGTACAAACACTACAGAAGCTCCGACCCCTTTTCAGCCGGAGCCCAAGAGCAATCTACCTCCTTGAGCTTTCCTTCGTAAAGCTACCCAACACACACCTAACCGCACTTCGGCTTATTATGCAATTCAGGAGAACCGGAGACACTTCAAGGACTTCAGTGTACATGAAAGCGAATATCTGTGACAGAAAAAGGCAAAAGGATTCATCATAATGGTTCAAGAGAAAAATCTACTTCATGCGACTGAGGACGTCCATAAAACGCAGCCTAGTAATGCAGGACTGACTGAGCAGCACATGATTGTCGCTTTCGTTTCAGTGTGGTTACCGGATGCCAGAAAGAGAGATGAAAATAGAAAGTTGGAATCATCGGCGCAAGGATAACTTCGGTCTAGTGGCCACAAGCGAAACTAATAAATGCTGAACCGAACAAACACAACGCAGCTCGTAAACCAGCCGGGCCCACGATGAGACAAATGAAAACATAAAAAAAAAAAAATCTTCAGTGTTTCAGAGCGTTTTGCCAGGCTTGTTTTTCCGTAGTGGTCGTCTGAGCGATACCAGGACTCGTTCTATTGTTGTCCTTTCACTCTGGGGGTTTCGGGAAAACTAAAGCATTAAAAAAACATCAAGAGCGTCGAAGTCCAAGGATCAGTCCAGTATCGGCTGCACTGTCGCTTTACATCAATGTTTGTTGTCAACTCCTGAACCAAAATGTCACCACCTTGCATTCGCTCTCCATAATGGGTAGTGATTCTACATTTGGCCTCTTATTCTGGCCAAGGCTGGAGGGTGAAAGACCTGCAAAGCCTCTGAGATCTGGTAGAAATGAGCTTCAGTCAGTAGTGGGTGTGATTTCAGTCCAAGACAGCCTTGAAAGAACAGACTCAATTCCATAAATCGTGGATACAGTCCCATCTGCTGCTGGAGCTAAAGCTGGGAAAGAAAACAGGAATGGAGTGGAAATAAAACCGAAGAGCAGAAAATGATTCACAGATTAATTTTTGTACTGATGAGTTGGTGGCTCTTGTGTTGGTGGTTCAGGTCTAGTGTTTTGACAGAGTTGAGGGACAGGGGAAGCTGTTCCCAGACCAGAGAGTATCCAGGCCCAGAGGAAAGACCACGCCAGTGCCTGCAGGGCCCTGTTAGTGATGGGAAAGGGCGTTTTTATCTGTTTCGGGGGCTCAGTAGTCTGGCTTGCCCTTCTCCAAGGAGCTGTGGATTTTGTCGAGAGTCTTTTTGATGCGCAGGGCCGTGAGGCGTGCGGATGGGTTCTGGTACCAGCACTCCTTCATCAGCTTCACCAGGGCGGACAGCGTCTGAGACACACAC
>JBBJLR010000013.1:6723305-6737765 GCA_037577145.1 Brachypetersius gabonensis | reverse complement strand
CCCTCAGAACTCAGAGTGTATCAGTAAACTCTGATTTCAGTAAATATAAACAGCGTAAAACAGTCTAGAACTGGTGTCTACCCTCAGAACTCAGAGTGTATCATTAAACTCTGATTTCAGTAAATAAATAATGGTGTTTGTTCTCCTACACTCTTGCCGTTTGCTTATCTTTCTCCCGGCGCACCGCTGCTTGGATGCTCTCTGGAGCCCCTCCATCTATTGTTTTTTCCCACCCACTAGTGGGAGGAGACTATCCTGAAATGTCTCCAGGTTTAAAGGTTTGTTGCCACTCGTGTTCTAAGGGTTATATTTCCTGGGCCTGAACTTGAGAGTTTTGGGTTCCCTAGTCATCGGTACGGCACTTATCACGTGTCCTGCGTAGGAGAGTGGCAGATGAGCCAAAGCAGCGGTGCTCTGCAATGATTCGGAATACTAATGGGACTTTGGTTCTTCTGGCCTGGATGATCGAAGCAATTATTCCAGACCCATTTCTCTCCAGGGTCTGCTGCTCTGGGACAGCTGTGGTCAATTTGAGGAGATTGGAGGTCAGACCTTGCTTCTTCAACCTTGACCTTATCCCCTTCAGTGGGCTGGAAGCACATCTCCCATCCCTCCTGAGAAGGTAACCTTGAAAAACACCCCAACCTCCCACCACAGGGAAATGAAGGCTGCTGAAGATGGTGCAAGCACTCATGTTTATTTGTGTTTTGGATGCATCTTAATGCACTTAAAGGAGAATTCTGCTAAATTCTACATAATACATCACTGATATGGAAACAACGTGGTTCAGAGTGGGTCAGAAACTGACTGGGATTTCTTTGCAATGGTGGTGAGTGATACCAGGACTAATATCTACCATTTTATTTACCTTGAAAACCCGTCAGTGAACCCACATATGTCCTGTGAGTGTTTAGATGTAACGCTGATGATGGTAAAACAGTGGTAAATCTGGAAAAAATAATGGTTTATTTCCCTGACAGTATCCTGCAGGGACACTTTCATCATCACGGTATTAAAAAAGGAGTGTACAAAGCATATTATTTCAGATGTCTAGCTTCTATCATTGCTATTATAAAGAAAGTTGGTAAGTTTGTCTAGGATGTCTTTCAGATTTCAAAATAAACCCTCTATAATTCTTTAACTATATTATTTTGCAGAAAAGTATGTACAGTAACCCCTCAGTTTATGCGGATCAGCATTTGCGGATTCAGTTTAACGCAGATTTTTTCTGTGAACTGAACTGTATTACACTGAAAAGTTGTCAACCACCATAAAAAGAAGAAGAAGAAGCTGCTGCAGCATGTAGCATGACTGCTCTATATCTTGTCCTCATATTTGAGTGTTTCAACCGTTCTCTCAGTTTATTTAGTATTAGTAAGCTGTGCTCTGTCTAAACATGTGGGTAGAGAGAGTTACTTCAACATTCAACTTCGCACACTGCTAATGTTAACCACTAATTCTAATGTTTTTTTAAGCAATAAAGTTTTCTGATTCTGATTGATTACTTACCTTTACATTTTGTTTCAGTTTACATTAAACTGAGTTTAAAATCCAGCGACACTATCAACTGGACAAAATCTGAGATTCTGACGGTAAGCAAATGGGATGCTGAGGCAGGGGATTTATATTATAGATGAACAGTAAAATCCATAAAATACTTAGGAATTCGCATTTCTTCAAATTTAAATGAACTATATAAACTAAATTATATACCTTTACTGGATGAAATCAAAAAGTCTGGAAAGATGGAACTCATTACCTCTATCCCTAATTGGCCAAATATCAACTGTCAAAATGAATATTCTCCCAAATATAAATGATATGTTTTCTTTGACTCCCGTTATCCCTCCTCAGAGCTGGTTCTCCTCTCTCAATAGTGCAGTCACAAAATTTTATTGGAAAAACACAAAACCTCAAAATTTCTACACTACAGAGTGCAAAAAAATATGCCGGACTTGGTGCCCTAGATTTCTTCTTTTACTTTCTTTCACAGCAGTTAATCTACATCTTTTATTGGACAAATAATGTTAATTTACTAGGGCTAGATGTGGAAAAGAGCCTAAGCCAAAAAATAAACATTGGATACTGTCACGATTCGGGCAGCCTCCACCAGGTGGAGCTGCATTTTTCACTGTTTTTTCGTGTTTTTCCGTGTTTGGGACTCATATTTTGAAATACCCTGAGTGCTCCGTGCCAGTGAAGTGACATTAGCTGACGAGCACTCAGGGTGATCGCTTAATGTCTGTATCTGTGTTCTGATTGGTTCTCTGTATCCCTTGTCTTTATTTAAGTTCTGTTTTGTGTCTCCCTCACGGTCGGGTCATTAATTGTCATATCATGTAATGTCATGTAAGTTGCTGGAGTTTTCTGCCTGTCTGCCTATTTGCCTATGTACCACGTGAGGAGCTTGCCACGTGTGTCTCCTGCCTGAGAATCTGTATCGGCCACCGTGCCAGGTTTTGTTTTTTTTGTTTTCTGTTGTGTATTTTGAATAAAACTTCCAAGTAAAAGACATGGCTGCCCCGAGGCCTTTTATTCCATCTTGGGATTTCGGGGCACCCCGTGACAGATACCTACCATCTATAGATGAATCCATTAAAACTCTTATGTGCTATAAAAACAATACAATTAACACTACACTAACTGTTTGGTGGAAAATAAATGAAATATTTAATTACAACTTCTCCCCAACAGCAGACACGCCCCTCTGGAATAATCCTATGTTTTTGATTCATAAGAAACCCTTTGCTTTTGCAGCTTGGATTGGGAGAGGAATAACTAACCTGGGGCAGCTATTTCAGGATGGCCTGCCCAAGACCTTTGACCAAATTCAAAAACAATACAATATCCCTAACTACTGTCATTTTCAATATATTCAGTTAAGAGAAGTCATAAAGAAAAGGACAATGTTGCTCCCTATTGACAAATGGACCAAAGACATAAAAAAAAATTTCACAAGATTTTAACTGGATAAGTATATGTAATAATACCTTCAGTATGACACGTAACTCTAAGACTCAATTAATTCAATATAAAATTCTTCACAGAACTCATATCACCACCCATAAACTGTACCGTATAGGTTTTAACCATAGTAATATGTGCCCACACTGTTTAACTCTAGTAGACAATTACTTTAATGCACTGTGGCTTTGCCCATTTGTCCAGAAATTTTGGTCAGAGGTCTTGAGCAGGCTATCTGAAATGCTTAAGCTCAGCATACCCATTTGTCCAATTATTGCTTTACTCGGTGACCTCTCCACATTGCAAACACCAGAAAAGTATAAACATTTTATATTGACATCATTAACTATTGCAAAAAAGATCATATTAATAAATTGGAACGATAGAACGAAAATAGCTTTTGCCTACTGGCTTAACCTACTAACAGAACATTCAAATTTAGAAAAACTCATTGCCTCTGTAAATAATAATGATGCATCATAAGAAAATACCTGGTCACCCTTTATACAATATATCTTGAGCTAGTTACTCCAATTGCATTATCTTCTCAAAACACCATGTGACGGCCACCCCACCCTCCTCTCGTAGACTCCGTTCCCCGCCTCCCGAATATTAGTTTCATGTCTTCATCCCGATACACCTCCTTTCCTCCCCTCCTCCCTTTCCCCCTTGTTCCCTTTCTAGTCTCCGTGTTCCGTTTGTATTGCGTCCCGTTATTATTAGTTCCACTTGTTTCTTGTTTGTTTCTCCTTATTTAAACCCCAGCCGATCCCTTTCTCTTTTGAGTCTGTATTTGTCTTCCAAGGGTGTCTGTGTGTTTCATGCTTGTTGTATGCTCCCCATGTTCAGTTTATGATCTTGTATTACTGTTCTCTGTTTTGCAGGCCCGTGCTTCTCCGGTTTAAGCTTTTGTTTACGCGCTGTCAGCGCTGGAACCTGTATACACGTTTCTGCTCGCGAAGCTGCGAGGAGGGTTCAGCCCTGAATCCTGAGTTTGTTTGCTGTTCTGTTTTCTTTGCGGAGCACGGGCCTAGCCTTTGAGTTCTTAGTCATTTGTTGTGTTTGTATTTCTGTTTTCTGTTGTGTTGGTTGAGTCGGGGATTGTGTTTATTATTCTGTATTTCTTTTCATTAAAACCCATCATTTGTACAGTACTGTGGCGTCCTCCCCATTCCCTCCCAGAACCGAACCGTGACACACCATTGCATGTCAATATATACTTTTACTCTTATTATTATTATTATTATTATTATTATTATTATTATGACTACATAATGATACACTTAACACACACACATATATACACATCCCTTTTTTTTTTGGTCTGTCTTTTGTCTGTCTTCTTAAGTAGTACATGCTATACGCCCCCCCTCCCTTTTATGTGTTGATGTTAAGTTGGGGCGGATTGTTCTGTACAGTATATTGTTTGCTGCTTTATTCAGCATTGCTCCAAAATTTGTAATTAAAAATAAAGTTGTCCTCCGAAGAGGGTGGGTGGTGGTGGGGTTTAAAGAAAAACAACAAAAAAACTGAGTTTAAAATGAAATTAAAGTGTTCTGGGAGCAGATCTGGGGGCATATTTAGGGTTTACACTATAAAAATAGGCAATTGTAACCAAAACACAATGTGTTTTTTTACTGTACGCATGTGCTCTTGGAACGTAACCCTCGCGAAAAGCGAGGGATTAGAGGTAAAAATCGAATTAATTAAATTCTGTTGAATTCAATTCATGACATATTTATGTCCAAAGTTTCTTATTTTTGCACCGAAGCTGTGAGGCTAATGTAGTAAAGTAAAGGAAGCTCATACCCCACCAATTAACATCATGCTAACTGTATGCCTAAGGCGGCAAATTAGGTAAACACAAAGAGACTTGTTGACATTCTTACTCTGTAAGAACAAAAGTGTGTCCCAGGCTGAAAACAGACTAGAGTCCTCTTGAATGATTCAGAGAAACATCAAATTTACATTTATTACACATTTACAATCTAAATTTTGCTTGTTTAGCTTAAGACTGGAGGAAGGGAGGCTAACATCACTACCAAACCCAAAAATAATTTCCAAAAACACCTCAAAACTTTTCTCAAACCACATCAAACTCTTCATTATATGGTTTAGGACATAATACAATTTACTATGATGTTTTAAAATGAAAGTAAGTTGAATGTTGAGTTCAATCAATTCGCCCAGCAGGGTCTGTTTTTCACAATCTCCCTCTGGTATCTGTGAAGTCATACTGTGTCCTAAACCACACCCACACCTTAAATGAAGAGTTGGCTGCAGTTTCAGAGAATTTAGGGACATTTTGGGGCCGTATTTACAAGAACAATTTGGGTGACCATTGACTTTTAAATGTTATCAGCTAACTAAAGCTAAGTTCTAAACTAAAGAAGCAACACTTGGAGTCTAATCGTGTCTCGACTGAGAGACCACAGCTGGGGAAAAGTGGAAAACTGTATACATTTGACTTTTTGCCAAACTATTCCTTTAAGGGAAGGAGACAGCTGTGTATGTTTGATGTTTTTTTTTTTCACCCGTCACTTCAGATGAACTTCAACGTGGCTACAATCTGTTCTGAATCTCCTGCATGGAAACTTCATCCAACTTTCTTTTCGAAAGAGCGACGCTAATCAGTTTGAACCTTTAACAGGAGTCTCACCCTTTGCAATCAAACTGGAAGAGCTTTGGAAAGAGGCTCTAAGATGCCTGTCTAAATTCAAAGGAGTTCACCCACAACAGCAGCTATTCCATCCATTTCTGAGGCTCTGAATTTGCAGTTTCAAGCGTTTTTCTTGATCAGAGACGGCCCTGTCACGCGCAGGCTTTTGTTGCGGGGTGTTAATGACCTCAGAAGAAAGTCGAATTATCTGAGTCCACTGGACAAGAATCTCTGGTGTGGACTTTATCTCCTGTTCATGACCCAGAGCCCTGAACAGGCTGGTCCTAACAGGATGGCCTGATCCAATTTAGGCCCATCATGAATATGGATGTAGCCACGAAAGGCGTGCTGGAGAGATACGCTCTCTGAAGTCTGAAAGATTGCCGGATTTGAAAAGTTGCACCAGGCAGGCTATGCATACCAGATAAGCCGGGTCTTCAGAGCTTTGTAGAACAAGGAATCCTCTGGAATCAAATTAGATCACATTCATGTTATTTTAATGCTGACGATAATAGAATGGGAAAAGAATGGGAAAAGGTTAGCGCATCCCGCTTGCGATGTAATATGACTCTTGTTTAAGACGATATAACGAATGCTGTGAAAAGATATTTAAGTCTGTTTGTAACAAAGCACCCTCAGCACCCTTTATATGGCCTTTCGTGAGGATTGGATTTCTGTAGTATTTGAGCTCAGTGAAAGATTTCTCAGGAACATTTAAAGGCAGTTTTCATAAGTTTACATGGCAATCTTTTAAAGGCAATCTTTCTAAGGTTCCATACTTTTAAGGCAATGTTCCTAAAGTTCCATGCTCTTAATGACAGTGTTCCTAAAGTTCCATGCCCTTAATGACGATGTTTCTAAGGTTCCATATTTTTAAGGCAGTGTTTCTAAGGTTCCATGCTCTTAATGACAGTGTTCCTAAGGTTCCATGCTCTTAAAGACAATCTTTCTAAGGTTCTGTGCTCTTAAAGACAATGTTTCTAAGGTTCCATGCTTTTACAGTTTTCATAAGGTTCCATGCTCTTAAAGATAATGTTCCCAAGGTTCCATGCTCCTAAAGGTAGTGTTCCTGAAGTTCCATGCTCATAAAGGCAGTGTTGCTTAAGGTTTCATGCTCTTAAAGGCAGTGTTCCTAAGGTTCCATGCTCTTAATGGCAGTGTTCCTGAGGTTCCATGCTCTTAATGGCAGTGTTCCTAAGGTTCCATGCTCTTAAAGGCAGTGTTCCTAAGGTTCCATGCTCTTAAATGCAGTGTTCCTAAGGTTCCATGCTCTTAAAGGCAGTGCTCCTAAGGTTCTATGCTCTTAAAGGCAGTGTTCACATGGCACCATGCTTATGGTGTTTTATGCTTCTCCTGTAAAGCTACACTATTGGAGATACAAGGTCTTTTAAATGATGATATAGACATTATCCCTAGACATTTATCCATAGACTTCTCTGTAGCTCTTGAATTAGACACCAGGCTTAGAACTTCTTAGGACGTTCACACTGACAAACTTGACGCTCATTGGTTGATAGTCTTTATTGCATGATGTCAGCATCACATTTCCCACAAGAGGATTGGTGTCCGCCCCACACTGCAGGACACTGAGTTGTAACTACTGAACATGTTTAATATTTACAATTCACAGTGGCCCGACTGGACTGGGAACAGATCCAAGCAATAAAGATTTAGGTCCTCTATATAATCTGGGAAGATTATCACTTAACATCAACCTGATACTGATAGATCTCTTGTAATTGTCAGGAGGTGCCAATTGGCTTCGGAATTCTCCTTTCTAGCTTAAAGCAAGAAAACATTAGTAAACAGGACAGAGGCTTGTCCACTACTTGTTAATAAAACACTGTAGACTTTTTACTATTCAAAACTAGGACTAGATTATCCTGAGGATGTGCCCACAGTGTGGTTTCATATCTCTTGTAAATAGTTGTGGTTTATGTGGTTCACCACCACTAGCATGAGCCATGAATGTGTTTATATTCATCAGGCCAACAGTGCGGTTTTGTACTTTCCCAGAGGGTTTCGTGCTTCTTCTGGGAGCTTTGAAGCTTATAAGACATGCTTGTCTTACTCTGGATTTTGGGTTTTTCTACAAATTCTTCCCTTAATGTGAAAACCTAAAGCTCTAAACTCTGAATATCATGGGAGTTATCGGTTGGAATGCCTGAACTCTGAAGGGTAGCTACACTAACGTGAGCCTTTCATGAATACTGGCAAACCAACATAAAGGCAGGTGTCATAAATGCTGCCTTTCTCGACACTGATGTCTTTGTGTTGTGAAAACGGATGCTTGTAGAAGTGCACCTTTATTAAGTTCTTTCTAGATTTTTATCAGTGGTCATGAAAGGCTAACAAAGGTAATATGAAACTTTACAAATGCCTCATCGTACAGTGTTGCTGGATTCTTCTGCACCTCACACATCTGAAACTAAACTGGGTTGTTGGTTGGACGTCTGTCAATCAAAGGGAGGTAATGAGTATATCTTCTGGGCCTCGCAGCTTTTCGAGAATTTGTTGTAAAGCTTACTCAAATTTCAATGAAATCAGGATGTAATCGCAGGATCCAGGAGCTTTAATGCCAAAGAACAAGTTACAAAAACATACAAACAAAAATGAGAAACTACAAAAGGGTTACAGGGACTGTAGTACCACAGAAATAAAGAGAAAACAAAAAAACCCGGCACAGAACAGAGTGACAAGAGGTTTTGCAAAGAACCCACACACCAAGACTGAAGCTGCGTCTGAAATCGCATACTTCCATACTATATAGTATGCGAAAACAGTATGCGAGGCGAGTAGTATGTCCGAATTCATAGTATTCGAAAAACAGTAGGCGAGAAGTTCCCGGATGACCTACTGCTTCCGGACGAATTCTGTAGTAGGCATTCGATGGGCACTGCACTATCCCATAAGGCAGCGGGAGAGGCGGCGGCATACTCGAAAAATGGCGGAAAACAAAGACGCGGCTCTTTTCAAGTGTAAGTACCTTAAGAAAAACGTTAAATTACACATTCATTGTGGTTAAATTACACTTGTTAGAAAATGCCCTCTGTAAAGGTAAAAAATAACGCGCTGTTGTGAAGACACATGACACATGACAACATCAACACAGCGGATTTCATTCATACTATATAGAACGTACTGTTTTAACGGTAACTCAAATGTAGTACCTACTCAAGTAGTATGTGATTTCGGACGCAGCCTGAAAGACTGTCTTTATACTAACTAAGAAGAATGAGAACACCTGGGAAAGGGGGGCCTGATAACAAGAGGGTGGGGCTAAAGCGAGACTAAGACTAAGGGTGTACTCACACTAGGCATTTTGAACCCTGACCACCAAAGCGCGGTTGATTTGACTAGTACGAGTGCTCTGTGCCAGGGCGCGGTTCGTTTAGCCGTCCCTGGCCCGCTTGGAAGAGGTTTGCCAGAGCACGGTTCAGTTGGACTCAGGTGCGGTTCGCATGTAGTTTGAGCGCTAAACGTGCTGGCGCACGAAACAGGACGCATGACGTCACGTTTTTGCGACGCTCCAAAACCAAAATGGTACCATCTGTAGTCAGTAATCAAAACTGCAAAGTCCTTGCTGCACTTCAGCTGGTACCTTGCAAACTGCTACCTCCTCATAGCTGGTACCTCCTCATACAAGCAACACGATTGCATGAACATTTTCGTGCCACAAAAGCGATAGACCTGTTTAGCAACAGGCTGTGAGACGGCTGTGGACCAAGACGGACCAAATGACTCAAAATTACTATCAACAAAGTAACCAGAGTGATGGACTCCTGTTTATCCTGAAACCATCGCACCATAATGACGTAGGAACGCTGAAACCCTATATGAGTGCAGGCCAGGGGGGGAGTGGGGAGGGGGGACAATCGTACTCGGGCCCGATTTAAGGCAACCATGCCTAGTGTGAGTACACCCTGAAACATGCTCACATGGAACCGACACATAAACAAAGGCATCGACAAGAAAACAGGGGGAAAAACAACAGGGAGAATGTTACTGTTTGCATGTTTGGTGGTTTGCCCCCCCGCTCACACCCCCAGCCAGGAGAGCAGCGTGGCTTCCTTTGGGTGCATTGTGGAGATCTCTTGGAGTGAACGAAGCTAAATGAACGTTGGCATTTTGTCCTTTCGGATTACGCCTCGACCCAGAGACGGGCACAGTTGGAAACCTGCTTGCCTGGTCCTACCAGCGTGGTAATTAGTAGAATGGAGGTAATGAGGTAATTTATGAGAGAAATTAGAAATCCATGGTCATACATTAGCCTTAATGTGCCTAATGATGGCAAAACAAATACAACAGGTTGACAGGAAATACAGCAATCGATTACAATTGGGTAGATTAATGGAAACGGGCCTCCTGCATAATGGGGGTTGAGTTGACCTGTTGGGGTTCAGACTTTTCATGCACTTTTCAACACATAGCATAACATCTCACATGTCCACACACATAAAACTCAAACTAGACATTCTCCAGCTTTACTACACCTTCTATCACTCACTTCTAAACACACACACACACACACACATTCATTATAATGAGGCAACTTCAAAGTGCTTATCTTACTTTATTGAGCTTTTACTAATTGGAGGTCGTGAGGGACAGAAATGGCGCCACTTGCTAAATTCACCTCCTCACTGTCCTGCAATTTGGCAGGGGCATTTCTAGCTCTCAGTGCTCTGAATGGAAAGCAAAAGGATGGCAGAAATACTCTTGCTTGTTTGCATGAGAGCTATGGTATAGTACATGTAGACATGATATAGTATAGTAGTAACATACATAAAAGAATACATAACTAACTCATATGGATGACAAATGACAATGAATTGCCATTAAACACAATGTTCTGTACATTTAATTGTAATAATATTTGGGTTATTATGCTCAAAATTGACCCTAATTGAAGATTTTGTCCCATTTTGGTGCTGTAATAGAATGTATTACTTTCAGTAATAATAGTTTCATCATATGGCCCATAAAGCTATTTCTATTATCTTTCTTTATAAGCTAATTTTTACTCCTGTATATGTACAGTTTTACAAATGCAAGGTTTTACATAAATACAGAGGGATCGCTAAAAGTCTTACTCTTTCCATTTCTAATTCTTTTCTAACTTAAGAGTTTTTCCTTATAAATTCTATCAGGCAATTTATTTACAGTGCTCAAACAATTGGAGTGAAAATTAGAGTACAGTAATCCTTCGCTTTTCGCGGGGGTTACATTCCAAGAGCACCCACATACAGTGTAAAAACGTGTTGTATTTTTATTGTGTAAACCCTAAATATGCCCCACAATCTGCCCCCAGAACACTTTAATTTAATTTTAAACGCAGTTTAATGCATGACCCTTAAAGAAAATGAAAAGGTAAATAAATAATTAGAATCAGAAACTAGTGCTTAAAAAACATTAGCATTAGCAGTTAGCTTTAGCAGCGTGCAAAGACTTGTACACAAAAGAAATGCTGAAATAATTCTCTCTACCCACATGTTTAGACAGAGCACAGCTTACTAATATTAAATAAACTGAGATTTGGGCGGGTTTTAAACACTAAAATACAAGGACAAGACACAGAGCAGTCATGCTACATGCTGCAGCAGCTTCCTCTTCTTCTTCTTTTTATGGGGGTCGACAACTTTTCTGTGTATTACTGCCACCGCTGGACTGGTGGAGGTAATACAGTTTGGTTCTCAGAAAAAAATTTGTGTTATACTGAATCCGTGAATGCTGATCCACGTAAAACTGATGGGTTACTGTATATGAAATATTTTCATATTTGTGCAGATGCCTCGAATGAGCAAATTGAGAGTCGTCAGAATTCACGCTTTAGTGAAAGGGGGGAAACTGACCAAAGGCCTTTTGGGTGGTCAGTGTCCCGAATCTGCTTCAGTTTAAATAGTGACCCAGTATCTGAGCTATTTCATCTTCATTTTACTGATCAGAACTTTGTTTTACTGAACACCACAAAAGCTACACAGATTCTCGTCCAGTCCCTGGTTATGTCCAAACTGGACTACTGCAGCTCTCTACTGGCTGAACTTCCACAGAAGGTAACCAAACCACTTCAGCTGATTCAGAATGCAGCAGCCAGGTTAGTGTTCAACGTTTCTAAGTTCACTCACACCACACCTTTACTAAGGAACCTCCACTGACTTCCTGTGGTGCTCCTGTTAAGTTCAAATCCTTAACACTTGCTTTCAAAGCCAAGAATGGACTTTCACCCCCAAACAAAACAGCATTGGTCAAACAACATGTCACTTCTTGTCCTCTCAGGGCTTCAAGCACAGCTCGTCTTGAGCCTCCGCTGCTCAAAAGAAGACGGAGACATGCGTCAAGACTTCTCAGTTTCATCCCATAGTGGTGGAATGAACTCCCTCTTCCGATCAGATCTGGGGAGTCCTGAAGACCCACCTCTTTAAGGAGCACTTTGGCGACTAACTTCATCTTGTATTCTACAAAAAACACACCTCCTTTCTCTTCTCTTGACTTTTCAATGGTTTATGTTGCTCCGGTATTGTTTGGCCGGTGTAGGTTGGTTATTATTTGACAGATGTTGTTCAGGTGCACTGAATCTGCTATATTTCAGTTAAATAGCTGACATGCGTTTAAGCTGTTTACAGGTTTAAGAAACAATTGTGCACTTGAGCACTGATGTACGTCGCTCTGGATAAGAGCGTCAGCCAAATGCCGTAAACGTAAACATAAGTTTAAGCCATAAGTTTAAGCCAAAACTTTCTCTATAAAAACTGAGACTACTGCAAGTGATGCATGTCATAGCATGTGAGCAGCTGGACCTCAGCTTGAAGTGTCAAGCTAAGAAAATTGCTCTGTAATGATCCATTTGGTTCAGGATCCGAACCACAGAACAAACTGGGGTCCTCTTTATTGACTGCTCTAACATCACCCCATAATGGGAGTGCTTATCTGACAATGTGTCTGGGTGTGTGTGTGTGTGTGTGTGTGTGTGTGTGTGTGTGTGTGTGTGTGTGTGTGTGTGTGTGTGTGTGTGTGTGGAATAATAGGATCCCTGTGGGCTCATTTGCCATGGCTTTGCTAGTCATGTCAGTGACAGCTTAGGTCACCCACAGAGTTTAGCCCCTCTGTGGAGCACACAAGCCAACTACAGCAGCACTGCATGGGAACAGCAGCATCTTCATGTCAGCAGACAAGACACTGTGTTATCTGGTGTCAACACCTCTTGAGGGGTCTCCATGGGTCGTCATGCTGGCTTTTCAGACCATTTCAGACAATAAATAGCAAATGCAATTGAACATCATGCTTAAATGTACATTACTGACCTTTCAAACATCACGTGTTGCCTCATGTTGGTCAGGTATTACAGCACAAAACTAGATTCAACACACTGTCAGCTAAATGTCCTACAATAAACACTCAAATCATACTACTGATCTCTACTATGTCCAGTAACATACTGCTTATATATATACTGGGTTACGTTCCAAGAGCACCCGCGAATTATGAAAAACCGTGATGTGGGTAAAAATGCCTAAAAATGTCTATTTTTATAGTGTAAACCCTAAATATGTCCCCAAATATGCTCCCAGAACACTTACATTTCTTTTTAAACTCAGTTTAATGCATTACCCTTAAACAAAATGTAAAGATAAACCTGTACTGTACAGTTTACAATGAACTCCTGCAGTGCTAGAATGTAAATAGTGATGTTACTCCTGTGTAGACTGGACTGTAATTCATGCAGCATCTTTTCTTTGGTATAAGCAGGTAAATACAGAAATACAGTAACAAACACAAGAACACTCAGTGAAACTCTTGAGACGCGGAAATTCTGGACTGCGGCTGCCAGAGATGAATCAAAGGGCAGCAGCCAATCAGCTGCAAGGAGAAATAAATAACGCTCTCGGAATGGCTACATTCAAACCTCTCGTCTCTAAGTGCAGCGGTGTATTACCGTCCCAAGTCGCCTTTCTTTGTGTTTCTCTCCACAGTTCTAAAAAATTTATAGAGTTGTTAATATGTGAGTTTAATATTAACTCACATTAATATTTGTTACAAAATTAGTAAATTATATTTTTCTTAATTTAGCAGTAAAATGCATGAAAAGTTATACATTACCATGAAATTATTAGTTCAGTTCTAAGAAAACATCTGTGAATGACTGAACTGTGCACTGTGGCAGGTTACTGTACTGCACTTTGGGATATTAGTACCTATTAGGCATGCAACGGTACACGATAAAATACCGGATCGTTTGGTACACGCTGCATGGTTCGGTACGCCCTTGTGTACCGCGGTAGTTCGGTTTTGCACTTCCTTTTGCAAATGGCGCTTAATGCTTACCATACTGTTAAGCAGCAAGCGCCAATAAGCAAAAGCCCTCCACCGAGAGTTAACGTCCAATCACTGTTGTGGTTCCACCCACTCGCCCTCCCCCACACTGATGTAACTGGAGCTGAGCTCGCAACTCAGCACACAGATGCAGAAAAAAAGAAAAACAAACAAACATGGCCAGCACTGGCAGAACAGTGGAGAGGCGGACGTTTGAAGAAGCACCGGCTTCGTATAAATCTCCAGGATGGATTTTTTACGGTTTCACTGTAGAATACAACGACCAGGGAATCAAAACAGTTAATAGTAATGTCACTGTTTGTAAACATTGCCTAACACGTGTCCCATACGCTAATGGCAACATGAGCTATATGGCTAAGCGTAGTCATTCTAAGATAACGGTTCCTGAATGGAGGAGAGACTAAAAGGTAAATAATAGACTGTAGACTGTATTAATGTAGATGCTGATCCTTTCATGTGGTGGAGGGCAAATGAGATAAAGTTCCCCCATGTTGCAAAAGTTGCAC
>JBBJLR010000013.1:6706605-6723205 GCA_037577145.1 Brachypetersius gabonensis | reverse complement strand
CACTACACTACAGCCTCCTACATCTCCCTACACTCACTACATCTCCCAGCCTTCCTAGAGGCTCAATTACCCAGAATACAAACTTTTTTAAGGCAACAAGCTCAGGCTTAAAGCAACACTTTAGGAATCGATAATAGCATCGACATCAATCATTTCTTATCGATTCCCATCCCTACCCCTGCGTCGTTTTCCTCAGAAACTCATTTTTTATACCCCACATCTTTTCCCTCAGACTATTTTTACAGCCAAAAGAGGTGGGCAGAGCTACCAGGTCCAGTTTCTCCACCCTCCTACACGCCACAGCTTGTGAAACTCGTTATCCGTTTTTTCCATTTTGGATTTGAGGGCAAAATGGGAAATCGGAAAACGAGACGTTATCCGTTTTGTCGTTTTCGTTTTGGAACCAAAAACTGAAAATACGAGTGGTTATATGTTTGTTTTTTTTGGTTTCATATTGAAAAATGAACGAACAAATGATACACGGATTTAATTGAGTGACGGGAAGCTATGCTAAAGTTAAGTAGCCTATAGTCTACACATTGCTGTCAGCAAAAGACAGAGTAACTTAAACAAACCATATAACCACCACAAGTGCATACAATTAGACACAACTACACAAGCATTGTTTTAACCTTTTTAACCAAACGTTAACATTACTCTGTCAACAATCTATTGTCTAAATTACCGAGCTAACAGAGATACGTAAATGGAGCGAACACAAGAGCAACCGACAGCAGCGTAATGGACTAATCTCCCAATCAAACTTCGCTTCCCGAAAGTTATAAACTGACTTCTTACCCAGTGAAGGTACAAAAATCTATTCAACAAAAATAGTGATGCAGTTAAGTCATTAAGTCACTCACTCACTCACACACTGCGGTCTCATGAGGAAACTGAGGTTTTTGATATGATGTTTTTCTTGTTCCCGAATAAAAATATTTTTTTAAGTATTTGTCTGAAATAAGTATTCGTAAAAAACATGTTATTTGTGCCTTACCGAATACGGTATTCGGGTTTGGCTCCACCCCTAATATACACACATACATAGTAACACTATGGAAAATGGGAAATTGATAATGACCTTTGTTTTATTTTGCTTTTTGAATTAGAAATAATTTAAGACACACTTTTTCATAAAGGATAAACATGGGAACATGTGTACATATGTATACTAACACTCTAATTCAATTCCTGTGACTTTTGTTTTGACAGTTTTCCTAATAGCCCCCCTCCTTCTGGACCACAACGGGTTTGACTATTTGATGCAGAAAATTACAAATTGGGATCAAGTATGGGGATAAAACTGTGATTATATTGTGATTATGTGACAACACAATAACACAATAAAAGGATATTTACAACAGTCCATGGTCAGGGACCACTAGAGGTAGCTGTTTCTGTTTTAGTTAATGGGGACTTTTATTTTGACACATGTAACCACGCCGGGTGAGTGTTCACAGTCGGCTGGTGGTTTAGTTTAAGTGAGTCTGTGTTTTTATTTGATCATGTATTACTTCTGTTGGTATTTATTAGTGGTGGGCTGTTATCGGCGTTAACATGCTGCTGTAACATGAGACTCTTATCGGGCGATAAAAAAATATCGCTGTTAATCTATTCACATCGTTGGGAGCTGGGTCTATATATACGCAAGCTATGATGACTTTCACCTTGATATTTTAGTGCAGATGTACCTGTGTGTGTACCTGTGTGTTCGAACCTGTGTGTATGCCTACTGTGAACAGGGACGTCACTAGGACGGAAAGGCAAGGGGGGCTTAGCCCCCAGGGTTGTAGGAAGGAATTAGCGTGTATAGAGGGCTGAAAACTTTTCACCAAACCTTTCCTTTCACATAAGGAAACAAGTAAAGTTAAGCACTGAACAGTTATGGACACTTATAGTATTCTTCTGTTGAACTGAGTACAAATGGTACTACCAGAGAACTATTACTAAAAGGGCTCCGGTTGCTACTCGCTAACAAGCAGCGTTGTGTAGCTTCGCCTGGGTCCTAATGCCCGCCTGCTACCTACAGCAGCTTCAACAGCCAGTACATCATTTTAACACTAGAATCCCTAAACCTGCGCAAATTTGCGTAAAATCCATGACCTGGCCCCCCTGCTGACTCCATTGTTCCCCTCCTTTTGTTTTACAAATGGCCCATTACCTGTGAGGGCTAGCACATTTGCATTTGCATGCCAGGTAAACCCAGGGGGAGGGTTGTGTCCAAAAGAGATTCAAAACTGCAAAGCCTGGTTTTTCAACATATCAGTGCTGCAGATTGCTGTTTATTCTTTGTGCATAACTGAGCCATTTCATCAGCATTCTTTCTGATGGTGGAGAGGTTTCATTTGACCAGCAAGTCACTGATACCTCATCTGAAGAGTCCAAAAATGAGATGGAACAAGAACCCAAAACGCCTCCACGGAAAATGCACCGTAGTACTGGGAAGCCCTGTCTGAGCCAGACGGCAAGAGATGGCACTTTGTGGGTAGAGGAGGACATTGGAACACCCAGTGCAGCAGAAAATCACCAATGCTTCACTGCGCAAGCTGGACCCACAGCGTCTGCTAAGGTTTGTCATTGCCATAGTACATGATATTTATATAGACCCACATATAGTTTCTATAAAGACATTTACGGCAAGGTTCATATAAATGTACTATTCTCTATTTGTTTATCTTCTGACAGCGTAAGATTACAAGTGTGCTCCAAAGCTTCCCCTGCCTGTTAGATATGGGAATGCTGCAGACCATCAGAGAGTGTACGTTCCATCAAGCCCGCAGAGCAGAGCCGGACTGGAAGTTGACACTTCATGAACTGATGGTATTCATTTCAATTCTGTTTGTTAGAGCCATCATGTGTCCCATTGGTGCCATTGTGGATTGCTGGTCGGAAAGTTTTCTGATGCCAATAATCAAAGAGACAATGTCCCGAGATAGATTCGCTTCAATTATGAAACACTTACGATTTGATAACAAGGACACAAGGGCAGAACGGGTGAAAACAGACAGATTTGCTGCAATCTCTGACATCTCCTTACTTGGGAAAGGACCCCAGTCATCAGAAGGGGGAGACGCTGGCAGAGAATGTGGTCATGAAACTGATGGAGCCATTTTTGGATGGTGGGAGAAATGTCACGACAGACAATTTCTTCACCTCACTAGCACTGTCGCACAGACTGCTTCAGCGCAAAACAACGCTACTGGGCACGAATAAAGTTCGCCGTGAACTTCCTCAGCTTGCTAAAGACACTGCACACTGTATTCTCCACTTCAGTGCTTAGAAGGTGAATGGTCTCCTTGACAATTTATGCACAAACCCCAAGACTGTGTGTGTTCTAAGTTCCTTGCAACAAGATGTGAGAAAATGTTTTTGAATCTCTTTTGGACTATTTTATTCATTGCCACAATGACACTCAGAATTTCAGTTTTACCATTCAACTCAGCAAACTTTCCCCTGATCCTGGCTTCCAAATGCAAATGTGCTAGCCCTTACAAGTAATGGCTCATTTGCACAACAGTGGAGGAGCTCAGGAGGGCGGGGGGACTCTCGCCAGGAATATTTGTTTCAAGGATTCTTGTGTTAATTCAATAAGGATAGCTAGACTTATTATTTTTCATTTCAATTCATAGTCTTGCTTCTATTTGTAAAGTAAGTATCTGCGCTCAGTGATATATGAAATGTTTGGATATATAATTAAAAAAATAATATAATAATTACTATATATTTAGGGTGTCTTGGGATCATTTTGGGAGGGGGCTTCAGACTCCCCAAAATAGACCTAACGACGCCCATGCTGTGAAATTACCACATCAAACGTGACGTACTAACATGGATGCAGCTATGAAGCCGCCGGGTTTGCTTCAGGGAAAATTTATTTTTAAAAAGCTTCCCAATGGAAACCTCGACAAAACTAATGTTGTTTGCACCTTGTACGGAATTAGTTTACTGTAGGATTTGAGAAACCCGTTCTTAAAGACTTACTTTTAGTCATTATTTGGGTAGCACACATATTCTGAATGCTTTTGGCAGAATTCAAATGAGCCATTTTAATCTAGATTAATCTAGATTAATTTCAAGTTTACAGTGAGATTAATCTAGACTAAAAAAATTTATCTATGCCCACCATTAGTATTTATATATGTTACCGTATGTTGTTTAGGCCCTTTTTGGTTTTCACTGTTGAAATAAAGGACAGAAAAGGAAACCTGCAGCTGCCTCTCCCTCACTTGGCTTGATGTGACAACTGTAGTGCTGGAAATACAGAGTTGAATAAATATTTTAGTAATAAAATTATGTAAACTCACATTTAGACATAGAATTAAATAGGACTTGTAGATGTAGAATTATTGTGACAGCTGTGACATGAGTTGGATAATCCTGCATTCAAGGTGAATTTGTCTAAAATCTCCTTTTTTAATACCAAGTAACTTCATTCACTGCAGTCATGAATAAAGTCCCAAAAGCAGGTCGGACAAGTTGTAGGTCTAAATCTGAATTACAGCTGAATTAGGGCTAAATGACAGTGTGTGGATTTATACAGTGTACAGCTGAAAGAGATGCTGAAAGATAAAAATAATGGATAGGAGTAAAATTGTAGTGAAGTGACGTTCTATGGTGGTTTTACTTTAAGACGCTGATACACAGTAAAATACCATGTATACAGCAGCCACTGTGATTTTCCAGTATAAAATGTCATTACTGTACTTTTTGGCTCTGATGCTCTGGTAGTAGCTTGCTATAAAGTTCACAGACATTGTGGTGAAGCTCAGAAACAAATGGAGGGTCCTCATAAGCCTCATCCCACTTATGTCTAGGCGAACCCCTGCTGTCGCTGCTAACAATAGCTACGAATTCTTGGCGAGGGCAGCTCGTCCATTCCAGCCCGATCTCTCCAGCGGAGTTTGGCCTCCGACAGCGCACCCAATAAGCTCAGCTGAACAAGAGCCCAGCGGCAGAGCTTCATTAAAAGGACTCTTAAGCACTGCCTCTCTCTCTCTCTGTCTGTCTCTCTGTCTCTCTCTCTCTCTCACTCTGTCTCTCTCTCTCACTCTGTCTCTCTCTCTCTGTCTCTCTCTCTCTCTGTTTCTCTGTCTCTGGCTTTCTCTCTCTCTTTTTCTCTTTTCTCTCTCTCTCTCTCTGTTTCTCCATCTCTGTCTTTCTCTCTCTCTCTGATGATACAGGGAGATCTGGCCGTGGTGAGATGCGTCCCCCGCTCTGGATTAAGTGCCTTATTTTTATCCTCATAAACTCGGGCCGAGGGGAGACTGCTGAGCTCGGTCGGTGGCGCGTGGCGCTATCGGATTATTGGTTCCTGGTTCTTATTGATGAATGCAGGCAATCAGTTCTAGCAGTGGCGTGGGCCTGGGGCAGGTAAACAGCTTGTCTGAATGCTCGGGTTCCATAATAAGGTCATTAATAGAAATCAGCCCGGTGAGTGGACTGCCACAGAGCCAAACAAATCCCAACCTTTACTCCGCTGTCATCAATCTCAGGCAGCCGGGCCCCGAGCAGGCTTATGTCAGCTTTAATGCACGACTTTGCTTTTGCATAAATGGTTCAGGGGGATGCAGAATGGGGGGGTGGGGGTGGGGGGGCACACACACTTACAACGGGACACCTACTGCTCGGCACATATGCTCTCAGTTCCGGGGGTCGAATAATCGCTCTGGCAGACGAGCGGCAGGGTTTGGAAGTAAAGCGGAGGAGGTGGAATAATTTACGCACATCCTGACAAGCCCACAGATAATATGACCTGCTATTAGTAGGATAACATTCATTAGCTGTACGTTTATCGACTCACTGGTCATTTTTTCTCTTTAATGTGCTCAGTTAAAAGGTCAGGTGATTTTTAAACATTTCTTTAAAGCTTGGTTTCAGCGAGTGTTTTGTTTCTTGTGTCGGCCTCCCGCAGTGCTAATTAGTTTCTAATTTACATAAACGCATACATGACACGGCTGGTTAAGCGTCGCATGGTGCCGTTTTGGTCGAGCGCCTGGCTGCTCTTTGAAAGCCGCGTCGCCCTCCCCGCACTTTTCCTCTTGGAGATTAAGCAACACTGCAGCTCTCAAACCCAGAGATAAGCAGAATTCTTTCAGGGCGGCATGTTTACTACAGGGGCAGCAAATCCTGTTACTGTGAATGGCGGTAAGTTCTCCTGTGATCAAACGAGCAGGGATTTTTGATGAAGGATGTTGCAAAATACTGTACACACTCCCTGTCCTCCAGCAGAAAGCTCGCAGTTGAAATTTCTTTAAGAAGACCACTTACCTGCCACTATATAAGATACTGTACAGACTGTTGGCAGCACAGTTTACCAGCCCCATCTATAACTCCTCCCCCGTCACAAATCCATCCATCAGACTGTATAACTCCTCCCCTGTCACACACCCACCAATTAGACTCTATAAATCCTCCCCCTGTCACACATCCATCTTTCAGACTCTATAACTCCTCCCCGTCACACACCCATCCATCAGAGTCTATAACACCTCCTCCTGTCACAAACCCATCCATCAGACTTTATAACTCCACCCCCTCTCACACACACACCCATTAGACTCTATAACTCCTCCCTCTGTCACACATCCATCCATAAGACTCTATGACTCCTCCCCACCACACACCCATCCATCAGAGTCTATAACTCCTCCTCCTGTCACACATCCATCCTTCAGACTCTATAACTCCTCCCCGTCACACACCCATCCATCAGACTGTATAACTCCTCCCTCTGTGAAACACACCATCCAGACTCTATAACTCCTCCCCGTCACACACCCATCCATCAGACTCTATAACTCCTCCCTCTGTGAAACACACACCATCCAGACTCTATAACTCCTCCTCCTGTCACAAACCCATCCATCAGACCTTATAACTCCTCCCTTTGACATACACCCATCCATCAGACTCTATAACCCCTCCCCCGTCACCCACCCACCCATCAGATTCTATAACTCCTCCCCCTGTCACACACCCACCCATCAGAGTCTATAACTCCTCCCCCTGTCACACACCCATCCATCAGGCTCTATAACTCCACCCCCTGTCACACACCCACCCATCAGACTCTATAACTCCTCCCCCTGACATACACCCATCCATCAGACTCTATAACCCCTCCCCTGTCACATACATCCACCCATCAGACTCTATAACTTCTCCCTCGTCAGTGTGGACGGAGGAAGCAACGCTGACCCTACAGGGGTGTCTGGACTGTACCGTTTGGGAAGAGTTCATCCAATCGTCTCAAGACATAAATGAACTCACAGATGTGGTCAGCTCATGGGTGACATACTGTGTGGACACTGTTATCCCCACTAAGGTAATCAAAATTTACCCTAACAACAAATCCTGGGTTAGTAAGCATCTTAAAGTACTGTTAAGCAAGAAAAAGCAAGCATTTAAACACAACAACATTCCTGAGCTAAAAAATATTCAAAAGGACATTAAATGTGAAATAAGAAGACTAAGCTGGTCTTTAAACATAAAGTAGAGCATAAATTAAGGAATAATAGCTTGGGCTCAGCATGGGAATCTGTTAAAATAATGGCTGGGTTAAACGACAAAAATCAGAAAAGGGCTTTTTTGGAGGGCTTTTCGTCAGATTTAGTTCCAGCCCAGGAACTAAACATGTTTTACTCAAGATTCGATAAACATAACTATGGAAGCGAAATTTCTGATCTAAAACAAAAACTACTAGCCTCCTCCCAGCCAGCCACCTGCTTTTCTTTATATAGCGTGGCATGTATTTTCAAACATTGTAAAGTCAAAACAAGCCCTGGACCTGACCTTATTTGTGGTCATGTACTGTCCCACTGCGCAGATCAATTAAGTCCAATTTTTAAATATATTTTTAACTTATATCACTGCAACAACAACAATTGACAATCTATGGAAACAATCCATGATAGTCCCCATAGCTAAAAACAGCCATCCAAAATCTCTTAATGACTACAGGCCTATAGCCCTAACCTCATTGGTTATGATGTCCTTTGAAAAGTTGGTTAAAGAGCAACCTATTCTTAAGACTGACCATCTCCTTGATCCCCTACAATTTGCATACAGGCACAATTGTGGGGTTCAAGATGCAACCATAACTCTGATCAACTTTATTCTCAAGCATCTTGAGGGCTCAAAAACTCATGCCAGGACAGTATTTGTTGATTTTTCATCAGCCTTCAACATTGTTCACCCGCATCTATTGGTTCAGAAGTTACTGGATCGCTTTCAGCTGGACGCTAGCTGGCTGGATCCTAGACTTCCTCACCAACAGATCCCAGAGAGTGAGAGTAAATGGTCACTGCTCTGGATTATCTTGGACATCTACAGGTTCTCCTCAGGGCTGTGTTCTCTCTCCTCTCCTCTACATCCTCTATACAGACGACTGTCGATCTGAGCTGGACAATCGTCATATTGTGAAGTTTGCAGATGACACAGTCATTGTGAGCTTGTTGAAGGACGATGAAGGATCACATAGCCCTATTATAGGCTACTTTACCAACTGGTGTCAGGAAGCTTGTCTGGAGATAAATGTGACCAAGACTAAGGACATGTGCTTTGATTTTAGTATAAGTACTTGGGTACTATAATTGATAGTAAGTTAAGTTTTAACTGTAATACAGAAATGCTGTGTAAAAGAGGACAACAATTCCTTTACTGCCATAGGAAGTTGGCAAAGTCTAATGTGTATAAGTCTTTAATGACTCTGTTCTACAGATCCTTCATTGAGCCAATACTTACCTTCTCAGTTGTTTGTTGGTATACTTTGCTTAGTGCGAAACAGAAAAATGTCTAAGGTTATCAAGGTGTGTAGCAGTGCTACTGGTGTGCAATTAAATGGTACGTCTGCACTGTATGAGAAACAGGTGGTTAAGAAGGCTCAATGTATTGTGCTAAATCACAACCATCCCCTGCACTGTGAATTCCAGGCCTTGCCCTTTGGCTCTCGTTTTAAATACCCTCTAGTTAGAACCAACAGATATAAACAATCCTTTATACTATCTGCTGTCCAGTTACTGAACTCCATTAGGAAACCAAGATAATTTTTATAGCTCTCCCGTTATCCCGTTTTTCTATTTTAGCGTGACTGTATATCTATTTATTTATTTCATTTTATTCTATTTGTCAGTATATTTTACTATTTATCTATCTTAAATTTGTGTCATGAAATGTTTGTGGAAATATGTGTGTATTTTGTGCAAAAAATAGTTGCCCAATTTGGGACAAAGAAAATACTACTACTACTACTACTACTGTCACACCCCCCCAAATCAGACTCTATAACTCCTCCCCCTGTCACACAATTTTATTCATCTTTGAGGCCCTGACATTTCCTCAGTAGCTGGACACAAGCAAGATAGTGTAAGTCCACACTTTCATGCATATTTTTGCATTCAGATGACCATATTTACAGCCACATGCTAAAATTTGGACACCTCTGGTCATTTTAATGTTTCTTTTTATTTGCTGTGGCTATTTTGCATTGGACAGAACATGCTTGCTGGAAGATGCAAAAGGGTCAGTGGAGTCAAGTGGAAACAGATCACGCTCCAATCAGGGAGAAAATCCCTGTATGTTCCTTCTTCCCCTGTCTTCGCATCTTGACATTAATAACCTCTAGTCCCCCAGTCTCAGTTCCATTTTCGCGATATTCTAAGCCTTCTTTCAACCTGGTATAACAACATAACTACTCTAAAAGCTGTTAAACATCATACTGTAGAACAGAGAATTACCTCATATTTTTTACTCCATGAACGCCAAATTCTCTTTGCTGCAAAGTCACAGAGACATTTTTTGCACCTCACAAAACAGTTAAATGTTAAGCCACTAAAACGTAATATTTAATAGGACTAAATGGGGCGGGTGGTGGCATGGTGGTTAGGGAGTTGCTCCTGCAATCAGAAGGTTGTGGGTTAGAATCCCAGATCTGCTAGTTTAATAACAATAATGTCGATTGTAAGTTTTAACAAAGAATAAAACTTTGTTTTCAATGTAGAACTACAAATCAAGATGGCTGACATGTAAAACATCTGAAGAGAATAATTACTGCCACCACAGGTGAAACATGGAACTACACTTTGGTCGACAGGCTGGAGTTAAACAGCGTCAGATGAACGTCAGTCTAACTCCTTACTGAGGTCAATCAAGCGCAGATACAAAACACAACAAAAAGGCCTTCAGAGCACGTTCATTTATCCAAGATTCAAACATCCGTGAGGACAAGGCCTAAGGAGCTACTTTTACTTTACCGTAAACAATAATAGCCTCATTATTGGAGGGCACCCTCAGGGCCTAAAACAGGGAGACCCAACTCCAGTCCTAGAGTGTGGGTGTTGAGCACGGCTTGGTCTTTATCTCCCTGCACACACTCAATATTGTGATTGTGTCACATCTAATGTTCTTTTGAGTTACTGTTGTTTTTTTTTTTAATTCTTTTTATAGCAGAATTTTGGCACCTTCTATAGTTTTTGAAATAAGGGCATGGTTCCAACATCAAAATGTCCATTAATATCCCCTTCAGTGCATTTGTATACTTATCGATCAGATGATCAGAAGTATTGACCGGTTTTGAGGGAGAGAGAGTCTGTGACATCGCAGCTGAGGTGGCTGGAAAAGCGCAAAAAGCATAGGAACACAAACATGAAGAAATGTGGAGCGAAACACACAGCAGACTCCTAAACAGACCTCAAGGCACTAAAACTCAGGTCACTTACAATAAGATGTGCATCATTATTTATTGTGGTTTAATTAAAAATAATACACCCATAAATGCGAATATGTCTATTTTCAGCCATTTTCAACCATAAATGGCTTGGTAAGAGCTGGCGCATTGCTCTCAATAGTGCAGCAGTAAGACTCTGGCCTCTGAATCAAAGGATTGCAGTGAAGATTTCACACATCACATTTTCTCTCAGATATCCATGTAGTTTAACCTGTTAAGTAACAGATGAATTGAACCAGATCTGTTTGAGGAGGAAAAACTGAAGGCTTAGCTTTTATAGTCATGATTCTACATGAATGAGCAAAGAAGAACAGTCTATAAGGATCATGCAACAGGCTTGTAGACATTGATTAACACATAAAGGACTGTGTTTTAGGAATCTTGACCTGCACCTGAATCGTATAATTGCACCCCTTGTTCACACTAGTCAACCTTTCTCATCGTGTCCTTTGTGTGTTCTAGCAGAGCCGTAGTGGTCAGGGGTGAGGAGCCCTATCCCTTAATCACAGAGAAAGGTCGCTGAAGCTAGCAATGAATAAGCAGGAGATTTATGAACCTGCCAGCCTCCAAAAATCATACAGACCCAGGGAATAGAAAAAACACCCCAGAATGCCTTGGTGATAGCCCTACAACAAGAATGAATAATTAATGCCTCCCATGGCTGGTAAATAAGATGGTAATGTTGTATAAATAAATAAAAAAGCGAGTGCAATGTGGGAATTTGTCACTGTGGGCTATTACCAAATGTCAAACATTTCATTAGTGGGCCCATGCTTGTTTGTTTTTTTAGTTGAAATAACAGCAATTGGTTGGAAGGGGAAAAAAAGTTACTTTCACAAACCTAGTGAATGCTGCCTGTTTGCTCAATTAATGGCAATTTTTGGGGAAAAAACAGCCCGAACAAACAAAACAAACTCACAAAAACAGGCTAATTAGGAGCTCTATAGAACGAGAAAAAAGTTTCGGCTCCGAGGCTCAAGATAGGATAGCTAATGAACATGTTTTGTACCTCCTTACGCTCACCAAGGTGAAAATAGATTCAGCCTGAGATACGATCCCTTCCTTGGAGAACTCGCTGTACTTGCTTTTTCACACCACTCTGTTGAGAACATTATAAGGAATAATTAGCGAGGGGAGCTGGAGCTGCTCATTGAAGTATTCTAAGAAGCTCTGCATGGGGTTCACTGGGCTCCATGGGCCGCCATGAATGGATGACTCCATCAGCAGAGCCTAAAGAAAAGTTTTCATCTCTCTTTGGGCTCCAGAACTATGATCTAAAATGCAAATCATAAACAACATTGAGAACAGAAGCAGCGTTTTCATATTGTATATTTTAAAGAACGAGTATGAAGCACAGGAGACAAGCAGTTTGGGAACAGACTAACCCATTAATAACTATAATCGGCGTAAAACAGTCTAGAACTGGCGTTTACCCTCAGAACCTAGAGTGTATCAGTATCTCGTTCTCCGGAACTCTATCCCCGCTCTGGCCACTCATTTGGAACCATTCTCCAGATCGCTATTTATAGTCGGACATTACTCTACAGCCTTGAATCTTCTCCCGTGTCTTGCTTACTCTTCATCAAACGTTCTGTAGATTTCCTGTGTTTTGGACTTTGTTTTCATCTTTGATTCTTAGTATCAACTTTGTTGGTGCTGACTATGAAGTTTGCAACTTTCCTTTGTGTTTCATTCCATTCTGTAGTGTTTCTTCTAGAATCTCGGCGCTGATTTCGGTGCTAAAGTTTATTTTCATGGAGCTTCAAGGGTTTAGTCACAAATGTCATTTTTAGAAAAAAACTAAACTCGGCGCTCGGCTGACTTATAACTTTCTGCGTATTAATATGTTGTTTGTTTGTTGTACATGTAGATAACAGGGTTACCAACTCTCTCAAAATAATAGCAGTATTACAACAAACTTATAATGAAAAATATACAGACAATTTAGTTTATCGCTAGAACCACTGAAGTGAGGAAATAACTGACGTGATTTTCTGAATCAGCAAAACTTGACTGAGAAACATAAAAAATTGCAATGAAACAGAAATGTTATTAAATTTTGTTATCCAGTGTAATAAGCCACCGTTCTATGTGTCTGCCTTGCTTTATACTGACCCTGCCCAATTCTCCTCAGCCTTTCTCTGTTACTGTGGACTAAAACATCACAATAAAGTTTTTCTTCATTACATTCATCTATCTGCAGCTGTGCTTTACCTCCCCTCGTGATGCCATGGCAATGTTTACAGGGCTGCATGCCTCTGGAGCGTCATTTTTCTTCAATGGCAACTTGTAAACTCCTTTGTAAGCACTTTCCTCCACAGGTGTAAGTGACATTGCCTGCGTCTCCTTATCTGTATCATTTATCCCAACTCTGATAGGCCTCCCGTGACCTTTGGGGTCTGGTGCAATACAAAGCCTTCTGCCTGCCGTCCTCCATCATCCCCCTCGCTATCTCCGCTCAGTCGATGGTCTGGAGTCTGTATTTGTCTGAATGTAAGTAATGGCCTGACGAAACCCGAGCATCTGTTTACATCCTGCCACATTAACCACTTAACCTCCACGTGACAGTGCTCTGATTGATTCGCTGAAGAAAGAAGCAAAGACAGAGCGTTCGCCATATATTCTCCCATCCCTGTCTGATGAGTGCTGGCTTTTGGCATATTCAAGATTGTTTATATCCCTGTGGGACTCAAGGGAAGGGCTGTGGGATAGTTTGGACCCATATCATGGAAAATCATCTGTTTTTAAATACAGGAGTTAATGTTTCAGGATGGAAGGCTTTCTTTAAAGTCAGTCTTTCTGTCTGCAAAGTTAATATTAAAGTAAATAAAAACAAACTAGAAAAGCAGTAAAAAGTATCAGATTAGTTCCGTGTGTAACAGTAGTTGATGCTGTGTGAGCTGGTGAGGAGAACACAGGTTCGGTTCCAGGTTCCTCCTGTTGTTGTTGTTTGGATGGTGAAACTCCATCAGCGGCTCCTGATTTAATTTAATGAAGGACTGATTGAGTCGCACCAGGTTTCAGATTAAACTACATTAATACTGAACTTCCAGAACTCACTGATATACTGAACATCACTGTTTACAGTAGAATGTTAATAGTGTTTATTCTTTTAGCTTTGTTTTTAATGTGTGAACACTCACGGCTAAATCGTTTTTAAACATTATTTTCAACTTTTGTACATTATTGTACCTTCCAACCCCTCGTCCATACAGTCCATGTTTAGTAACTGTTGCAAAATGTTGCGAAAAATTTGAGTTTACTGTTTACTGTGATTTAGTAGAATTTATTTAGTAGAACTTAATAATAAAGTTTATGTATCTGAATGCAAAGTCCCTGTTGGTGTAATGTTTAGGTGTTCCCATACTTTTGTCCATTCAGGCAAAGCCATGATGCTAAACAGCTCTCATCAGTTCAATCCTGGAAAAATACAAAGCACAGTAGAAAAAACTGGTCAGTAAGTGGTCAGTATTGGATTTTCAAATCAAACCAGAGCCACATATAAAAGCTGCTCATATGCAATTCAGAATAAAAATTCAATGTGTGTGTTCACACTAGGACATTAACACAAAAATTGACTAGTTGACTACAGAGGCACGAGTCGAGAGAAGTCGACTAGTCGTGTGTTTTTTCCTCTCTCGCTTGCGTACACAATGTAATCTCTGCCTCTGATTGGCTCACGCTGACATGCGTTCCGCGGTTTAACCAATTATTATAGTCCCTTCATAAAAGGGGAGTGGGGGCAGCAGAGAAGACAGACACACAGCACATGTTTGGAGATCCTTCACTCTAGACATACGAACAGCACAGAGCTGCAAGTCTGTGTTAAAGTACAGTAACAGAACCGGCGCTCTGCATCTGAAACGGCTCCGCTAGCTAACATGGCTAACACTAGCACTGCAGGGAGTCGTCCTGCCATGGCTTAAACTATTTCACTCTCAGTTCTGTACTTAAATTTACCAGAAAATTCAAGGAATTAGTCTTTGTTTAGTTGTGTTTAATTGTGGTGTTGACTGTTAATGTTACAGAGAACTTTAATAAAAGTGTCTCGGTGTTGGACGCCTGTGTTCCGCTGCGTGTGTGATGACGTCATCAAACGACTCGGAGACTCGACTTCGACTGACCGACTAGTTGACTTGAAAAAAGTCGTTAATACCCTAGTTCATACAGTTCTGAAAAGTTCTAATCCGGGACACTTTAATGTGAACGTGTGAATGAGGCACAATAAAGGGCAGCCAATCACAGCAGAGCCCTTTCATAGGCCTGTTTAATTCTGAGGGATAACGAGAACTTGTGTAAAAATGAACTGCGACTATTTGGTCTGCAAAATAAAAAAAAACAAATGCGAATGTCACGTGCGGATCTGAGGGAACAGGGTGAAATAATGAGAAAACATGCGAGATGTGGGCCTTTCTTTCTCGACCTTAGGTGACCCTGTTCCCCACATCATCATTAGTCTCTGTCAAACAATGAACGCCGAGGGTCATTTTGAAACTCCTGTTTCATTAAAGAGCTAGTCATGAAAGAAGTTTTTCTATTTTTTTCCTTTCCCGGCCAGCGCTGGGATCTGTGCGCTTGGTGCTGGAACGTCCTTGAGAAAGCTCACAGTGCGGCATTATTCATAGAGCAAATATTATTCAAGGGAATCAATTAGTTGTTATGCCATATTTTATGAAAGTCTGTGTGTGAGCGCGTGCCTTTTGCACCCTTGTTGATCTGCTCGCGCTCATTTATGGGGTTTTTTATGAGGCGGGAGAGAGGTGAGCTGTGCAGGATATGAAAGGAGGTCCCAGCGGGGCTCCTCTTTGTAAACACTTTGTTATTGCTCCGTGCCGGTGCTGATTACAATGCGCTTGCTCTGCCGCGCTCACAGACTTTGTTGGATGCCCCCACCCCCCTAGACTCCCCCCCCACCACCGCCCTTCCGAGAGAATCGCACTGCTGTGCCTAATGCAGCGACGGAGGCCTTGGTCAGGAGAAACGCCCTCCTGCTGGACTTAATGCTGCTTCGTGGTCCCGTGGAAGCAGAAAATGATGGCTTTGATCACGGAGCACTACTGAAACTACATACAGTGCCTTGCAAAAGTATTCACCCCCTCCCGGCATTCTCTCTAATTTGTTAACTTTTCAGGTTGATTTTAAGCAACAGACCTAGAAAACAAACTACAGATTAATTAAGTTAAAAGGGGAACTTATCAATCATTCTAAAAGAAGTAAAACTGGTGCATGCATATGTTTTCACCCCCTTTGCTTCGAAGACCCACCTTCAAAAGCCACTTAATTAGTTAAATAGGTGTCAAATGATCTACACTTGTGCTGAGAGCCCACAGAGTCAATACTAGTGCAACATCACTAAGGGCTTCCATCAAGCAAATGACAGCACGAAGATCGAGGAACTCTCCACACAGCTCTGAGACAAAGTTGTGAGAAGTACAGGTCAGGATTGGGTTTTAAAAAATACCACAAACCATGATCATCCCAAGAAACACCATTACATCCATTATTAGTCAATGGAAAGATTATGGCACCATAGCAAACCTGCCAAGAGAAGGTCGTCCACCAAAACTCTCAGACCGGGAAAGGAGGGCATTAATCAGAGCAGCAACTAAAAGGCCAAAGATAACCCTGAAGGAGGCGGGACCACTATAATCCCAACAATGCACAGAGCTGGGCTTCATGGAAAATGAGAAGGATCGTTTGAAATTTGCCAGAAGGTGTATTGGAGACTCCTCAAACATAGTCAGATGAGACTAAAAAACATTTTGGCTATCAAGGGGAACCGCCGTTTACCCTCAGAACCCAGAGTGTATCAGTAAACTCTGATTTCAGTAAACATAAACAGTGTAAAACAGTCTAGAACCGGTGTTTACTCTCAGA
>JBBJLR010000013.1:6687777-6699183 GCA_037577145.1 Brachypetersius gabonensis | reverse complement strand
GTGTATCAGTAAACTCTAATTTCAGTAAATATAAACAGTGTAAAACAGTCTAGAACCGGTGTTTACTCTCAGAACTCGGAGTGGATCAGTAAACTCTGATTTCAGTAAATATAACCAGTGTAAAACAGTCTAGAACTGTTGTTTGTTCTCCTACACACTTGCGGTTTGCTGCACTTTTTTTTGTCACACCGCCGCTCGGCCGCTCTCCAGAACCCCTCCATCTTTTCTGTTTGTTTCTAAAACCTATTTTTGGTCTTTATGTTCATTTGCGCGTGACATCATTTTTAAAACCCAATAGAGTTTTTTATTATTATTACATGTTTTTAAATTACAGTAACTTATATGTGGAACTTTTATAGAGCTATTTTGTGATATAATGACAATTTATCATATGTTGTGTTCCCGACATGGATCCATGACACTCAAAGCCGATCCGAATCTTTATTAGGCTGCCCAGACTTGTAGGTGTATGTGGCCTTTTCCTATCATACCTGAAACACCGGATGAACAAGTTTTTGGACATGAAACATCTGATTAACGGTGACTGAAACTGACCAATGAGACGGACTGCTTTATCCCAGATCTGTCCCTTGGACGCTTGGAGCCATTGTGGGACAACCGGACGCCTGTCTGTCCCCCTCCCACATCATTTGTCGAAAAAGGACTCTCCATCAGTATATTTCATTTCAGGCCGGATAAGCCTTGCCTTTGAAACAGAGCCACAGCTTCATCAACTTCCCGGACTAGGTTTGCTTGTCTGTATCAGTTTCCCTGCTCTCAGCCTCTCTGATGAGTCCCAGGTCTTAACATGAAATTTATATGTTCTGCGAGCAGATTTGGGGGCACATTTAGGGTTTACACTATAAAAATAGGCATTTTCCAAAAGTTACCCACATCTCCGCCAAATCTCAACCCTGCTGAAGACCTTTTTTACTGTAGAACAGCTTTTCTCCACATTCAGAGCCAAAAAGTCTCAAATCTGCATTCGCGACCCACGATCTTCAAACCACAGTTTAAAGGATTTCCTATATATAGCTGGACTAACTCCAGTAGTTCTTTTTTAATATGCAAATGTATGCAGCTAGCATCTCATTTCCATTTCTAAGTATATTTATTTAACAAAACCTCTTGAAATACTTGAAAGAGAGTCACTAACAAACGGACGTGCGAAGATATTCTTGACATTTATTGCTTTTGACTAATGTCTCATTGTAACATTGATCAGTCAAATCAAAAATTACATTTTGGGCTTTTTGGAGCAGATAAACACTCACTACTCGGCTAAAAGAGCTTTAAATATCATTTCCTTGGGTGACCTAAGACTACGCCATGATAGTGTATACTCCTGCTGAAAGCCCCTTATCTTGTTTTATCGCCCCCCCGGCCTCCTGCCCTGCTTGAAGTTGGGGGTGAGGGGGGTTGTGGGGGGTACAGCCACGTTCTTCGATAAAATCGCCAGCTGAATTAGCGCTAGCCAGACTGCAGATTGATCCCTAAATGGCCCGGCTACAAGATGACGGAGTACCCGGAGGATTTGAAAACGCTGCTCGCTGCGTTCGGTTACAGCCGGAAAGCCCCTGAAATCAATGGTGGCAGGGTGGAGGGGGGCGAGAAGTGGAGGGGGGCGGGGAGTTAATTACTGGATACTCCCAGAAACAATATCTGAGCGCGTCACAAACCAGGGTTTGGGTTTCACGTCTGAAAGCCCTTGCAAAAAATTGGAAGGTCACTCGTAAGCCACCCCTGGGGAGACACTCATCAAATTACACCCGGCCTTAAGAGTGGGAGGAGGACGGTGATTGGAATCTCTTCTGATCGTGTTTTCTGATGCTCATTAGTGGCAGTGTGGCTAATGCGAGGTGACTGGTGAGTCAGTTTACAGTCGGTGCGGTTCTACTGGACTTTGTAGGTCGAGGGAATCCTTTGCATGTGGCCCAGAAGGAGCAGGAGAAACCCTGCAGGATTTAGGACACAGCCTCCCGGGCCTTAATGGACCTACGGCAGCCTTTCATGCACCTCCAGCTGAGGGGTGATGCGTGATGGGTTTGACGTGCTTCATGTTTTGATCAGCGCAGACATGCAACCGGGTTTGACAGCACACACACTAGAAAATGAAAATGACCAAGGCCACCATGAATAAACCATGAATCAGTCTGCTATAAGGCAAACACGCTCTCAGCCAGTATATCAAAAACCTCTACCTGGGAGCTCTACACTATACTTTACTGATGCACAGTTTAGAGATTTGTAGCCATTTCATCAGCGGTCAGTTTATGACTACAGATCGTAGTGTCCGGTGAACAGAAGTGCAAGGTGGTGTTTCTAATGAAGTGGCAGTGAGTAGAAGTACAGTGGTTCCTTGAGTTGCAACACAGATCTGTTCCTTCGACAGTGATGTAACCTAAATTGTGGTGTGAGTTGAAACGCACCCTAGTCTGAGCCACTTCCTGATCCTCACACAGGTGTAAAATCATAAAAACACATCTAAGTCACAGAAAAAGGAAAAAGAAAACTCCCTCAGTCTCTGCGTATTCTTTCACCGAGCTCAATCAAACTAGTTCACCCACGTAGTCTGTAAGTACGACGCTAACTCTGTAAGCCGAGTGGGGGTGGGAGTGAGCGCCATAACGTCATAACCCAAGGACCCCCTGTACAAGGTGGTGTTTCTAATAAAGTGGCAGTGAAAGGAGGCACAAGGTGGGTGTTTCTAATAAAGTGGCTAGTGAGTGTCAATTCAAAGTAGGTGATGGCCTCTTGACTTTGTACAGTACGTCTGCCCTATGATGGACCGTCCACCTTACGAACACTGGAACAGACTTCATGGTTAGGATAAGCGATTTAGAACACGAATGAATAAACAAACGAATGAATCCTGGCTCTGTAAAGTAAACTGTGACCAGTCAGCCTCACGCGAGCGCCTGGCCTTGCCATGCCGTTCTTCTCATGGTTCTGAGAGGACAGAAGACATGAAATGCTGCCTGTTTTGTAGAACATCCCCACTGGCCAAAGGAGCAACAGAACCATCTGATACTGTAATAATTAAACAGCGGTATCGCTCATCAGAAAGTCAATGTGTGCTGAATGAGTCGATGTAATAAAGTAGACCCTTGTGGGAGAATGTGGTCACGGGGGCTGTCGGGTCCGGTCGATTATCTCTGACCTGCCACATTGCTGGGGGAACCAATTAAGCATGTGTAGCGGCGACTAAGGTCCTGAGAGACGCACTGAGGACTACATCAGCCATGGCAATGACTGCCCACCAGGCAGACGTGCAATCAATAGAACTTTCCCTTGGTCAAGAGATTTTTCTTTTTTCCTTTTCTTAAACCCACGTGCGCGGAATACCAAGTAGATATACATCCACAATGCACTTCAGCACAAACACCTTGCTTCCAATAACTGATAATTTATTTTATCAACCATACAGACCTGTGACCAGTTTAGTTATGTTTCTGACCAGGACTAATGCTGGACAGGTGTGTTTGGGTGGTGGACTATTATGTATAATGCATTATAATAAAGATCTATAAACAAAAGTGGATTTTGTTGTTTTTATTGCCCACTCCTGGTATCTTCAGAATGTTCTTGGTCGTTTTTCTACACATCAGTTTTCCTGCTCGATTGAAAGTGGTCCCAAATCATCCTTTGATGAAGGGCTGCAGCATGGCTGCTGCAAACAACAGATCTTCTGTAACTCTTGACCAGTTTAATGGAGCTACAAGGCAGGGGTTCTCTTCTTTATTATGTTTTCCCTCAGTTTTCTCCCCAATTTGGTCATATTTCAGTCTAGGACATCCCTAGTCTCTCAATAGCAGCACTGGGAGGTTAAACATGCTTCCTCTGGGTCACATAAAGAACTTATCTTATCAAAACAGCTGCTAATGCAACATTTTTGGATTCAACACACTTGGAGGAGAGCCCTATTTGCCCATTATTTTCCTTTAGCTAACAAACGTTGGGAAATGTCACACTTGTGGGACTAATAAAGGCTTATTTTATCTTATCTTCATGCTGGGTGCGGGGGTGGGGGTGGGGATTCTCACGGAGGAATAACCATCCAATCCTGTCACATCACCAGGGATCTAATATCTAATATTGTGGCCAGTTTTTACGTAACCCAATCCCAAATATCCATAATGGCAACAGGTATGGGAGAAACAGAACTCTGAATGGGTGAGAAAAAGAAAATGAAGAAGGAGGAAAGTGTTTTAATTAGTGTAGCATTCTGTGTATAGAGCAGATGTTGGGGGGGTGGGGGGACATCGACATGGAGTTCCATATTACACCCTCCCGAGTTTGCATTCCATCAATGATGTTTAAAGCTTAATTAACAGAAGATCAATTGTGTTTACACTGTAAAATGGTTGAGGCAGATTTTAATTAGAATATCCGTACATTATTAATGACATTAACGAGATCTGAAATTAGAAGCAGACAAGGGCTGCATGCAATTAAAAATATCACTCATGGAGAGAGAGAGAGCGGGCGATAGACACCAACGCGCTCAGCTTATCAGGAGCAAATGGAATCAAACGGAATTTGTAATTACTTCAAATTGATTGGTTGACTTGGCGGAGGGATGTTTAACGGTGACAGATTGAGATTAAAAGGTATTTTGAGCGAGGGCGACTCGCCGATTACGTATCTTAATTGAAGCGAAGCCGGTTACACAGCACTTCTCTTATCAGACCGGACAAGTTGGTAATCTCTTCCACGACCCCCTCCCCCCCCCTCCCCCTTTCAAAGAACATAATTCATGGTCATGTTCGCAGCTGTAGCGTCGAAAGTGTCTAGTAATTCCAGGGATTTTTTGCTTCATACAAACATGTTACCACATTAGTCTTTTGCGCTTGGATGTAGCCTAATCCATTCGAACATGTTAGCTCCGCAAAAAAAAAAAAGTTCACCCTTGGGTTTCTAGTCACAGTCCACTCATAATTACTGTGAACTAAAAAAGAATTAATTATAGACAATGACTTTAATAACTGTTTGATTTACTGTCACAGGAGTTACGCTCCAAGAGTTTTGTTGTGGCTTTTGATGTTACTCCTCTATAGAATGGACTGGAGTTCATGCAGCACCTTTTCTTTGGTAAAAACAGGTAAATACAGTAATAAATTACCTAAGAAGAACAAAACGAAAAACACGAGAACACTCGAGACGCTCCATGTGGGAAACCGATTCAGGAATTCTGGACTGCAGCTGCCAGAAATGCATCACAGGGCAGCAACCATTATAATAAAAATGTATACAGTTGTATTTTATGTAGAAATTTTGCGGAATTTACGTTAATATTTAGCGAAAGCGACCATTCTGTTATACGTGAACAAACCACAGCACACAGTGTAAGCACAGAATTCTTTCTCTGCATTTAACCTATTCAACGTGAAGCAGTGGGCAGCCAGGAACACAGTGCATGGGGAGCAGGTTCTGGGCACGGTACCTTACTCAAGGGAACCTCAGTGGTGCCACTAGCAGTCTTGGGAATCAAACCCATGA
This sequence comes from Brachypetersius gabonensis, assembly GCA_037577145.1. Taxonomy (NCBI): domain Eukaryota; kingdom Metazoa; phylum Chordata; class Actinopteri; order Characiformes; family Alestidae; genus Brachypetersius; species Brachypetersius gabonensis. Next base: position 6,693,684 of record JBBJLR010000013.1, on the reverse strand, counting down.
CCTCATGGCAAAATAAAGAAAAAATTTAATCATCAGAAACCACAAACCACTGTTTCTTCAAAAACACTCAGCATACGATTATTATATGATCATTATACCAACTATCATGCAGTATAGAACCAGCTTCATCACAAACACTGTACCTGCAGGAAAAATCTAAAATCAGCATGAAAAACACTACAGAACACACAATCTCTGATGATTTTAAACTGTTGAGCTGCGCTATTAGTTCGGTCCTAAGAAAAAATCTGTGAATGACTGAAAATACTGTGTTATACAACAACCTAAATATTCCATACAACTTCTGGGCTAAACTGCTGCGATCGGAATCCTGTGGCTCAAGCAACCATCAGAATATGGCTTGAACTTGTTTACCAGTATCAGAAACACATAGATAGAGGACATTTAACATCTGTGGCTTTGGCTTGTATAGCAACCATCAGGATCTCATGGCTCTAGGAAGTTTAACAGTGATCCGAATCTCTAAGTTAAAGCATTTTTAACAGTAAGCAAAAATCTGTAGCTCAGATATCGTTCTGTATAAGGAGATTATCAGTGAACTGATCTGTGGTCCCACATGGACCCCTTTAAGGGTGAATGTAAGAAGTCTTTCTGAGTTCATGCATTGTACACACACCCCACCATCTCATTGTTGTTACTGAACATAAATATTTAAGCTAAAACTAAACCTGATCTTCTGTCGGAGGAAGATGGGAAGAGGTGCAGTTATGCCACAGCTAGCGCTGCCAGGCAAGCTTAACATCACCCATGCAACAATGAGCCTGAGCGCTACAGACTAGCACTGGGGCTGGACCAGCAGGAACATGATAGCAGATATACCGACATGGAAAAAATAACCAACCATTTTATGGTTGTCATGGGTGTTATTTTATTTCTGGTTGTTGCTTTTGTAGTGTGTAAGTGTGTCTGTGTAAATTCTACAAGTCATTATTGATTTATACACTATTGACCAACATGTGATTCAACAAACTAAAAAATGTTTGGAGAGCAGTCTCTCTCTCTCTCTCTCTCTCTCTCTCTACTGCACTCTACAACCCACACGCACTCTACTGCACTCACAACACACACACACACACCCACAAATACACACACACACACACACACACACACACACACACACACACACACACACACACACACACTTTTGATGTTTCTTAGTCAATTTTGCTGATTCAGAAAATCCATTCGTTTTTTCCTCCCTTCAATGATATGATTAAATTCTATGTATGTTTCATTAAAAGGTTGTAATACTACTATTATTTTCATATTAGTGTCACTGATGCGTGAGAGTCGGCAACCCTGTAATCTACATGTACAAAAAACAAACAACAGATTAATATGCCAAAAATTATAAGTAGAACAAAAGACCGTCAGCCAAGCGGCGAGTTTAGTTTTTTCTAAAAATGACGTTTCTAAGTTATTTTAGATACAGTAATCCCCCAGTTTTACGCAGATCAGGAGTTGCAGATTCATTCACACGCAGATTTTTTTGAGAATCGAACTCATAGTTTAAAGCGGAGATCGCCACAATAACGCAGAAACTACAAATATTCTTTGCATTTTTTTGCTTTTTTTATGGCAAAAAATATATTTTTTCTGGATGTTTTCACACAAGGGGACCCGTTCACCTCGCCACGGTGTCCAAATACTTTTGCCCTGCGACCTTCCGAGTTGCATATCTCGGTTGGGGAAAGCCCTCAGACGCTTCAAACTCTGCAGTTCAATACGGGTTTACCTTTACATCTTTAAGGGTAATGCATTAAATTGAGTTTAACATGAAATTTATGTCTTCTGGGGCAGATTTAGGGTTTACTCCATAAAAGTATAGTGTACAGTTTTTAGGCTGTTTTTTTTTTTACCAAAACACATGTATTATTCCATTCACACGATTACTACTGTTCTTTTTTAAACTCTTTCGAACCTTTATTCTTCTTGTTGCATGTTTAGGACCAAACAATTTCTCTCGGCATAAATAAGGTTCTTACTTATCTTATCATATCTTAGTCCAGTACCCTCAGCATTTTCTGGCTTAGGGAGTTTAAAGGATCCATTCAACTATCAACACCTGCTTTTAACCAAGTTACTGCCAGGTAAGTTACACACCTTAACAATACACAAATACACAAGTACACAAATAAAGACAAACAGAAAGAAGGTAAGTGGCTGAGGGATTTGTTAAATACCCCTTTTCCACTGCACTGGTTCCCGTGCTGGTTCTGTGCCGATTAACAATTTTGGAAACAGTGCCACGCTTTTCCACAGAAAAAAAATTGGTGCCGGGGCCCTAAAACAAGCACCGAACCGGCGGCAAAACACTGCTGGTCCCGTAGCGAGAATTCGTGACGTCATGAGCGGTGGGCAGAGTCTTGGACGACATCATTGTCTATGTTGATCTCTTTAAACGGTAATAAACCGCTAAATAAGCTGCATTTAAACACTAAAATAAATCCCCAATGTTTGGAGAATAACCAGAGTGCAGGAACTGAGTTCGGCCATGTTTGTTTCTGTTTAATGGGTGTGGCCTGTCACGTACTCCCATGCGGCTCCAGCTGAGCTCCTGTCGGGTGTAAATGCGGGCACCTGGCACCAGCACCAGTGTAGTGGAAAAGGGGTATCAGAGATAAACTAGAGGACTGGTTAGTCGCCAAGGTGCTCCTTGCAGACGAAGCTTGAAGACAGTGAGGGACTCCGGATCTGATTGGAAGAGGGAGTTCGTTCCACCATTGGAGGGCCGAGACTGAAAAGAGTCCTGGTGCAGGACTTCCTCTTCTTTTAAGCAGCAGAGGTCCAAGACGAGCGGTGCTTGAAGCTCTGAGAGGATGAGAAGTGATGCTGCATGATCAGTGCTGATAATTAAGGAGGTGTCAGTTCATTCTTGACCTTGTAGGTGAGTGTTAAGGTTTTGAATTGAATGCGAGGGAGCCCATTGTCTAAGGCTAGTTCACTTCTGACAACAGTTATCGCTCCATTTGAGTCCTACCTTGCACCATGTAGCCAAATGCACAGATCTGCTCAGTGAGAAAAATGAATAGCAGACCACGGAAGGCGGCATTTGAGAGGCTAAAATCGGAGCAGTGTTCACCGCATGCAAAGGCCCCTTGCTCACCAACAGCAGAGGCATGCAAATCTGCTGACACCTCATCTTTGAGACTCTGCAGGGTCCTAAGTAGACAGATTTACATTTACATTTATGGCATTTATCAAATGCTTTTATCCAAATCGACTTCCATTCCCTAGCTACAGGGGTCTCCCTGGAGCAACTTGGGATTAAGGGTCTTGCTCAGGGACACAGTGGTGGTATCCTGATTTAAACCCATGACCTCTTGGTCCAGAGGCAAGTATCCTACCCACTGAGCTAACAGATGGAACAGGAAGACCAACTGTATTCATTTCCAGAGGCTGAAAAACAGTATGCTCAGATTGAGTAGGAGGCTTCGGCAACAACGTGGGCCTGTGAACATCTGTTCTCTTGCCTTCAAGCTAGAGAAAATCACAAGCCTTTAGTACCACAGCTGAGTTCCAAAGCACTAGATAAGCTACCTCCAAGAGTACTGAGGTTCTGGCCGCAGTTGTTAAAATTCCCATTCGATATTGTGCATGTGTCTGGTAAGCCCTTGATAACAACAGATACATAATCAAGAGCCCTTGTGAAACACATTCACACAAGCAGAAAAGGACAACGAGGCTGAGGTCAAAACATTCACAAAAGCAGTTATTCAAACTTTCTGCCACAGAAGTAGGACTGAAAGAGAATCAGAAAGCTGTTCAAAGCTTTTCAAATACTGTGAGGCTGTGTAGCCAGATAAACATGTCCTTCCACCAGAGCTGTGGCCATATTCACCAGAAAGGGAAAACCAGACAGATTCATTTCAGAGGTCAAAGAATTGCGATTCCCTACTGGACAAAAAAGGAAATTCTCTATGATCTCCACAGAGCTTACCAAGGTATTGTCAAGTGCTAGGCAAGAGCCTGCGGTCAGTCTGGTGGCCATCAGTCAGCTGTTGAAGAGCATATGTTCCCATCACAGGGCAAATCACAGAAAGCTCTTCTTGGTGACACTGGTGTAAGACAAATGCTAGCAATGAGTGGGTGCAGACTTATTCTTTTGGGATAAGAAGCCTTACAATCTCGTTGATTACTTTTCACACTACACTAATTACACTAATGTTAAAACACTAAAATATGAGCAGCAGCTTCCTCTTCTTCTTCTTCTTTTTCTTCTTTTTATGGCGGTTGACATCTTTTAGTGTATTACAGTTCAGTTCTCAGAAAAATCTGCGTTAGACTGAATCCACAAATGCTGATCCACGTAAAACCTGGGGGTTACTGTATACTGTTATCTGTATCAGAATTCCATAACACAAGGCAGTTTAACATTGATCAGTATCACATGGTCCAAGCCTGTTTAACAAAAACCGAAGCCATCCTGGTCGGCACTCCTCACTAGACCAAAAGCATCACCTTTTCTGGCTCCAATATCTTGCTTTCATCAGCAGTCACTAATCTTGGTGTACAAATGGACCCCCAACTCACTTTTGAATCCAATATCAACCACGTCTGCAAGACTTTCTTCTACCACCTCCGAAACATTTCCAAACTTCGCCCCATTCTCTCCCTGTCATATGCCAAAAAGTTGGTCCACGCCTTTATCTCCTCCAGACTGGACTACTGTAATGCACTTCTAGCAAGAGCCTGAGGAAGCTCTGATACATCCAAAACTCTGCAGCTAGAATTCTGAGGAGAGTGAAACATGAGCACATCACTCCCATCCTCCACTCACTTCACTGGCTTACCGTCTCCACCAGGACTGAATAGAAGGTCACCCTCCTCACTCACCAATGCATTCATGGACATGAACGCCCCCTCCCACCTCAAAGAACTTCTCAACCCGCAACACGTTCACTCTTCTCTGCACTTTTGAACCCCTTGCACATAGCCAGAACCAACCTGAGGACTGTGGGAGAGAGGGCTATCTGCCTGTGGAACTCCCTCCCTGGCATCCTGAGGGAACCACGACCTACTGACTGTTTTAAAATACATCTTAAGACTTTTTCTTTATAACAAAACCTTTGGATCTCCCTCTTAAATGTTTTCTATATTTCAACCTGTAGCCCTTAGAGATCTTGTGTTGAAAAAGGCACTATAAATAAAATGTATTATTATTATTATTATGAAAAATTGGAATCTCGTAGCTTGAGCTTGTTTAACAGCAATCGGAATCCTGTGGCTCAAGCACATTTAACAGCGATCATAATCCTGTGGCTCGGGCTTGTTTAAGCTTGATCGGAATCTCCTAACTCAAACACATTTAGCAGCAATTTGCCTCTTATTGCACAAGCTCTTGATTGGAATCCCATGACTTGTTCACAGTTAACAGCACTCAACATCCAGTCACTGAACTGATCCTGACTCTCATGCCACTGATTCACGTAACTCATAATGTGCACAAGTATACAGATAAAGAGTTACATTGGCATAAACAGAGCCATCCGATTTCTCATGTGATCTCGCTCAACGGACTCCTCAGTGTGTTCTGCTTCCTAGCGAATGTTTGCTGTGTGTTTGAGCAGCTTTTCTTCAAGCGGCTGGGATCAAAGCGAGTGGTTATCAGGCGCAGTGCAGGTGGTGGGCAGCTCTCCTCTGTTGTTGGTGGTTTGATTACTCAAGCAACAGTGCTAATGCTTTTAGGTTATGCAGAGACCCTGCAGGCCATGAAACCATGTCCATTCACACAGTACAGTACTGCTGACATGGTTTTGGGGGAAAATGGCAGCATGGTTGACAAACACATGCACACTGAGACTCACACAATATACAGTCGTGGCCAAAAGTTTTGAGAATGACACAAATATTAGTTTTCACAAAGTTTGGTGCTAAACTGCTTTT
>JBBJLR010000013.1:6664930-6675239 GCA_037577145.1 Brachypetersius gabonensis | reverse complement strand
TAACCCACTATTGATATAGTTGTTTAAAAACACAAAAGTATGATTTATCCAATTACTCGATTAATCGATGAAAAAAAATCGAGAGAATACTCGATTCCAAAAATATTCGATAGTTGCAGCCCTACATATGTATTTATTTATGTATTCAAAATGTTATCATTTTAATGTAATACGCTTAATAATAAACATTCTACATGGCTTAGTCATCTCAAGACTGGCTTAGCCTCTACAGTGCATCCTGAAAATGATTCTGTTTTTTTTTTTTAATAGAATGAGAGTTTTCTTTTGTATTGTATATTTTATGGCCTGGATTAGAGCATTTCTCCACTGAATTTGCTCCCTGTCACTTATCTGGCAACACTCCGGAGTAAACACATTTATTTTGACACAGAAGAGGCTGAGAACCACCTTTGTTGGACTGTCAGGCCCTCACAGTGTGCGCCGTGTCTGGGCCCCTGCCGTGATTCTTTCCGAAAGGCGAGGCAGGTACAGTGGAATCAATTTTTATGAACTCGGAAGAGCACTGTTCGAGAAAGCAATTTCATGCTTCAGGGGCCGGGCTCGGGATTCGCCCATTGTTTCCCCTTGATTGCTGCTGCCTTCTTTTTTTAAGAATAAAAGATATGGTCAGGTGTGGAAATTAATAAACGAAGAGCCACGTTAATGTGGTCTGGGCCGCCCAGGGAGGACAGCGGCAGGGCACTGAACTGATAGGCTTTCTCAATGACTTCCCACCCCTCTGACCAGTTCAGGAAATGGACAGAGATGAATAAATAGGGCCTCATTAAAGGACTGCAGCACCAAAGCGGCCTACCTCAGGCTTTCGCCAAAACTCGTGACATTTAGTGCTAAATTGATTAATGACATTTAACTGAAATTGAAATGATGCTACCCAATGGTGGAACAAAGGGAAAATGTCACTGTTCTTCTTTGGTGAAACACAGAAGCTGAGGAGGAGCAGAGTTATGGCATAGAGCAAAATGAGGTCCATTCAGATGATATTTACGATTCAGAGACATGGTATGTGTTGGATTGGGCAACCAGGAGACCGGGTGATTACTTCTAGCTCTTCTGCAAAAAAGTGATGGATGATGGAGCTCCGTATTAGGGTAATACCTTCAAACCATGGTGCCTCCATGCATTGGCCATCCCTTCATTTGCCTAGGAGTCTTCCAATTCTTCCAGACCATGATGCCAATTATTTCTATATATTTAGGGCCATACACAGTAAAATACAGTTACGTTCCAAGAGCACCTGTGTATAGTGAAAAACCGCGTTGTTGTGTTTTGGTATAAAATGCCTAAAAATCCCTATTTTTATTGTGTACACCTTAAGTATGCCTCCAAATCTGTCATTTTCAAGTCAGTTTAATTCATTACCCTTAAAGAAAGTGTAAAGATAAACCCATATTTGAATATAAACTCCCTGCAAAGATATGTGACTCAGAATGGGTGTGGTATAAAAAAGCAGAGCAGAGCTGGCAGTAAAGAAAGAGTATCTGGTCACACACACACACACAATCTTTGTAGTTTTAGCTCGGTGAAGTATCTACTCTAACGATTTTAAAAGTTAGAGTTCTCGTTTCAAACTGGACGATGTTAAAATGCTGCACTTACACAGTAAAAACCTACGGTAAATTTGGGCCAGTGCGAAATATCATCATGGTTCAAACTTCAACAGCCCTTAAAATTACCTGAACATCTTCCATTGAACATATTACACCTGTGTTCCAGGAGCTCCTCTGTCTTCCTGTTAAATATCATACTGATTTTAAGATTTTAAAGCTTACATAACTTGGCACATTCATATCTCCATGATCTTCTACAGGTCTCTATACCTAACTGTTCTCTAAGATCATCTGCCTTTATTAGTCTTATTATACCTTCAGTCGAGTTGCCCCTAGCCTGTGGATCTCTCTTCCTCATGATGTCCGCAACAGCTGGACTTTTAGGCACTTTTAGACTGTGTTGACAGAGAAACGATTGTCCGCTTCTGCAGTTGCAGTCCATCATGTTTTCACTATAAATGCTTCAAATAGTTTCCCGAGTTTTGGGTGCTTTGTTTGAAGATGTCTTGTTAGATTTGAGGGTTTTAGCTCCTCCTTTGAAAGTGTTAACCCACACTCCACACACTGGACTGTAGTGTGTAGTGCACTGAGCCCTTCCCTCTGTAGTGTACACTGCTGTGGGTCAGTGCTGTCCTAAACGGAACACTAACATTTTGCACTTAGCAGAAGTGACGGACGAACATTTGCTCACGATTCTCCAGCCACCAAAATATCTGCTGGTTTTACCGCAGTGTACATCAGTAAAATAACTTTATTAACTTTACTTACATTTATATCAACCAGTTGTCTCCAATTGGGCTTGCATTTTACTGTTGGCCACCTTTTTTCAACTCTGTTTTCAACTTGTTGAAAGCCCCGCCCCCTCCGCTACGTGGTCAAAATGGCACCCGTTTAGTGTCCATTGTTCTGCACAGCGTTTTCTGGCTGTTTTCAGTGCAGCAACCGGGTACTTTCAGAGTTTCAGCTTAGTTTTTAGTGTAAGCGCACTACTCCCTAAAATCACGACACTAAAAGTGTTCAAGTGCACGATTTCGGACACACTCTTTCCCTTTTTCTGCTACACTGGTGCTGGTGGCAGGTGCTGGTTCTGGTGCTCAGCCGGTGCTGAAATGGGACCCAGCCGAGAACCGGCCTGCATTTACACTAGACAGGGGCTCAGCGGAGCCGCATTAGAATATGGGACAGGCCACTCTCACTAACAGAAACAAACATGGCCGAACTCAGTTCCTGCTTGCTGGTTATTCTCCAAACTTTGGGGATTTATTTCAGTGTCCAAATGCAGCGTATTTAGCGGGTTATTGCTGTTTAAAGAGATCAACATAGACAACGATTACGTGCAAGACTCCGCCCACCGCTTGTGACGTCACGGGTTCTCGCTACGAGACCAGCAGAGTTTAGGTGCCGGTTCGGTGCTTGTTTTAGTGACCGGCACCAATTTTTTTTCTGTGGAAAAGCGCGGCACTGGTTCCAAACTTGGGGACTGGCACGGAACCAGTGCAGTGGAAAAGGGGTATCTGTGCCTTGGGCTCCATGTCATCACCACCATATTTCCATCCCCAATTAAGCACGGTGCCGGCAGCCCTTTACTGACCAATGACCCATAGGTGGTCCGCAGCCCAGTGGTTGAGAAACTTGGCCATATTGCACAAGAGATTTCCATTTATAAGGGATCCCACTGACTTCTGTTCTTTAGAGTCACACCAACCAGCTACTTCTACACGCAGACACGGGTCCCATTGGTTTCTGTTCAATGTGGGCCATTCATTTACATGACTGAGTGCATATGAAAAATCCTGTTAGCCAAATACAAACACTCGTTATGCATACACTGTCAATTAATTTGAATTCAGGAAAAAAGACAACCAAATAACACAGAACGGAGCCTCGGCTGGATGCAGGATCAAACGCGACATTGTGCCAATTACTAAATGACTAGAATGGTTTGGTGTGATTTTAATGGGTCTAATAACAAGCACTAAGATATCAAGCAGGGTATTAATAGTTTGGTTCAAAGAACGCTATTGGATTTCTTTTTTGGCCTGCTCCTCTGAACGGAACACTGGTAAGTACACAAGGACAGGGATTGATTTTACTTCTTACCTCAGATGGCAACGATATTAAGCCCCATTCTGCGAGTCTCTCTTGCTTTTTGCATCTCTCCCCACCAGTTACTTTCTAATTATCCTCCCTACACTTCACTTTCTGCCCTCAACGGATCACTGCTTCCAAACAGAGAACATTTGGTAGGTCTAAGCTTACTTTTATCACAAAAAAAGTGAAAAAAATTAAATAAATAAAATAAATATATTTCTTTACAGACCCACATTATAGGTGTGAGTCCAAAGGACTAATGTGTTAATCTAGACAGCATGTTTTAGAAAAACAGAAGACAGTATTTATCATTGAATAGTTAAGGATAGTTAATAGTTAACGGAATAAAAGGTCATTTTATTTGCATGGTGGTGTTTTCTGTGTGTGTTCACAGCTCTGACATCTGAACATGATTTGAAAATGAACAGAAATATCTTACGACAGCTATTAATGAACAGTGACAACCGGTCCAAAAACAAGGTGAAAGTGAAAGTGGCTTTGAAGTGTCTTTCGCAGATAATCATCTATTAACATGTTTATTTAATGTAACCTTTCTAAATGTCATACAGCATGTGGAAAAAAGTATGTGGACACTCCTTGTATTTGAGTTCAGGTGTTCAAGCCTCACTTACTGGTGGTAGAATGCAGGGACGTCAGAGGCATTCAGAATGTGAGAGGGGGGCACATTGGGAGGGAGGCACATTGGGGGGGGGGGTATGGGGCTCATGAACAATTGTAATGAATTAGATGCCATTTCCTGCATTTTGGTGTATTTTTAACAGGTTGTTAAACACCTAATTGTACCTAAAAAAGTGACTTTTAACTATTTTAGAGACAGATTCAACAATTCAACAAAAACCATCAGCCTGGTTTTAAGCCCACTGCTGTGCCGAAGATAACGAAATGAATGTGACACAATTTATCACCAAGAATGACATTATGGGTGCATTTTACTTTTTATTTAGTTTTAGATGTAACAAAATATTACCAATATGACCCACAGTGGGTCTGAGTTACTGATCCAGGATCAGCAGCCTGTCTCTGCTCTGACCATTCACTTCACCTGCAGGCAGCAAGTTGGAGGCAAACCCGGATTTCCAATGATGTGTTTTCTCGTATTGATTAAGTGGAATGGATTATTTCGCGAAACAGCACTAATAGTCTGAAGTCCCTCCAAAATAACCCCAAGCCATCCTAAATATATAGTCATTAATCTACTATTTTTAAATTATATATCCAAACATTTCATACAAGATATCACTGAGCGCAGATACACACTTTATAAATAGAAACAAGAACTATGAAATTAAAAATAATAAGTCTAGCTATCATTATTGAATTAAAATTATGTACTTAGGACCCAGGCGAAGCTACATGGCGCTGCTTGTTAGCAAGTAGCAACCAGAGCCCGTTTAGTAATATTTCTCTGGTAGCGCCGTTTGTACTCATACTATGAGTGTCCATAACTGTTCAATGCTTAACTTTACTTGTTTCTTTAAGTGAAAGTAAAGGTTTGGTGAAAGGTTTTCAGCCCTCTATACACACTAATTCCTCCCTACAACCCTGGGGCTAAGCCCCACTTGTCTTTCAGTCCTGTTACGTTAATATATATTATTTTTGCAGAGATCTGCGGGGGAGTGGGGGATGTGGGTTGTAGAGGTCGCTGGTTACCTTGTTAATGGTTACCCTGTTTTTATTTTTATTTTATTTTATTTTCTGTTATTGTTAATTGTTATTTTTTGAATATAATGGAGAGTGGTGCTGTCTTGAATGTATGATGAAAGCTGTTTGTTCACCACATTTTTTTGTCTCCAATAAAAATATGTGATATTAAAGGTTTGGCTTCCATAGGTATGTTTCTCCACTGGATACTACATAGACTACCATATCCATGAGAATAACTCCTTAAAGTTTAGGATTAGAATGCACTTTCTGTGATATTATACATGTATGTATAAGTATAATGACAATAAATCAGAATTGACTTGAACTGAAGAGAAATAAAATGGAATTACACTGAACTGAAAATAAATACCATCAAGCAAGGAGCACCCCATTGCACTGAACTGAATTAAATGGAGTACAATGTTAAGATACTCTATGAAAGCGATATCTCACTTGCAATAGTCTTCATGTGCAATATCATTACTTTTGTCAATATTACTTACTATCACTACTGGGTTTTCTACTAAGTGCAATAACTTAACCTTAAACTTAAATAACTCAACTGTGTTAAATAGTATTTATACCAGCATTTCTGTATATAGCATAGTGCATTTTCATATTGAGTTTCTTTTTTCTACAGATTTTTTATTTAGAGTTTATGTACACTATATATTTTATAGTGTTCTTGTCTAACAGTGTGTCGTGCAGTCATTACATAAGCAATTTCCTCCGGATTCTGATTCTGTTCATACTACTGTTTTATAGAGATGTAGCCAGTTGTTCTAGCTATACCAGATTAGCTAGAACAACCAGAACCTCTTGTTTTGTGGCCTGTTTTCTGACCACAAAACAACTGCTGCATTGAAAAGGTCCAAATAAATACCAAATCCCCAGCAGCACTATCTATCAGGCAGGTAGAGCAGGAGGTTGCTTTTTCTAATAAAGTACACGAGGAGTATGTGGGTATATAAAGCTCCTTTGATCTCTTACTTCCTATTTGTGGTTTGCTTTGTAGCCATATTTTTGTTCCCATATGAGCTTCCTGTTTCTATGTAGGCATTCCCTTGTATATCTTGTATCTGCTGGTATTTTGGGCCTGGTGGTCTGATTAGGCTGATGCCTCATGGAAAAGAATTAAAGAACTATAAAGCCCACAGATATGAGGAGAGAAAACTAGATTGCTGATGATAGAAGATATAATACACTGAACAGACAAAGGCAGTGAAGTTAAACCGTCTTGGCTGACCAGCCGGTCAGATAAAAGCTTTTGCTGTAATACTTCTGAGTAAAGAACATGGTCCATGTATGTCTGACCATCTTCAGACGTTTATTTATGTAGCACCACTGATGTAAGAGGTATTAAAGCCACTGTGGAGAGGTGAAGGTACGTAAAGCGATACGTAGCTTGGTGCTAACATAATAAAGGGATTTCCACTCAGAGGCGATGTATTTATATAGCATGTTACTTAATATTTAAATTAAATATTACTAAACTAAAAATACACTCAGTATTCTATACTAACAAAAACATTTACAGCATGATCATCATTTGAGTTCCTTTATTGACCAGAAAATGTCAAATTGTTTTATTCACCACAACTGATCTACAAATATCAACCTAATATGATTATAATGATAATGTGTATCTCCAGTAGAGTGTTAGATATTTAAGGAGCTTTTAAGTGCTGAAACAGTAACGATTGCATTTAAAGTTAATGGACAGTCTAGAATTTGACTCTGTATCACCAACAACCAGTTAATAGGAGTCAGACCTGCACTTTTACAGATTCTCTCATCTTAGAAACGAAACTGGCTTTATTTTTAATTTATAGTTGTTCAGTCAACAACCTTCCGGTTTAACAAGAATAAAAATCTGTTTTTGAAATAAATTTGTTTTTGAAATAAATAAGATAAGATAAGACATTATAAACCTTTATTAGTCTCACAAGTGTCACATCTGTTGGGCTGTGCCTTTTCAGGAATGAGAAGCTGCAGCAGATGGACTTTCTTATTCTTCAAGCAGGGGTCTCAGGAGCAGGACAAGGTGCCGTAGCGGGAGCCGGGGCCTCAGGAACTGGAGCGGGCACAATTGGCATGTTGCAAGCTGGAGCCTCTGGTGCGCTGTGGCCGGAGCCTCTGGCGCTCTGCAGGCTGGAGCCTCTGTAGAGCAGTAAGCTCTGGCCACAGGAGTCTCAGGGAAAGGAGTCTTAGGGACAAGGGCCTCAGGGACTAGGGCCTCAGGGACAGAGACCTTTGGGACTAGGGCATCAGGGTCAAATTTCTCAGGGACAAGGGCCTCAGGGACTTGGACCTCAGGGACAGGGACCTCAGGGACAGGGACCTCAGGGACAGGGACCTCAGGGACAGGGACTGGAGCCACGGTTTCAGAGACAAGGGATGGCGTGGGAGGCTTTGGCCGCCTGGGAGCCGGGACAGGGGGCTGCAGCTGCCGTGGGGCCGGCATGGGAGGCTGGAACTGTCTAGGAGCCAGCACAGGCACTGCACACACCCTATGGGGAGCAGGAGCTTCCTGGCTCTGAAGTGTGGCAGCTTGACTCTGCAGTGCTGCGACTTCCTGGCTTCGGGTAGCTACCCAATTGCTGGCTGGCCATGAGAGTAGCCATGAGACCTGCCTGAGCCTGACTGGTATGAGCTGTTGGCTATGGGGTTGCGTGTCCCATGAGCCGCTCCAGTTGGCCCTCTAGCTCCTCCAAGTCCAGCTGGACCACCCCTAAGGCAGTGGTGGACTGTAGGCTCAGCATTCTTACCCCTCTTGGCAGCTGGTTCGGCTCGGGCTCCTCCACAGCCACTGTGGGAGCCTCCGTCTTGCCTCTGCCACGGGTCTGCGTTATGTGCAAGTGAGACTTGCCGGACCGACACGAGACTCGCCTCCGGAACGAGCACCTGGGGCAGCGCTTGGGAGACCATCTGGGACATCTGGAGGAGCGGATCCGGAGGAGCGAGCCCCTGAGACTAAGAGGTCAGCGAAAACCTCTGGTGACAAAATCATTGGTTTGTCCTCCAGTCGTCCAATCCAGCCGTAAATAAACCATTCGTCCTCATAGCTTATATACCCCAGCTGCTCCTGAGATGTGTACCGACTCGCTCCAGTCGGTTCCAGCACGTCTCACTTGCCCTGTTGGCCACGGCTTCAGATGGTGGATTCATCAGTCTCATCTGTCGGGCTGTGCCCATCTAGGAATTAGACGCTGCAATAGATTCTCATTCTTTGACTTACACTTACAAAAAAAACCAAAAGGCATGATGGCCCACAACACTAACCAAAACAGGGAGCCTGAACAGACTCAAAAACCTTTAGTCATGATGGTGAACCCACACCTTAAACATACACAAAAACTGCTACATACACAAAAACACAAACTCAAAACACATGAAAGTCATTGGTCTCGTCCTTGACAGCTGATACCACTCACTGATCTGTCAGACCGCACCCTAATTCAAAATAAAAGCATTAAACCTTAAGTAGCAGCGGCCTCTATCAGCCACTGACTGGGGATGTCGACAGAACAAAGTTAAGAGCAACAAAAATAAAAAAAATAAAAAGAATATAATAAAATACTTCAACAACAGTACGGTTTAAAATGTTCAAATGTACAGTATAACAAATGGATGAGGTAAAACCCTGTGGAGTTATATATATATGTGATAAAGCTCTAATAACGCCCATCATTCCTGCCCCCTCACCTGTCCTTCAAATGCTATTATGTCCAAATGTGTCAGGAGGTCAAACCTCTCACCAGGAGCCAATAGGCTGTAATGGGTGAGCATGTTTATTAGGGCATTTACCACAAGCAGAGTCGGAGTCCACGGCCGAGGTGAGATCACGGGCAGACAGACAGATCCTGTGGTAATTGAAAATCATGAAAGCCGATAAACAGACAGATGAGGTCAGAACCTGGATGGATTAGACGCGAGGAACATGTAACCATGAAAACAAAGGGGGGGTGGGGGGAGGTGCACAGCGCAGTGTGTTCAATGTTCAATAACGACATGAAGTCAACCATGTTTAGCCATGGGACCCGATGCCTGGTTTCTGACTCTCACAAACATTTCATCAATAACGGGGCTTTCAGGCTTTTAAACATACGGCCGCAAATAGAGAGCGCCTCGTCAATACGTCTGGCCAAAGCAGATCTGTTGATTACATCAGTGTGTGGCGGCCATGGAAAGAAAGTCAAGGTTAAAGGCGTTCTGTTTCTGACTTCTCTCTGGAAAACGTTCCCCTGGTGTCATCGGCCGTGCCCTTCCTATCCACGGTGCCCACGCAAATACGCTCCTGTGTCCCCAGCCATATCGATGTGTAATGAGAACGGAGGGGGGAACTTTTAAGCTCTGCAGACGTAGTAGTGCACCCCCTCCTTCCCGCCATGACTTCTTGCGAAAAAGAGCCGACGGCTCCCACAGTCGCAATCAGTAACAGAAAACTCTAGTATGACCTCAATTGCACAGCTTCCTATTTGCTGTTAGCTGTTCCTTAGGCACTGTCCTACCTTTTGTCTTCACTCCATGGTCACCTAATGAGCTCTGCATGAGGTCCATACTACAGATGTACAGGTTTATCTTATATTTCATCTGGCACAATCTGTCGACCCCGAACCAAGAGCCTGTTTTTTCTAACACTACACAGGTGTTCACTAATTTCACAACTTTTTCCACAACTTTATTCCTGCTGTTGGATTGAGATATATAAAGTTCTTTCTAATCTCTTATTTTATCATATCTTATCTCTATTGATGATGTAGATCACCAATTTAACAAATCCAGAACAAATCTTCCAAGAAACTGAAAAAACGGCACCATTCCATTCGATTATATTTACTGAAATCCGAGTTTACTGATACACTCTGAGTTCTGATGGTAAACACTGGTTCTAGAGTGTTTTACACCGGTTATATTTACTGAAATCAGAGTTTACTGATACACTCTGAGTTCTGAGGCTAAACACCGGTTCTAGACTGTTTTAC
>JBBJLR010000013.1:6609016-6627917 GCA_037577145.1 Brachypetersius gabonensis | reverse complement strand
AAGACTTAGCAGAGGTTAAATCACTAGCAAAATTGGACATGAGAGAACGATAAGAGATGAGGTCACTGTTCTCGAGCATTCCAGCCACCCCATCCATAGAGAAATACAGATAGACATGACGATGGCAATAACTGGGTTCTCATGAATTATATATTAGCCCTCGTGCATCCAGCATAAAGCCCTTTCCACCTGCACCACTGAATTTATTCCTATGATGATGGTTAAAAATTACTGACTGATGAAGACCATGAAGAACAGAGAGATCTAAGCTGCACCCCAGTCCACATTAGAATCTGTTTTCGGAAGGAAGCCCATCTCTTATCCACAAAGAGCCTGTTTTGCAAAGGTATATGAGGTTGCAGAGGAAGCAGCATC
Organism: Brachypetersius gabonensis; assembly: GCA_037577145.1. Classification (NCBI taxonomy): domain Eukaryota; kingdom Metazoa; phylum Chordata; class Actinopteri; order Characiformes; family Alestidae; genus Brachypetersius; species Brachypetersius gabonensis. The sequence goes on along the minus strand of JBBJLR010000013.1, from coordinate 6,627,542 downwards.
ACTCAAAGGTTGCATTATCAGCAGCAGCACGTGGGCACTAACAGGTTGCATCATTAACAGCCCTAAATGCTGCCCACTAGCTGTGGAGCTGGATTCATTATAACTCACTGACTGACTGGCCTGTGTTCCTTCCCTGGGTTGGTCCTGTGGTTCTCCTACCCTGCCTCTTTCACCACAGGCCCACTCATCTGTTACATTGCAATTTTTGCCATTATAGCACTATTAAAACTCAGTTTTCACCTTTTCTTCTTAATGGCATATTCTTTTAAAATGCATATGGCTCTATGTGAGTGGTTCCCAATTGCAATTTCAATTCGAATGGCGTTTTAAACACACATTTAGATGTTATAGGGACAAATTCAGGTCCCAGACTAAATATAATGATAAACATTATATTATATTACATTATATTATTATATTATATCGTATTCCAGACTGAACGCGAAAGGAAATCTATCCTACCTGTGGTCACAAGACTATATAACTCCTCCCTGCTCTGTAGGTGATCTTTTTAAGTTTTTATGTCATTCTGCTCTGGTTTGGATTTGTGCAATAAACTACTGTTTCGTCTGTGAATCGTCTGAATGTCAATCTTATCCCTGCATCATCTGTTGCTATTTTATTGCATTCATTTTTAGTTTTATTGCATTAACACACTAAATCTTCCACATAGCAACTGTTACAGCATGACTGTTACATTGTTATTTGCTACAATAATATTCTTGATTCACTTTTAGTTGTCTATTTTTTATTCAATTGTCTTATGCAAACTTTTAAACATCAGATGATAGAAATTATATTAAAAATTCAGGTCCCAGGCTTTAACAGCTTACATTTAATATGATGTGATTTCATATGCTACTATAAGATATTTGTATTATATTATATAATGTTACTTTATGTTATGTTGTGTTATACTATATTGATTCTATTATATTCTATCATAGTATGTTATATTGTGTTATATTATGTTATGTTATGTAGCGTACGCGTCACAAACAAACCAACATATTTAACTCACTGTGCAACACTGGTGTTTATTTTTATCCCTACCCGTTTTCCGAAAAACCCCGCCTACTTTTCCTTCTCCACCAATCCTATCCATTGTGTCTTTAGAGGAATAACCAATCGCTACGCAGGAGGGACCGTCTCCTGCCTGAAAGCGGGCGTGTATTGAGAGGAGTATCGCGGTGGAGTGTGGAGGGCTTTAAACCGGGAGGAGACCGGGCTGGCTGCAGGGGTGCGTTCGGGTCTCCCCTCCTCGAAGCTTTATTATTGTTATTCTCATTCATTTTTTAGGTCAGTTTTTTGGCGCAGACCCTCACCTATGCGTGAGAGCCGCGGTCGGGTGGCGGGGGGAGCCAGGCAGCCCGTCCGAGCGTGGAGCGAACCGGGAGATGGTCACGCATGAAGCCCTCTGGAAGGAACATGGTTGAGAGGACCAGCAAGTTCTGGTTCGTCGCGGTCGGGTCGGTGCTGTTCATGTTGATCCTGTATCAGTACGTGGCCCCCGGGGTGATGAGCCTAGGCTCCCCGCACGGCTACCCCGCGGAGGACGAGGCGGACCTGTTCCCGACCCCGGACCCGCACTACGTGAAGAAGTTCTACTTCCCCGTCCGGGACCTGGAGCGCTCCGTGGACTTCCAGATCAAGGGCGACGACGTGATCGTCTTCCTGCACATCCAGAAGACCGGCGGCACCACCTTCGGCCGCCACCTGGTGCAGAACGTGCGGCTGGAGCTGCCCTGCGACTGTAGACCCGGGCAGAAGAAGTGTACCTGCTACCGGCCCAATCGCAAGGAGACCTGGCTCTTCTCCAGGTTCTCCACGGGCTGGAGCTGCGGGCTGCACGCCGACTGGACCGAGCTCACCAACTGCGTGCCCGGGGTCCTCAACAAAAAGGAGAGCAGGATGAAGAACCAAAGGTGAGCTTCGCTTTAAAAAAAAATTTTTTTTTATTTATTATATAAGTACTCCACTGTTTTCTCAGCGTCTGTTTACAGACCCTGCCCTTTCAAACACAACCACCGAAACTAGAGAAAAAAACACAGAAAAGCAATAGGAAAATACAGAAAGACAAGAGAAAAACAAAGAAATGCAGCAGAAAAGCAATAAAAAAAAAAAACAGAGGAAAACAACAGAACAATAGAGAAAAAGAATAGAAAATGACAGATAAACAACAGAACAGTAGCAGTAAACATCAGAAAACAGCATAAAAAACCAGAAAACAAGAAAACAGAAGCTTTAACATTTGTGTTATAACGCCGTCCAAAATGTGTTTTAGCACTAATCGCTGGTTACAACATATGAATTCTACCTTTCCTGTGACACAAATTTACACCTTTTCGCCCTGTTTTTGCGAAAAAGACCTCAAAAAGACCTCAAACCGTTCATCCTGGTTTTGTCTCAGCAGGTTAAATATATGTTTTGATTTACACATCTGAGGTAAAAATAAATCCTGTCTTCAACTTCTCACCTATTTTCGCAAAAAATCCCTCCCCAAATGACACCCAGAACCTGTTTTAGCACTATTAGTCAGCCACAATCTGTGAATGATACCTTTCCCTTGACACTTCGGAGGTATAATTTTTTTAGTTTTCAGCTTTGCACCTGTGAGTAGCTCTTTTATTTTACGTATTTGCCCAGGACAGAACATGTATATGCTGTATATTTGTCACTTTGGAGGTACATTTAAATCAGTAAAATGTCTCAAATATCTTTTAAATGCGTTTTGTGCTGTTTTTTGGCCGGTCTGTGTTCAGTCCTCTCCAATAGTGCAGATGGAAAATTACTACTTAGCGTAGAAGTCGATTGTAAACACAGGAGTCGTTCCAGCTGGGTGGTGGGTTACAGAATACACTTCCACCTCCAGTGCACACAGTTCAGAGGCTTGTGTGTGTGTGTGTGTGTGTGTGTGTGTGTGTGAGGAAGCCCTTGGTGCCCAGCACTGGTTGGTACCTTTGCTGTGAAGAGAACCGCTCCTGTTTCCCTCATGAGGATTCCTGCATTTCCATTAAGCTTATTAAACAGCACTTACAGAAACAGGTCCCTCTTTTATTTCCCCAAAGGCACCGGAGGAAGGAGGAGAAGAGACATCACGTTTATTTGATGTCTAGATCTGCACGGCTCGAGCGAAGCCGTGGTCATCAGGAGGGTCTTCTCACTTTGTTTTGAGGACTCCTGGCCTCACGCCTCTGGAATTGCATCCCGGAGGCTCGTTGCTGTCGGCCGCGCAGAGGAATGCGGCGCTGACTCGGACACACATTCCCCTCCTGGAGGAGTCTGGCTTGCGTTAAAGAGAGGCAGACTAGAACAGCGTTTTTCTTGTCCCTGCTGTTGGAGTGACACGGCACATTTGTGTCTTTCCTCGCAGACGTTTACGACCAGGGAAATGATCTGATGAGTAGAGTCAGGTGTAGAGGCTGAACCAGGGCTCTAAAGGCAAATTCAGGGCTTCGGTAGCCCGGGCATGTTACCGTTTTATCAAGCACGCAATCTAAGAGTGGGATCCCAGCAGCAGTAGTTGGCTTAGACTAGCTATTAAAGCTACTGATGTCAGCAGTGAGCAGTTTAACCTTTCCAGCCGCTTGACTGATGAGAATCTGGAATATAAAGTGTTCCCATATCAGCAGATTTTCTCCCAGCAATGCTAAATGACAAACTCTTCCATTAACCCGACTCTCAGAAAAATGTGTACGTTCAAACTATATTGCTTGAACTAGTCCTGGTTCCGGTTTAAAGGCGATTGTGTCCAAAGACGAGTTTACGGTCAAAACCGAAGAGCATTCCAATGTCATTCTCAATGTCGCATCCCTATTTTCACCCATCTCCACAGGAACAGCGATAAGTGGCTTGACGAGGTGTGGGCCGGCAGATATGGTGAAGTTTTATAGCTAGCGGTCAGGTATCGATTCACTCCTGTGATGCCAAATTATAAATTCATGAAGGGCAGATTAGAGGTCTCGCAGCTTCAATCAGAAAAAGCTTAATGTAATTTAACCTTTAACAGGCCTCGACAGGAACAAGCTGCAATATTTCCGCGTCTGAATCTGCTGATGTTAACACCAAATCAAGGATGTGTATTAAATTTCAATTTAGATCGAATTGAAAGGGATCTAATACAGCCTCGAATCTGGACCAGTTAGTGCATGATTAGATACGTGTCAAACAGATACAGATAACGAGTATTTACAGCAACTGGCCTCAATTATATTGTGCATTCCCAGTGAGCGTTGTTGATCGCACCCTAAGGTATTGCCTTTCCAACCAGACACAGTATGAAAGCTAATATCGGTTGGGACGAGGTCTGCATGTAAACAAATTTCCCTGTTTGCTGTTGTTGTGGAATCTTTAGGGTCAATTATATGATACTGATGCAGTCACACTGTATTTTTGTATCACACTGTATAAGAAAGTTACAGAAAAATCGTGAATAGGACCTTCACTCCTATACAAAAACGTGTCTGCCCTGAAGATGACCTCTTATCCTCCATCTGAAGAACATTATGGTAGCATCTGCTCAGCAGAATCCCCATGTGTTCGACAGTTACACCGTTGAATAGACTGAGCTGACCTTGACTGCTAAAGGACTCTAATGAGGATCACATTTAAACAAGCTTGTAACTTAATGTTAACTACATGGTAGTATCATGGTAGTTAATAAATTATACATAGCACGCCTTATGAATAGTAACTGAATAATATTTCTAATATTAAGGGTTGGCTGGTGTCATTGGGATTGCGCCGGATTGTGTAAATAAAGGTGTAAAGATTTCAGTTAAATGAAACATTTAAAGAATATAAAGAAAATAGTCATCTTATCAGAGTATGGGGGTGGGCTTATACTATAAACTAAAGTATTTGCTTCATTTCTGTATCAAAAAAATATAATGTAAAAACAATTATACATATTGTCAGGAAATGAGTGCATCGTTACACCCATGCAGTTAAATGGCCTGTTTACAATAAGCTGTCAACTACGTTCCTTCACTTACAGTTTCAGTCTTCAGGCACTAAGTTCCCAATAGATTTCCAATTTGATGCAACCAGTGTTTTAACTTGTTAGCAGAAAGTTGTTGGGTGCCATCCTTCTATTTTCAGGTTTGTTTTGGTTTGAAGGAAAACATTAAGTCTCCAAAACCAGATTTGTGTAATTAACAGCAGCAGAACTATTTGAATCAGAATCACTAAACTTGATTGATACCGGAGGCAACATGTCTAAAATAAATCTGATAAAACTCTATACAGGCTATACAATATACACAAATGCTGAGGTATCAATGCTACAGGTAAGTAATGTGCAGTTAAGTGAATTACTAGCAGCACAAACAGTGGTTAGGAGTCTAAACGCTGGGATTAAACTGTAGCGAGCCAGTCTTGCCAAATGGACAGTTTTATACGAGTGGTCGATTCTTTGAGATTCTCGCATTCAGCCTGGAACCGCATTGAGTTCTCTCATTACTCCGGGTTTAATCAGGAATCCGCTGCTCCGCTCCGCCCCCGCAGCTCCAATCTCTGTACGATGGGGCTTTAAGAGCCGAGCCACTTGTCCGCTGATCTGCCTCTTCCGCCTGCATCGCACTCACGCTTCCAGCGGCCTTCTCTGTTTCATCAGGGTAAAGAGGAGGGGGCTGCTGATAGGAGGGATATTATCTGTGAAATTGTTTTTGCGCTTCTCAGGGAGTCTGTTTGGTGTGTTTGGCAGCAATTTCTGATGTTGCACAAGACCCCACCTCTTTTTTTGTGAGACAGCAATTCTGTAGACTTCATCGAAGCCAGTAACAATAAGAATAGCTATACAGGGGGTCCTCGAATTACAGATCCGTTCCTGTGATGGTGATGTAACCCGTATTTTGGTGTAAGTTGAAAAACATCCTATTCACTTACAGATCCTGACAGAACTGCAAAATCATAATCTAGAACAGTGGTTCTCAACCTGGGGTCCGGGCCCCCCTTAGGGGGGCGCTAGAGATCGCAAGGGGTGCGCACAATTTTGTCTGCCTTGAGGTTACCAAAATTATATTTGTAAACATTAAATGTAAAAAATCTGAGAAACGTGAAAGAAAAGTGTGTGTGTGTGTGTGTGTGTGTGTGTGTGTGTATAAGAACCAAAATCTACAACCGCTGTTTATTTTTTGCAAATAAAAGTTTGTAATTAATCACTTTATTCTTTTTGAGCATCTTTGGTGTGTAGGAGTTGGGGTTGGGGGGGCCTGGCTTGTCTTGGACATAGTCAACGGGGGCTTCAAGAAAAAAGGTTGGGAAACACTGATCTAGAACATAAAAACACAACTAAGCCACAAAAAAGAAAAAGAACATGAGATAACTGTTGAAAATTGGGGAGGTGGAGGCTTTTAAAACACTAAAACAAGACACAGAGAAGTCATGCTATGTGCTGCAGCAGCTTCTTCCTCTTCTTTTTATGGCAGTTGACAATTTCAGTGTATTACTGCCACCGCTGGACTCGTGACATTAATACAATTTGGTTCTCAGAAAAATCTGCATTAGACTGAATCTGGATTACTGTATACTGTACTTTTACACTGTAATGTACTGGGAGACCCCAACTCTCTCACTCATACGCTGCTTTACTGCGTATTCTATGTATTTTTTTGACACACGTCCACTTCGCCCATGTAGTCTGTAAGTACGCTGCTAACGACGTACACCAATACGCTCACATCTCAGTTTACATGTTTTTATGGGTGTGAGCGTAATAAACTTGAATATTGTATCTTGAAACTGTTGCAACCCGAGAACCCCTTAGTGGTAATAATGGTAATACTAATATCGCAATGAGACATTTTTCTATATTAAATTACTATTATATGGATGCGTCAATGAATCCACTCCTCAGCCTGTACAGTCGGGGCTGGGGCAGCTGTTCCCCTGGACCTTTCCTTTAAGTGAAAGTTCTGTCATACATGAACACACAGTGTGAAAAGCTCGAAATTCCACCTTTAACCCATTCACCAAGTGAAGCAGGGAGCAGCCAGGAACAGTGCATGGGCAGTCTTGGGAATCGAACCTGGACTTTCTGATTGCAGGGCGAATGCCCTAATGCCCTCTTGAAGAAGTTTAGCGAACAGTATCTTACGACTGGTTTCCTGTTTTCACTCGACTGTTTTATTTATATGGCAGTGATGGAACTAAATGTCATTCTATTGTGAAGCCAGCAAACTAAACAAACAGAAAAATTGAGTTTACTAGTTAAACAGCATGAGCTAATGCTAGCAATTTTGAATAAGGACTCCGAACTAGCTTTCTAATTAGAATTTAGGGATTTAGAATTTAGAAAGGGAACTAGCTAGCTATGTCCTGTTCCAGTCCACAGGTGGTCACTGGCAACCCAATTTGCCTGAATAATGGCATACAAGATACCTTGCTAACTTGCCTTGTCTACACTAGATGGACAATTGGTATTGGGACACACCTTGATTCAGAGCCCTGACCTCAACACCTTTGGCAATGTATTAGTGATTGCAAGCCAGGCCATCTTGTTCCCAACAGTTTTCCAATTTAATGCAACCAGTGTTTAAGCTTGTTACCGTAAAGGTGTTCGATGCCGTTCTTCTCTTTTTGGGATTTTTTAGTCTGTAGTAAAACATTAAGTCTCCATAATGAGATGTGTGCGCAACAGCACAAAAGTACTTGAGAATCACAATCAGAATCAAAAACCTTAATTGATTCTAGAGAAAATGTTACACCTGCACAGTCTGAAGAAGTGGTTTGGCTGGATCTTCCAAAATGATAATGATGAGATAAGATAAGAAAGAACTTTATTTGTCCGGACAAATTCTTTTGTCATGAGAACGCTCAGTATAAAGATAAGACCACCAAGGAAAAAAAAAAGACAATAACAATAATGCAACTAGAAATTTGCATTAAATTGCATAACAAAATAAAACAAATGTAACTTCCACTGCTGTGTTCAAGGTTTAGTTAGCGAGTTTAGTTTAGTGAAACTAATATTACAAATTAATGAATAGTTTTAAAAAAAATTCACTTTTTATATCTTAATTTGCCATTTTGGTTGGTCTAGAGTAGTGATGCTGCTATTATTATGATGTTATTTCATTGATTTGTATATGAATCCACAAAGTGCAGGGTTTAGGGCAGCTGTTCTCCTGGAGGTCGACCTGTAGAATTGGATTCTAGCCAGTGAAGAGCTCCTGAAAAAGAAATTAAGCTGGATCAGGCATGGCAGACATGTGGTTGTAATTAGGCTCTGCAGGGAGTGCTCTGGTTGGCGAGCTCTGGTTCAGTGTTTTAGGTGTTTGGATGAGGAGCAGCCTTGTTGTTCTCATACAGACATTGTGTTGGTGACACATAGAGAAAAAGCCTGAAATGTGTACAGTGTGTCATGTACGGAAGGTATATCTGTAGTCTAGATATTCGTACAGGGTGCCTTCCACAGATTGTAGAGTGTTCTGGTGTGTTCTGCTTGGATTTGTACTTCACACAGATCTCATCTTATCTATTTAAAGATATTGCAGCAGATTTCGAGTCCCAGGCCAATAAGCTGGCACAGAAAAATACTGCAGCGCCGCTGTCGCTCTCTTAATTTTATGAAGACCCTTTCCCATTCTCTCTCTCTCTCTCTCTCTCTCTCTCTCTCTCCTCTTTCTCTCCATCTCTCTGCTCCTGCAAGTGTCATTCCCTAATCAAACAGGCGAGGTAATTTTCCACACCGTGGCTTTATGGGCACGGGCTGCACGGTGCACCCCTCGCATGACTAGAACATTAGTGGAAACGTATTTTCATGGAAGATTTGCTGCAATTTCTAAACAGGCCGGCTCCACTAATGGACAACCCACTTATGGATAATCACTCTCTTCCCCCCCCCCCCCCCCTCCCCCCCATTGAATCTTTGGTGTGTGTTATTGTGTTAAATGGCTTACACAGGGATGTAGGTACTATGTAAAGGGTCTGTGAGGGAATTAATTAAGGTAATAGGGACATTTCAGCTCTCCTATTCGTCAGCAGTCTGCGTATTACTCACAACCTGCCAGGCGGAGATGAAGGGAGCGCCGTTTAAACGAGAGGAGCGGATGATGGAGCGAGGAGAACGAGTGATTACGAAGCCCGAATTTGTTCGCCAGCTCTCCAAAAGTGCTTGATGTGGCAGAAAGGGATGCATCAGAGAAGATGGGCTCCATTGAAGTGAGTTGTGGGAAGTGATTCCACCACGGCTCCAAGGGTCATCCAGCTCCTGCTGCCTCTGATTGTTGGTGTGTGTGTGTGTGTGTGTGTGTGTGTGTGTGTGTGATTAGTGGCTGTGTGATCTGTCTAGTCCAGAGGGAACTTTCCCTCAGGCAGTGTATGTGCAGTCTAATTCACTGTCAATTTGCTTGTGCTGAGTAAAAGCCAAGAGTGTGTAAAGCTTGTAAAGAGTGACCCATAGAAACCTGTGGTGGAATTCGTCAATACAAGGAATCAATACTGAGGACATCTCCCTTAGATTTCCTGCCTGTTAGAGGAAAAATGGAAGTTAACCAGTGTTGCTGTGCTTTTGGAGTCAAAAGTGAAAGTAAACTTTGTCATCTCATCTACAAACATATAAACAGTGAGACATGGTTCCAGATTATACAGAGAACGAGAAACTCACAAATAAACAAACAATAAATATAAACTCTAAACTAGAAGTAAAAATGTACAGTTTGGACAAATTTTTACATCTAAAAATTGGACAAACGTTGCCTCGGCAGTCAAGTGGAGAACAAACAATACTGTAATTATGTCCTTAATATTTTAGCAGTAGTTCAATTTAAATATGGAGTTAATCTATGAAATTACAGAAGACAATATTTAATCACAAATGTAACATTTTATTTGCAAGTGACTGCATGGGCATCAAGCTTTTGTGCCTCTAATACATATTCTGCAAAAATGCAAAGAGTTTGTCGATTTAATCTAATAGACACTAATCTCAATTTAATCTAATTGGTGTCTTTAATCATCTTTATTTGTTCATAGTGTAGCTACTAGGATCATTGGCTTCCGTGCTGTTTGGTAACCACTTTGGTAAGTGGTTTTTTAACCACTCAAACCACCAAAAACCACCATGCTTCAGATCCCCCACTGTTTTAAACACACGCGCAGCAGATTAGTTTCAGATTCAGTCGATTATAGTGGCTACTGAATAATAAGTCGTAGGATTAATAACTAAATAATAAGCCTGCGGTTTAAAGGCTCAGTGTAATGGGAAACGTGCACCAGTGCTTTGCCTTTGTTTCCAGGAGTGGGCCAAATGGCCTGCCGAACACCCTACCCCCCCCCAACCGAATTCAGCTTCCCATCTTCCGGGCCTTGATGACATGGTGACTTTGGGCAGGAGCAGGCCTCAAACTTTGGAGCTCTGCCTCGGGGAGGCGGCCCGGCATTCGTGTGTTAATCCCATCAGATCAGCGCGGATTAAACATAGCCCCCTCCAAAGCCTGTTACGTGGAAATGCAGATCCTGCACCCGTCCGCCGCTGTCGAGAAAACAACGGGCCGCTTCCCAGAGAATGTCTTCTTTATTTTTTTCTCGTGTTGTGCCATTTGCCGTCCGTCGAGACCTTCCTGGGCCGGGAAACAATGCATTTGTGTGTTTTATCTCTGAGAGATGTATGCAAACAGCCAAGCTCAGAACAGTGAAAAGGCTGTGAGGACACAGGCCTGGGGACGCGTCTCTAGGTTTTTAAAAGTGCTGTTCTTCTCAGTCAACTCTTTGATGGTCATTTTTGTCTCTCTGCCCCTCCGTACTGGTGGACGTGTCTCAAAAACAAGACAAGAGGTTAAAAAATAACCAAATTCTTGGTTTTACCCAGCAGCATGGACGCCTACCGATCGTAGTATGAACAATTAAAGATGGCTAGTGCCTATTAAGGAGATTCTCCACTGACTGGTACCGGTTCAGTTCAGTTCGACTCTGTTTCGGACCTACAGTTTTCCGCTACAACTGGTTGCTATTCCGACTAAACATTCTGAGCAGCAGCCCGAGCGGAGGCTCTAAGCTGAGGTAAACAACCCGGCATCATTACAATCGCCAGACAAAATCAGGGTTTTATTTCTTATCCTTGGTTTGTGGCTGTTTGCCACAAAATGGAGACAGTTGGCACCAAACAAGACTTAAAGAAGGGCTAACACTATTGCTAACACTAACGTTAACGTTCACTCAACAACACTGGCGTAACCATAGCGACCACCAATCAGTAACCTCCAATATGTACAAGTCATCATTTAGTATCGGTTCAGCACGCTTGGAACCTCGGCCAAGGTGGCACCAAGAATGGTATCAGGTGCCAGGAACCAGATTTTAGTGATAGAAAAGCAAAAAAAGCGAGAAGAGCTGAACTGAACCGAGCTGGTTCCCCCATTAGATTCAATTCATTTTGCAGAATATAGATTAAAGGCACAAAAGCTTGATGCACACACAGCTACATGCAAAAAAACACATGTCTCAAAAATGCTGACAACACTAGTATTGGAGTGAATTGGAGCTGCGTCAATAAAATCATACCAGCTGATCGCTCTGAAAACAACAGCTTTACACGCAAATGAGAAGCAAGTGAAAGTGGGAGCGAGAGATTGTTGATGGCTGAGCTGGATTCAGCAAACCGAGATAAGACATGTGTGAAAGATGTCGTGCAGTGGTTCGGCTCCAGGTCATTTCTATGTGTCTCGAATGTGTCTCCAGTGACTACTGTGCGTTGATTATATAAGAATAGATAAATTAAGGTAAACCTTTATTAGACCCACAGTGGGGAATTTGCATTTCTACAGCAGAAGCTGGACAGAACAATAGAATAGAATTAAAACTGAAGTGCAAAATGTACACAAAAAAAAATACAAATGTGTGTGTATACATATATATACATTTTTTAAAGCATTTTAGTGCTAAATTATTAAGAAAAATATAATTTACTAATTTTGTAACATAAATATTAACTTAAGTTCATCTACATAATATTTATAATAAATATAAATGTCCTGGTACTGTGGAGATATATACAAAGAAAGGTGCATTGGGACGGTGAAACACTGCTGTACTCAGAAACGTGAGGTTTGAAAATAGCCAATCCGAGAGCGCTATATATTTTTCCTTGCTGCTGATTGGCAGCTGCCCTTTGACGTAGCTGCAGTCCAGAATTTCCCCCGTGGAACGAAGTGTTTCACCTGTTTTTCATTTTGTTTTTCTTAAAGCCTGTATTTTTATTACAGTAAATGAAACGAATTTGAATTTTTATTACAGTAAATGAATGAATTTATCACTGCATTTACCTGCTTATACCAACGAAAAGGTGCTGCATGAATTCCAGTCCAGTCTATACAGGAGTAACATCCCTATTTACATTCTAGCACTGCAGGAGTTCAGTGTAAACTGTACAGTACTGAAACGGGTTTACCATTAAATTTTCTTAATGGGTAATGCATTAAACTGAGTTTCAAATAAAAATTAAAGTGTTTTGGGAGCAGGTTTAGGGTCTACACTATAAAAATAGGCATTATTTATCCCCTGCCACTGCTGAGCATGCTCTGAGTCTCCTGGTTGACTTATTTATTAAACAGGAGAATAAGAAGCAAAGGCCATGCCGCTTCTTGGAGCTCGATAATAGACCCTACAGGCCGTGAAGAGAAGAGTGCTCCAGAGTCAGCCCTAACGCGGGCCTAGTAAAAAAGGAAAATAAGCTCCGATGCTCTAAGAGGGTTTTAATAAACAAAGACCTGTCTAGTTTTGTGTCTTGCCCTTTGGTGTTTTGCATAAATGAACACAAAAATGCAGACACGGGCCTACTACTAAGCACAGAGTGTGCTGGTCACACGCACTTTCTCTCTTTTTTTCCATCCTATCTTTGGCGGTCTGTTCATTAGGAATGCTAAGGCAGTGCTTCTCTTGCTTGCTGCCTCCTAAGTGGCCCTCCATGTAACTCTACTACACGCAAGCATTTGCTTAAACAGAGATTTCGCTTAGTCTGTTCAAGTATTGGCGTGCCAGGTGAACCCCCTCGGTGATTGCTTCAGATTGATTTCCCGGGCCGAGGACAAATTGCCGCGCAATGACTGATTAGCAAACATTTTTATTATTCCTAATTAGGGCCTCCACGCTCACCGTGTGAGTTGGATCTCAGCCGAGCTTTAATTAGCAAACCCTCGCTTCTGAGTTCCAGCCTCTTCGCTCCTCTGGCCTTCTCTCCTTCCCTTTCTCCTCTGGCAGGTGCTTCCAGTCTAAAACGGATCCAGAATCCTACAGTTATAGGCTGGGGAGCTGCCTTAAACTCCCACTTCACGACAGAAACGAGTTTCTGTGTAAATTTCAAGCCGCACGTTTTCCGCCATCGATTTCTGTAGCCTCTTTTGGGTTTAATTTAATGCTGAAATAGCAAAATCCTTAGTGGCGCTTAGAGGAATCGATAAGTGCTGGAAATCGCTGAGTGATGATGTGTTAAGGCTGAGCGGTCGCACCTTCGTTAAAAATGATAGTTTCAAATGTTTGAGCATCCGAAATTAGACATAAGGGACTTCTAAGGTTAACACTGAAGTAAATTATCCCCAAAGTTAAAAAAAACAACAAAATTCAGGATTGCCTAATGACAAATTAGGCAAAATAGTAGCATTTAACATTAGTTACATAATAAAGAGTTTCTATTGACTCTCTGACTGAATTGACTTACAATGCCTGTATTATTTGCAAGATTGGCTTTAAGGAGAACCTCTGACAATTCCACTGGCAAATCTACAATCTACACCTTCTCATTCAACCATTTCCTTTGTGTTTATTATCGACTACATTGTAGATTAATATTGAAAACATCACCTGTTGCTCTGATGACAGCTCTGCACACTCTTGGCATTTTTTCACTCAGATTCCTGAGGAATGGACCTGGAATGGTGTTTAATTAACAGGAGTTTCTTCCTCAAGAGTTCATTAGTGGAGTTTCTCTCCTTACTGTGTTTGGGATCATCAGCTGTGAGTCGGGTTGGTCCACAGTTAGTGATCCTGTTCCACTACGGTTCTACTGCACATTATGGCAAGAACCACTGAACTAAGTAAAAAACAACAGTCCATCATTCCCTGATTACAGAACAGATTCTGGTTTCTTTATCTCTGTTTCTGTTTACTGCAGAATTCCAGCTGTTCCTTCATCATTTAGTTTATTAATATTAATCTACAATGTAGAATTAATAAAAACAAAGAAAAAACATTGAATGAGAAGATGTGTCCAAATTTTTGACTGGTAGTGTGATTGCAGAGGCCCACTTTGTGTTGTGTGTGAACGGAAAGTGCAAGTCCCGGCGCATGAACGCTCTCAGTTTTAGAGCCTCTCAATTGTGAATTATATCATTTGGTAAAGGACCATTAACAGCTTTAAAAGCTCTGGTGTAGAAGTGGAAGGGAAAAGGCTTTTCCATACAGCTTTCAGGAGGAAATACCTCTTTTCATATTCATACATATTTATATATTTATACATATATACATACATTTATACATATATATATTTATATCCACTTACACATATGTATATATAGGTTTAATGACACAGATCAACAAAACAATGTTGAAACCACAGCACACTCTTCTAAACCCGTTTTTCATTCTGATTTCAGATCCGTGTTCAGTTTTTTCAGTCACTACTTTTTGAATGATGAGTAATATTAGATCTGTAATAGACTTGCATGCGGTTTATATTAAAGTGCAGCACCAATCAAGAACTGTTCCAATATTTTCAGTGTGAAGTCAGACAGGCCACACTGTGGCATAAATATAATGATCAGAGTCAGTCAGCTACCACTGTTTCTTCACAAACACTCAGCATATGATTATTATATGATCATTATACCAACTATCATGCAGTATAGAACCAGCTTCATCACAAACACTGTACCTGCAGGAAAAACTAAACACAGATCAGCACGAAAAACACTACAGAATCCACAGAAACTGATCTCTGATGATTTTCACCTGTTGACCTGTGATTTTTCCACCTTTTTTACCCTCATTGTTGATCTGTCTGAGTGTATTGTGTTGTATGTTGCACTGATGGTCCAGGAGGACGATATTTCACTGGGTACTAAATACATAGAGCTTCAGGAGAACATCCTGTTGACCTCCTGCTATGGCAGATTGTAGATGGTTGTAGATTTGTTCTCTGTGTTGCATATCTTGTGAATTGTAATAAAACAGTCACATGTTGGTAATTAGCTTAAAAGAAGCTGAGTGTGTTTTGAATGGCTTTTTTAAATCCAGTATGTATAGTACTTTCAAAAACAGGCTGGATTCAACTTCCTTATTTGAGGTTGTGAAGAAGGCCTGTAATCTTGGAAGGATGTAATGTTGGTGGGCTACATAAATATTAGTAGTGGGCCGTTATCGGCGTTAATGTGCTGCGTTGACGTGAGACTCTTATCGGGCGATAAAAAAAAAATCGCTTTTAATCTATTCACAAAGTTGGGTTGGGAGCTGGGTCATATACGACACAAGCTATGATGACTTTCACCATGAGCATGTAGATGACAAAAGAATTTCCCTCGGGATAAATAAAGTTCTTTCTTATCTTATCTTATCTTAAATTTTAGCACGGATGTATACCTAGCCGAATTGCACTGTAGGGGGCGAGAACGAGTCTTCGAACCTGTGTGTATGCCTACTGTGAAATTACCACATCAAACGTGACGTGCTAACATGGATGCAGCTATGAAGCCGCCGGGTTTGCTTCAGGGAAAATTTATTTTTAAGAAGCTTCCCAATGAAAACCTCGACAAGATTAAGGTTGTTTGCACCTTGTGTGGAATTAGTTTACTGTAAGAGTTGAGAAACCCGTTCTCAAAGACTTACTTTTTGTCATTATTTCGGCAGAATTCAAATGAGCCATTTTAATCTAGATTAATAACATGACTACAGTGAGATTAATCTAGATTAAAAAATAATCTATGCCCACCACTAATATATATACAAATATATGTTAGGAGTGTTATGCAATTAAAAAAAGATCTAATTAATTACATGCTCTCTGATTGATTCATGTAAATGAATTGCAAACATTTTGCTGTACTAGTGTTTTAATAATTTTTTATGAATTTTGGCATATGAGTGAATGGATAATCAACATGACAGACTTTCAGAGTCTCTTTTATTTAATCACTGTATCTGCACTGATCATGCGCAGTAAGGGTCACAGCAATCAAAAATATTACCTAATTTACTGAAGGGAAAAAATAAAGCAGGCTTGAACTCAGTCCGTCTATATGCTGCAGTTTAAAACACTGTACACACAAGAACAACTGTTCTGATGAATTATGCTGCCCCATCGAAAAATGCTCCCTTTAAGTTTATACAGTTCAGCTTTTAGTTGGTTTATAACACTGATAATGATGAGAAATAGACAAATAACATGCAAAATATGAGAAAAAATATATTGTATTTAAATTAGAGAGTCTGGATAGACAGAGAGATCTTTAGAGGTGTTAGAGCCAGTTTATACAGTTCAGTTCTAACACTGAGAGATGCTACAGTGAAGCAGGAGGTTCTGACAGAGTCCAAGTCAAGTCTCAAGTCTTTGAGTGGCAATGTTTACAAATGGGGACTCTAAATGTGGGATGTTTGAGCTGTTAATGTTGAGCTTTAAATGTTTAGAAGATATGCTAATTGGCCACGCCCCACGATTACAATTGGCTGTTCCTTAGCAGGGGGCGGGGCTGCATGCTGTGATCTGCCCTCACCAACATGGAGGATTTGCCTTAAATGACCTTAAATCTAAAGGTTAAACATGAAAAATATATCTCTCAATCTAAATGTGAAATTCCACAGTTGGATGGGGCTCAGTGACCCCTTTCCAACGACCACTTGAAAACCGTTATAAGCTGAAAACCGTTGGACAAAAGTAATGGAACACCGGGGCGATGTGAACGGTTTTCAGGTCGTTGGAAAGAGTGCGGGATATAAATACATAATTCCATGAAGTGAACATGGTTTACGAGTTTTGACTTACGAGTCACAGCATCAAGTCCGAGTCAAGTCTCGAGTCGTTGAGGGAAGTCTTAAGTCAAGTCACAAGTCTTTGTTTGTGCGACTCAAGTCCGAGTCTCAGACTCGAGTCCCCATCTCTGGGTTCTGATTCTACTACTCTGTGTAAAAATGCTTTGTTGAAGTTTCTACAGCTGCCCAATGTAGCACCGATTTATGATTGTGGCTCTGAATCCCCAGACTGTGGAACTGAACATGGCCAGCATGTTTCAACAGACAACCGAACCGGGTTAATGTCACGTGGTGCGATTAATCAGTGTTGATTTTTTTGACGCATTCGTTTTTATGTGATTCATTGATCGAAATGAATGCGTTAATTCGACACCGCTAATACATATATACATCTGTATACATATAGGGTTCAGGGAGAAAGAGAGAGAGACTGAGAACTTCCTTTCTGGCACCCAGCCTCCCCTCCATTTGCCCCTCAGGAGAACGATGACATGGAAAATAAAGTTTATTTGTGGATCCATATTATGGCTTATAACATCCCTCTATCTATTTTCTTATCCGTGTTTTTTTTTCCCCCCTGCTGATGCAGCCACGCTGTCATCCGCATCCACCGCCCTGGCAGCCCTGCGCTGTGTTATCTCCTGCAGGAAGGGAGAGAGGGAGGGACGAGAATGCTCCACTTCTTGATTTATTGCCTCTGCAGAGGAGTAGGGGGAAGCAGCGAGTGAAGGGAGGCGAGGTTTTTGGCGCTTGAAGAATAGAGGCGAACAGGTTTGCGATCGAGGGTTTTTGAGGGTAGAAAGGATCGATTGGACCTGCAGAAAGAGAAAGAGGGGGGCGACTTTTTATCTACAGTGTTCCGGATTTTCACTGCCCCTCACCCCCCACCGCCGCCCCCGTCATTCCTTCCTGCTCTCCCCTCTATCAGCTCTACCTTTCCTCCCTCCTTTTCATTGTGTGGCTTTGGAACTTCTTTCCTCCTCCCCGCAGCCTGCAAGAGGCCCCCGAGAATTAACCAAAATGCCTTTCTGTCAGTCGTCCACACGAGGCTTTACCTCAGAAAGAGAGGGATGAAAGAGAGAAAGAGAGAGAGAGAGGGAGAGAGGGAGGGAAGGAATGAGGGAGATGCTCAAAGCTCATGGCTGTCCCTCAGTGCTGGACCCCCGCTGAGCTATTTTTCGAAAAAGCAAACCTCAAAAATTCCCAGAACCTCGCTGCTGTTCAGGTTTGGATTTTGGGCGCCCAGAGCAGGACTGTGACCAATATAAGCTGTATTCCTTCATGAGTTGTGCATTAGCTTTATATGAATTATAGAAATACAGTCGATCCCCTCGATGTTGCGGTTCAGAGTTCGTGGCCTCAGTCGTTCGCAGGTTTTTTCTTAGAACCGAACTAATAACACAAGTCAACAAAAACCACAACACACTTCTCTAAACCAGTTTTTCATGTTGATTTCAGATCTGCTTTAATTTTTTTCAGTCACATCCACTTTTTGAATGCTGAGTAATATTAGATCTGTAATAGACTTGCATGCGGTTTTTATTAAAGTGCAGCTCCAATCAAGAACTGT
>JBBJLR010000013.1:6502164-6518150 GCA_037577145.1 Brachypetersius gabonensis | reverse complement strand
CCCCCCATTTACATCGAAGGAGATGCTGTGGAAAGGGTCAGCAGCTTCAAGCTCCTTGGGGTCACCCTCAGTGCTGATCTCAAGTCCTCAGAACACGCAGCAGCTGTCACCAAAAAAGCCCACCAACGACTTCACTTCTTCAGACACCTGAAGAAGACTGGAGTGTCCATCTCTGTCCTCACCAGCTTCTACAGGTGTGCAGTGGAGTCCATCCTCACCGGGAGTGTTGTGTCTTGGTATGGCACCTGCACTGTTCAGGACGTGAAGGGTCTGCAGAGGGTGGTCAAAACAGCCCAGAGGATCATAGGCACTCCACTCCCTGCACTGCCACTTTTCACTTTCCTGCCATCTGGAACTGTGGTCCTCTCTGTGTGCAATACACCTGCTCTTCATACTGTAATATTATAGCACACAACACTTTACACTTACACTGCACTTTCACTTTACACGCCACTGTCACTTACTGTATGTATACAACTCAACCCGTGACTAGTTACTGTTGCTGCACTGTGTTGTCTTTCATGTCTTTATGTTCTATCTATGAAGAGGGTGTTCAAGTAAGAATTTCATTGTACTCTGTACACTGTACTCTGTGACAATAAACTTCAACTTCAACTTAAAGCTAATTCAGAACAGGACCATGGTCTGTGATCTGGTCATGGTCATCTTCTTTGAGATCACACTTTTTCTGCTGAACTCTGTTTGGTTCTATTGCAGTCCCTTCATAACCGCCTCTGCTGGCTCGCAACCTTAAAAAAGACAAGATTGATTTGAAAAATAGCCCTGATCCTGAATCAATAGCAGTGTCTGAACACAAAGAGAGGCTCGGACATGCTGACGCCAGAGGGGACTTCTTGATAGCCTCTCGGGGGCTGTGGGAACTAGCAGCCCATAAGGAGCTATTAAAGGAACCCTAATTCTAACAGCACGTGAAACCTAGAACATTTGCTACTGCATGACACCAGCTATTATATCTCACAAAAGTGGACATAAAATATGTGAATAAAATTCATAGGATTTTTAAAATTTATTTTAGATACACACAAAGATTTTCATTTATATCTTCTACACTAGACACCAAAAGACATACAATGTTCATTTATATCTTCTACACTAGAAAAAGATATAAATATCTTCTATTGTAAATTCTATACTGTGTGTATTTACAGTCATTTTGGTCTCAAGATGTTTTCAAATAGAAAGACATTCTGCATTTTGATGTGTTAGGGCATTACTTTGCATTTATTTTTCATTCTTTTTTAACATTCTTAGTTTTCTTGGTCTTCCTTTCAGCTCTCTGATGCTGCAGAGCAGATTAATTGTCTACCGCCTAATTGGTTTTGTGTTATCGGATTAACGGAATCAAAGCTTTTGAGCCGTTATTTCATTTATTCATTTACTTTGCTGTTGCTGATTTTTCCGTAAGGTTTGCATTTCAGAGCACAAAAGCTCGTGGTTTAAAACCTCTCACACTCGTGTGTGTGTGTGTGCTGAGAGTAAAGGAGCTTCTTTGCTTCTACTTAACACCTGAGCCCAAATTCGTAAAGCCTCTTGGTGCTGATCCAGGAACATTTCCTCTCATCCACAGAAGTGTGGTTTCTCCAAGTAGCAGATATATATGACCCCTGATCTCCTGTACCTTCAGACTGGCATCCCACAAGGCCTCATTTAAAACAGTTTCACTCTGGTTTAGACCCCCAAACATAAAAAACTGTTACTGTGTTTTAAAAAGCAACTGCATCACTGAATAAATCTGAGCATTGTACGTCTGAAAAAAAATGACATTCAGTGTGTGTGTATATATAAAATACACATACAGCTCTGGAAAAAAAAGTGTTCATGCTAACAGCTAATGCTAATGTTTTTTAAGCAATCAAGTTTTCTGATTCTGATTATTTGTTTACCTTTACATTTTCTTTAAGGGTGATGCATTAATCCGAGTTTAAAATGAAATTAAAGTGCTCTGGGAACAGATGTAGGGTTTACACTATAAAAATAGGCATTTTTAGGCATTTTTTTAACCAAAATACAACAACACGGTTTTTCACTATATGCGGGTGCTCTTGGAACATAACCCCTGCGAAAAGCGGGGGATTACTGTATACCCTCACTTCTTGAAGCAATTTCCTGAAATGTTGCAAACAGCCCCTAGAAACAATTAATGCTGCTGTCAAAACAAACAGGATTTCTTCTACACTAAAGTCAAATTTACAGCAAATGACAGACTATCAGTCATGTTTCACTCAGGGTTCACAAAACACCCACAACACAGCAGTAAAAATAATGAACAATTTTAAACAGCTTCAGTTAAGCAATCCTGAAATCTGGGGGAAATCTGGGACTCCTTATTCCAGCACAGTGTTCACATGTGTGGTCCATATTTAACATGACAAACCAAGCAAGCTTGTGGTCCAACCCATTCAGAAATTAATCTTCAAAATTGAATCCCTTCCAGACGTTTGGTCAGATGTCCCGCTGCCCTGGACAGGAGGCTTCAGGAAAGCCAGTGATGGTGTCACACACAAGACTGGATCATTAACACCCCGCGCTGTGCGTCTGTGCAGAAATTGATGTCGTGTTTTTAGTGTTGTGGTCAGATGCTTTATGAACTCGGAGTGAAACATGACTGATAGCCAGTCACTCGCTGTAAATTTGGGTTTAGTACAGAAGAAATCCTGTTTGTTTTGACAGCAGCATTAATTGTTTCAAGGGGCTTTTTGTAAAACTTCAGGAAATTGCTTCAAGAAGCCAGGAAACACAACAAACTGAGCAAAAAAAGCTTCAGTAATGTACAAAAGATTCTTGTACATTTGAATGCACAGTTGCTGTTAATGTGCTGTGTTTAACATAAATGGTACATTTTCTTCACATGAGAAGAAACTGCAGAAAAACTGCAACTGGAGAAATTGCAGTCTTATGAGGGTTCTTCCCTGCAGAGCAGTGATCATCAACCCTGGAGATCTACCTTCCTGAAAAATCTAGTTCCAACCCTGGTCCTGAAGACCTACCTTCTTGTCCCAACAGTGGTTCTGGAGATCTACCTTCTGGAGAAGTCTTTTCCCAACAGAGGTTCTGGAGATCTACCTTACAGAGAAGTCTTGTCCCAACAGTGGTTCTGGAGATCTACCTTCCAGAGACGTCTTTTCCCAACAGTGGTTCTGGAAATCCACCTTCCAGAGACGTCTTGTCTGGTACTGGAGGTCTATGTTCTGGAAGTTTAATTTCAACTCTGGCCCCGGAGATCCACCTTCCAGAGAAATCTGGTTCTAGACCTGGCCCTTGAAACCTATTTTCCCAACAAATTCAGTTTGAACCCTGGTCTTGGAGATCTACCTTCTCGAAGGGGCAGCATGTTAAATACAGGTTGGAGCAGGAGGTGGGTGGGTGACCACTGCTGTAGTGGATGGAATTATATTTCCTTAGAAAATAAAATACAGTATATGGACAAAACTTGAAATGAAATTGTGCTCAAACCCATAGACTTTAATATAGAGTTGGTCCCCCTTCGCAGCTATAACAGCTTCCACTCTTCTTTCCACAAGTTTCTGTGGGAATTTGTGTCCATTCATTCTGTAGAGCATTTATGAGGTCAGACACAGATGTTGGAGGAGAAGGTCTGGATCACAATCTCCGTTCCAGTTCATCCCAAAGGTGCTGGATGGGATTGAGGTCAGGACTCTGTGTGGACCAGTCAAGTTCTTCCACCCTGAACTCCTCCAGCAGGTATTTATGGAGCTCGCTTTGTGCACTGGTACACAGTCATGCTGGAATAGAAAAGGTTCTTCTCAAAACTGGGTCCACAGAGTTGATGGATGGTGCTGTCCAGAATG
Organism: Brachypetersius gabonensis; assembly: GCA_037577145.1. Classification (NCBI taxonomy): domain Eukaryota; kingdom Metazoa; phylum Chordata; class Actinopteri; order Characiformes; family Alestidae; genus Brachypetersius; species Brachypetersius gabonensis. The sequence continues at coordinate 6,514,320 of JBBJLR010000013.1, read as the reverse complement.
TCTTGGTCTGCTGGAGCAATAAGATGGACCTTCACTGGAAGTAAGGGGCCCAAACCCTGAAAAACAGTGGTGTCCCAATACATCTACTCATATAGTGAAGAATCTGCAAATCACCCAAACAGACTTGAAGACCATGATTCTGATTTTGAGTGGAACATTAGCGCCTGTTGTTTTTCCTGTTCATGTGATCGTATGTTTGTTCTGGTTTCTGGGGGGATTCAGTAAGTTGTCCTCGTCTGTGCTGTAAACCCTGTAAGCCGTGAAACAGATGGTGAGATTCTGCACAAGCTCTGCAGAAGATCCTGTGAGATGTTTGGCCCTTAGTGACTAGAGAACTTCTGTGATGCTACACAGTTGTATGCAAAACCCCAAATTACTTTTAGTAGCTTTTGGAATCAAACCCTCTACAGGGAACACGTTTAAATGTGACATTCTTGCTTATCCCCCAAATAAGAAAGGTAGGGTGTCAATATCCGGCCTTTATTTCAGCATCTGCCTCCTATGATCTGATGATGATGAGCCAGTACACTGGTAGTTGAGCCACTCAAGGACCTTTAAGTGAGCTGATTTGTTCTATATAGGAACATCTGTTGACTTTAATTCACTTAAGTAAGACATACACACACACACACACACACACACACACACACACACACACACACACACACACATATTTTTGGTCAAACATGCCTGACAATATAAATATAATTAATGAATGTGTATTTCCTGTGTATTGTTAATGCCTGTATATTTTATTGTACTATTATTTAAACTATACATTAAATTGTATTGTTTAAATAATACATTTGCGCTGATGATAACACACACACACACACACACACACACATACACACATATATATATAAAACTCGTTATCAACGGCTTTAAATGTGAACAATGTGTGTATTTCAGCGTTTCAGTGGGTTAATAAATGTGCAGCTTCTTTGCAGCCCACTAAGTAAAGTCAAAATTTGACTTTAAATGTACTTAAAGTGTAATTTGAAATGTCTATCGAGTTTGCTTTTGTTTAAGCATGTTTTAGAAATGCATTTAAGTGTTTTAAAACATATATTTCAAAACGAAAGAATATTATATAGTTTTATGTACACATAAGTACATACAGAAAGGTTCATATTTATACAATAACCCCTCAGTTTAAGTCTAATGCAGATTTTTTCTGAGAACCAAACCACTGGACTGGTGGCGGTAATACACTGAAAAGTTGTCGAACATCATAGAAAGAAGAAGAAGAAGAAGCTGCTGCAGCATGTAGCATGACTGCTCTGTGTCTTGTCCTCGTATTTTAGTCTTTTAACCCCCCCTTTTTCAACAGTTATCTCAGTTTATTTAGTATTAGTAAGCTGTGCCCTGTCTAAACATGTGGGTAGAGAGAGTTATTTCAATGTTTCTTTTGTGTTCGCTGCACTGCTAATACTAACATAACTCCCATGAAAAGCTATGTTAAATATATATATATCTATATTCATGGCATTTTTTACTAAATTAATCCAAAGTGACTTCCATTCCCTACCAACAGGGGGCAGTCTCTCCCTGGAGCAACTTGGGGTTAAGGGTCTTGCTCAGGCACCCAGTGTTGGTGCTGAAGGTAGGTAAAAAGTAGGATTCAAACCTACCCACTAGGCCACCACCATCCATATATATGAAGTGCATACTGATGTACTAAAAGGGAAAGCCTGCAGGCGGTTAGTGGGCGGAGCCAAGCACAGTCTGCAGTTCTACTAAACTGACAGTTCAGTTCAGGAGTCCAGCCCTGATGGTGGCTGGACCTGTTCTTACGTTTTGTTTGGTCTGTTAGTAGAAAATGATCAAACAAGCACATTCGACCAGTACGTCCGATAATGCCCTCGGACATACTGCGAATTACAAGGAGCTCATCTGTTATAGACTGTACGATGTATGTTACTCTCTAATGTGATGGTCTAGCCACCATTATCCCTGGTTGTATGACTCTAATTACCATTAGGTGAAAATGGGAGCTATTTGCGACCTACCATTGTCCTCCTCGGAGGACGGCAACGTATGGAGACGGTGTTGAAAAGGCATAATAATACGAGTCATTTTCCTTAATATCAGAGGCCTGCTTTCCCACAAAGGTGTGTGTGAATAGAGAGCTCCGTTTTTATTTGGCGGCTAAGACGAATGGGCCCAGGAGTCTCCATCGCTTTTCAATTATTCATAAAGAGAAATTCGCAAACACAACCTTCTACTCCCCAAACATAACACCTTTCTCAATATTTCATCTCCAGGCCACGGGACTCGGTAAGAGTGACCTGAAAAACGCTCTGCCCGGGTCAGGGAGCGCCAAACACTTCGGTGCCACGACTGCAACGTGCGCAGGTAAAGATATCAAGCTCTATTGTGCTGCTAACTGCGTCGCCGAAAAATAATAATAATAATAAATGTTTATGAAAAGAGAAAAGCACAGCTGAGCGCATCTCCGTTGACTCGGCGCTGGATGTCTGCCAGGCCAGGCTGGAAAATATTGAGCGCCGCTCATGGCCAGTGCGACCCCCTGCTGTGCGCTTTTGAGGTTTTGGGTTTCAGTGTCGATTAAAAGCTTTGTCAACAGATCTGATTTTTCATCCTCAAATGTCAAGACGCAGGCGGATATTCTCTCAGGGTGTTTCTTCACAATTCGAAACGCTAGCTTTAATTATGTTTGACATTGATAATGTTCGCGGCCCCCTCCGCCGAGACACTGCTGTTCTTTTGTTGACCTCGGGGGTAAAGATTATTGCACTATAAAGAGACAGATAGATCTTTTGCACAAAGACGTTGATCTCACTGGCATTCCTGTGTTGGCTATACCACACTTAAAGGGCCCATATACACTACATATTCATATATTACATATTCAGGTGTTATATATGCAAGTGTTTTTAACCTAAGGTTTCTGGTATCGTGCCTTTATGATCAATACAAGTATGACCTGAATTGTGTTTCGTTCATAAAGCAGTTCAGGCTGAAACCTTCCTTACAGCATGAAGGGGTGGGGCTAAAGTGCTGCAGGTTGAATAGGAGGATGGGTGTAAATGTGTTTGTCTTTGTGACATCACAAAATAGAAAACAAGCCTTCTTTGCTGCTTGGTTTCAGTGTATGGACAGTCTGGACTGGGGAAGAAATGTTGAGGCAGTATTCATGTCCTGCATTAGACTTTATAGTAAAGAAAATGAACATTTTAATTGATATGGCAAAATAGAAAACATTAAATACTAATGTTAGTCTTTTGTAAAGTATTTTGTCTTTTCTATGTGCACTGTATCAGTAAAAAGAGCTCTGGTTATGATAAAGCACTTGAAATACCAAATTTCACAATTATTGTATGACTTAAATAAGGCTGAACTGGACTGGGCTTGTACTTTTATCTAGGTTAGAAAGGTTTATCTTATCTGTATTTTAAAGAATAGTTTCATTTCAATACACCTGACAGTCATTCCTCCAGTTTTGAAATGGAGGAAACTGACTTTTTTGTTCATTCTGAACAATGTTAATTCAGCAAACTGGTTTTAAAACCAGGTTAAAATTCCTACAGCCTAGATTGTGCTTAAACAATCAAGATTAGTCCATTTAATGCTGCATATTGCAGTCTATTTAGCGTGTGAATTTTACTGAATCTCTTCAAAACATGGAGAGCAATGATGCTATGGCTGAGGGCCGTACATGGATTCCTCATTATCTCTTCTTCAGGAGGAATGCTGTCCAGGAATGGGAAAATGTGTCTCTCCTGCTAGAGCTCCCCTCCCTTCCCACCTAGACGACCCTCCAAGGGCCGTTCAGACACCGTGGAGTCAGATGGCTTTTACAGAGAGATGGGGCTCCAGTGACCAGCAGACCACCCAAACTGCCCACACTAATGCTGAGGCCGACAAGAGGAACGTGATATTCTCTAAGTATCCAATATCGTCTTGTTGCTGACTAGGCACTTTTGGAGTGTCCATTTCGCTCAAACCCCTTCCCCCGCCCAGTCACCCCCACTCAGTATAATGGACAATGACATCTGAAGAGCAGTTTTGGACAGAGGTGGGCCTAAAGCTACACTCAAGCTGTTATTACTTCTGTTCAATAATGGCTGAAGAAGTAAAAGTAGCTACTGAACTCAAAATGAACTCCTTAAGTACTGAGGTCCCCACAAAACTGCTTTAGACCATCATAGTATATCTAGAACCTCAGACCATATCAGTATGAACGCCTGATCATCATGAAAATGAACTCGTGTTGTGTACTACAAAAGAATAAATAAAACAGGAAACTAAGGACTTTTTGTTTGGGTTCTTCATCCAAATGTGAGGTTTGTGTTGCCCAAGAACTCACAAACATCAACAAATCCTGTCTTAAAGCCAGTGAAGAAACTGGAGAATAAAATAGGCTGAACATTACAAGAAGACAAGTCAAATCATCCCAACCTGGAGCTATAATAAAAGAAACAAAAGTTCAGGTAAACCGTTCAGCAAAAACTCCCCTCCCATACCAAGAAGACAACCTTCAAAGAATATTTGAATATTATTGACAATTTTCAACATATGCATGCTAGATAACCTACAAATCCCACACTAGAAGTATTTCAGAGAGAAAACTGGAAAAGAAATCCCAAATCCAGAATCCCAAATGAAATATTGGGATAATGGTGCTTCATTTTTGTAAAATGCTAAAAGTTGCAGACATGCAGACGTGCTTTTCAACACTCTGACCAAAGCAAACTCACATCTATGCGACGGACTGTAACAAATGGTTAAAAAAGCGCTTCACATGCACCGTACGTATCGGCGTACGGAAGAAGATAATGAGTGGAATAAATGAGACTTCAAATGAGGCGTTTGCGTTCTCCACCGCCATTACTCACGCTGCGGAATCAAGACGACTAAAGCAATTACGCAGGTGTAATTAGTTTTCCAACTCAACCCGCCGTCATTTCAGAGCGCTAATAGTGTCCACAGCATGAGCGGCCTAGTTCAGACAATTGTTTATTAAGGTAGGGAGGGGGCTATCAGTTCTGAATCTCATTATCTATACCTGTAGGTCAGGGGCCACTGAATTACAGCGACGGAATGGGCAGCTAGCAGCCCATCCATCCTCCAAGCCTCCCCCTGCAACCAGCACCTCTGAAACTGTCATAAGTTTGAATTAGGCTGAGATTCATTACCATTTCTGGTAATATTTCATGTTTGCTCCCTCCCGCAGCCGAGAGGCAATAAGGAAAGCAATTACAAGGGCGTGCTTCTGCAAAAACAAACCTGCCAGCGGTGGGACCAGCCGCAATTTCTCTCCAATGCCAGTTCATGCCAGTGTTTGAAACATTATCAAATTCACATCAAGGGTGGTGTGGTTGGGGCGGTTGTTAAATTGGCCATTTTTTCAATAGCTGGTTTGTTGTTTCACCCAGATAATGACAATCAGTTGCAAATCTGCATGTCACTACTATTTTACTATCATACTGTGGACTGGCCACTTTATCAGAAACCCCTGTCCTCTTAAACCCCCATCCAAAAAATGGGTCTGGACGTGCCAGTAATTAGCCATCCACAAGGCTAGTCAGTTTCTCTCTAGGTAGTTTTGCAACTGTACACCAACAGGTTGGTGCCCCTATTAGATTGGTGCCCCTATAAAGTGGCCAGTTGGGTGAAATTTATTGGATATCTGAGATTTATTTGATGCATCACAGTTAAGGGAGAGTGGAATACTGGTGTGGGCCGGTGGTGAAGGGTATAAGGGAAGGTGGCAGAGGGCGTGGAGCAGGAGAGAAGCATCTGTTGAGTTTCATGGCTCTTTTAATTTGGTGTGAGTGCCATCAGACCTCGCCTCGTGACCGTGCACAATGAATTCAAATCAGGATGAAATTGATTTCACATGGCGCTGATCTGTGCCAAAATGTTTTCCCCTCCCTGTCAGTCATTTTTCTGCAGGACAGTCCAGATCCTCCCTGATATCCACAGTGGGAAAGATAAGCCTCCAGAAAAAGCTTGGAAATGTGTTAACCCAATTCATCAAACCTTTAAAGTAGGTTCATAGCCTCTTCAGAGATCTGAAACACACTGAGAGTTACATTTTTCTTTGTTTTCTAAAGAAAAGGTATGACAAATCAAATAGAAATTTGATAAATGCCATTTTGAAATTGTTTTAAAGCAAAAACTCCAAAATCATATCTTTGCAATCTATACACCACAAATAAAGTCCTTTATGAACCATCAAAAGTCATTAGTAATCTTACACATGTCTTCTGGGTTTTAAACCTCCTGAGAAGTGGGGAAGTGATTTCCTCTATTTGGGCCTAAAGAAAACCCTTACAATTAAAAATTCTTTGAATATATTTATTTATGTTATTTTCCCAGCATGTCCACTACTGTAGAGGACGGTCTCCATGTCAAAATTGAACTGAATGTATTAAATGAAAAAGGTGATCTTAACCCAAGAACACATTTGATTTGATCAAAACAATAAAATTCTGTATCGCTCGTCTGTTGCTTGCAAGGACAACAAAACCTGTATTTTAGTTCAGCAGTGAATTATAAGTCCTAGAACATCCTCTGGATAGTTTTGCTGTGATAGTACTGGGTTTCTTTTTGGTTCTGCAAAGGAACATCTTGTATTTGCTGCTCCTCATGTATGTCTTGTCATTGCAGTCCTTGTTCCAGCATGCAAACCCTCACAGGACCATCACTGGAAATCCCAGGATCCCCTCTACAGAACACTATAGGGCTTGATGGGATCTCTCCAAATACTTAAGGAAGATACAGAAGAACAAAATGTCCACCATAAAGGACAGATATGAATGGGCCGTGTCTCAGGAGGATAATGCAACAATGTAACAACGATGCTGGCAAAATAGTGACAAATCTACAGAAGTTACAATGTGCTTTGAGCCACAACCTTATTAAAACTATAGTAAAACACTGTTTCAGGTATCAGGCAGTTTCATATAAAATAACAGTTTCCTATAAAAACTAAGAGGGAGCTTTAAGAGCCGTTAAACTCTTCAGAGGTCTGGTTTAATTCACCTCTGCAGTAAATGAATTAGAATTGGGGTGTTTTACTAGAATAGAGCCTTTCACACCACTCTGTGTCTTTGTTTACATCTTAAATATGCGGAAATTTGGAAAAACTGATGGAAACTTTGCTTCTTGGTGTATGAATAGTATGGGAAAACATCAGATTGGACCATATTGTGTGTTTAAAGTTTAGTAACGAATGTGTTGTGGCAGAAATTCAAGTCGCACTTAAGTCGCACAAACAGACACTTGTGACTTGACTTTAGACTTCCCTCAGTGACTCGAGACTTGACTCGGACTCGATGCTGTGACTCATGAGTCTTAAACTCGTAAACCATGTTCATTTCATGGAATTATTTATTTATATCTCACACTCTTTCCAACGACCCAAAAACCGTTCACCACGCCCCTGTGTCCCATTACTTTTGTCCGAGGTGAGCGGTTTTTAAGGGGTCGTTGGAAAGGAATCACTGAGCCCCATAAAACTGTGGAGTTTCACATTTAGAGTGAGAGATATATTTTTCCTACGTAATATTTAGATTTAAGATCATTTACACTTACGTTTACGTTTACGGCATTTAGCAAACGCTCTTGTCCAGAGCGATGTACATCAGTGTTCTTAAACCTGTAAAGCTATACTTAAATCAACAGCTATTTAACTAAGTTACTGCTGGCTAAATTACACACCATAACAAACCCTGTCAAGAGAAAAAGCAAGTCAGAGATTAATACACAAGTAAAAACAGTAAAACAGTTAAAAGGGTAAGTGGCCAATTTAAGGCAAATCCTCCATGTTGGTGAGGGTATATCACAGCACGCAGCCCCGCCCCCTGCTAAGGAACAGCCAGTTTGAATCGTGGGGTGTGGCCAATTAGCATATCTTCTAAACATTTAGAGCTCAACATTTACAGCACAAACATCCCACATTTAGAGTCGTCGTTTGTAAACATTGTAGCTCAAAGACTTGAGACTTGACTTGGACTCGGTAGAAGTGACATGTGAACATCTCTGTGTTGTTGCTGACAATGTTTGCCGATGTGTTACTAAACTAAAATGGGTCAGATTTTCTCCTCGTTCTTCCCTTTCACCGCGTCCTCTTTCTGGAACGGCGTCTTTTGGCGTCTGGTCCAGATTAATTCCAGAGACGCTGGCTTAACACACTGGGTTTTTCAAACTGGAGGGTGAAGTGGAACTGAATAAACCCCTTTCGTGCTGCGCCTGTTTCAAATTTAGCTTATCCAGCCGTCCAGATTTATGAAGCTTTGATGACAAGGCAATAAAAACCAGCCATATTTTTTAATTATGTGCCAATGAATGGGCCACCAGACTCTCGGCGTAATCAAAAGGAGTGTTGAACAGGACAAGTTTGTTTCTCCCTCCCTGCAGACCGAGACTTACCCCCGCCCCCAGATCTGTGTGTGATTGAGGTTGTCATAAATGTCATAATTGGATACTCTGAAATGCGCAGCGGCGTTGCAGAGCCACTCAGCTTATTGCTTTCACATCAGAGATGTATAAAAAACAGCACATGCTAAAAGCATCTTGAAAATAAACACCGAGCAGAAAATCACATAATAAATCTTGCAATGCATGCGTTTACTAAAAGCATCACCTTGAAACCAATTAGTATTGAATGGTCCGCTCGGATAAAAGCAAATCAACACGGCCCAGCACTCTTCTACTCTTCCAGCTGTAATGTTTCCCCGGCCAAGAGTTTGCATATTGGGGCAATTTTGACACTTTTGGCATCGAAAATAGATTTAATCAACATCTCGAAATCACTGAAATGCCCTTCCATGACGTCACAGCCTCCACAAGCCCATCTGGTTCAATATATTTGACTGAGCCTCAATAGTGTCATTTCCATAGAGTGATGGGGTAGAGCATGAAAACAAATTTCCTATAATATGATTTTTCCCTCAGATAATAACATATAACCAGGGGTTGACATAATTTTTTACTCTAATGAGTACCTACATTAATAAACTGGTACACACCCAAATTCAACATTTTTCACCTCACCATGGGCGTTGCCCCCCTCAGGCGCTTCCCCAGTCACGCATATAGACAGATTTTCCTTTACCTTTACTTTTGAACAGTGCCAAATTGTGCTGAACGTGCAAACTGACTTTTAATCTAAATTAAATGACAGATCTAGATAACCACATGGATTATTTGACACAAAAAAATTAAATCAGCATTCTATTATGATGGCTTGTCTGCTTTGTCGCCACTAACTGGTTGAAATGAGGAGGCAGGTGTACAGCAAATCAGGTCAGAATGTTTTAGTTCACTCTTAACGTTGAGGAACTATTGTCTGAATTCTGTTTAGTGACCCACCAATTCCATTCAACTCCAATTTCATTGCCAGAAAGAGAATTATGAGAATTATCATCATTTTGTTAATTATACATCATTATGATGACTGATAATTATCATGATTTTGTGTTCTTGAGAGAATATTAATATCATAGTGAGGCCGCCCGACTGATAAAATTCTCCAACCACTTCTTCTGGCCTCACCTCAGAAATTTCACATTCCCTGGAAACCTGATGCTACTTTTAACAAAACCTTCTTGACACGGATTCTCTTTCATGGCAAAAGATCAATACTGAGGCTCCGTTTTTCTTTTCAGCCTTTCCCTTCACTCTTTATTTGGTCTGTTCCTACAAACATGTACACTCTCGTCTCGCCGCCCTGTTCAATTCCAATGAGCAGATCGGCTCAAAACGTGATCTTCTCTTGACCTCCCTGCAGCACATCAATGATCCTCCTCTCCAAAGAGAAGATGCTAATGTAGCGGCGGCAGCGGCGTCTGCTCGCAGTGCCGGGCTCCAGCTCGAGCCTCGCTGCATCGACAGCATGGCCGCACTTCAATAGCTGATCTATAGAACCAAACTGGCCTGTCCTGTAAACGGGAACCTTCTCGAATGTCGAACAGCCTCTTTTCCGAAACAAGGTTCATTTGGCTTTGGAGCTATTTACTTTATATTTACCTGTTTTTTAAAGAAAAGATAAGAAAGAACTTTTCAAAATTCTTTCGGCAATTGCATGCCAAATGCAATAGAAGAATAAAAGATAAGACAATATAAAAAAATAGATAATAAACAATAGTGCAACAAAATTACCCAACACTATTAGTATTAATAATGTGAGTACAAATTAAAAATAAATGTAAAAAATAGCAGCTAATGATAAGGGAATGAGATTTACATTTTAACATTCATTCGATCCACAGGATAAACAGGTGAGTAATATTGTACGGATTCAGAGCAGACAATGGCATAAAAACTTAAAGATTGCCTATAGAGGGGGGAGGAGTTATAGAGTCTCATGGCCACAGGTAGAGCGGATTCCCTGTGGAGTTTAATTCTGCATTTAGAGGCGATAGGGTTATGCATGGAGCGGGATGGGGTTATTCATGGAGTGGGAGGAGTTATGCATGAGTGGGAGGGTATATGCATGGGGTGGGATGGGCTTATGCATGGAGTGGGAGGGGTTATGCACAGAGTGCGAGGGGTCATGCATGAGTGGGAGGGGTTTATGCATGGGGTGGGCGGGGTTATGCATGAGTGGGAGGTGTTATTCATGGAGTTCGAGGAGTTATGCATGGTGGTATATGGGTATGTATGTCATATTTTTCCATGGCTGTATCTACAGGAGGATGGTGGGTCAAACTATCTACAGACACTTGATTAAACAATCTGGTGAAGATCAATAAATGCAATTTCACTTCAGTTACAGTCAAAGTCAGGCTGATCATCTAGAAAGCACTCGGAGCAAGCCAGGTTATATATTATATTATATTAATCTTTTAGTAACCTTCAGAACTCACTACAGCTCAGTGATCTGGTCTCTCTGGGAAAGTTTAAAGCTCTGATAAAAAACTGAAGAGTGCAGTTTCTACTGCTGTGATGGATTTTGGATGATGTCTCTGTTTGTTTTGTCTGTTGCTGTTATGCTTGTAGTGGTGACCAGAAACAAAAATAGAAAAAGTGGCCTCTTACACTCACACATAAACTCACCACAGTACACAGAGTGAGTCTGTGCATTTAACCAGTTTAACTCATTTAACAAGTTTAACTCATTTAACCCATTTAACTCATTTAACCAGTTTAACTCATTTAACAAGTTTAACTAATTTAACCCATTTAACAAGTTTAACTAATTGAACCCATTTAACCAGTTTATCTTATTTAACTCATTTAATCCATTTAACTTATTTAACCAGTTTAACCTATTTAACTCATTTAACCAGTTTAACTCATTTAACCAGTTTAACCCATTTACCCCTTTTATCCACTTTAACTCATTTAACTAGTTTAACCCATTTAACTAATTCAACCTATTTAACCAGTTTAACTCATTTAACACATTTAACTCATTTAACCCAGTTAACCAGTTTAATCCATTTAACTAATTTAACCCATTTAATACATTTAACTCATTTAACCTGTTTAAACCAATTAACCCATTTAACCCATTCACCAAGTGAAAAAGGGGGCTGCCGCCAGCAGGGGGAAGAGTGTGGGAATGGTATCTTGCTCAAGGGAACCTCAGTGATGACACTAGCAGTGCTGGGATTCGAACCCACATCTCCCTAACCACTAGACCTCCAGCTGCGCCCTCACTTTAAAAATAAGGCTTAAATACGAGGAAATCAAGGCAGGAGTGTTTAAAGCAGATAGTGAGACTTACATTCAAGTGAAAAGTTGGGATTGTCCAGACGGACACTCAGGACAGTCTGAGGAACACAACCCAGGTCTGATCCTGATCTCACTCACCAGCAAACTGGTTCAGTTTCAACAAATTCATCACAACCTCCACAAGCATAGCTGGTCCAACAAATATGACATCATTTCCGTAGAGGGTTGAGGGGGTGACAATTTAACTCAACCTTTTAAAAAAGTCTTTTAAATGATCATTTGGTAAGAAAACATCAAAATATTGGAACATATATTTAGAATTTTCCCCAAATATTCACACATTACTGTACAGCCATGGAAAAATATCAGAGACCACTTTTTCCTTTTTTTCTGTGCACTGTTTGCAGCAGTATGTGTGAGTGAGTGTTGTGTGTGTGTGTGTGTGTGTGTGTGTGTGTGTGTGTGTGTGTGTGTGTGTGTGTGTGTTGTGTATGTGTGTGTGTG
>JBBJLR010000013.1:6490074-6502064 GCA_037577145.1 Brachypetersius gabonensis | reverse complement strand
TTAGTTACAGAGACAGTCTTACAGTCATTAGTTACAGGGATGGTCTTACAGTCATTAGTTACAGAGACAGTCTTACAATCATTAGATACAGAGACAGTCTCACAGTCATTAGTTACAGGGACAGTCTTACAGTCATTAGTTACAGGGATGGTCTTACAGTCATTAGTTACAGGGAAGGTCTTACAGTCATTAGTTACAGAGACAGGCCCCTGGAGACTGAGGGTTGTCTGGCTCAAGGACACAATGGTAGAAAGTGGGGCGTTTGAACCTGCAACTTTGTGATCGTCAGCTTTTAGACCCACTCGGCTTCTACGTCAAACATGTCTTTCACCAAACATGACTTTCGCCAAACATCGTCTGCATCTGGATTAAGTGGAAAATTTGGCATATTTAAATTTCCAATGATAATTCCTTTAAAGTAGCAAATGTCCTAACAAGGCGTGTCTAGATATTTTTGCGTGTCATTTGTTTCCTGTTTCCTAAACATTAGAAAACTGAAGCTGTGAAGAGCATCATTCTACAATCACATTACCTAACACTGCGTTTATTATTCCATTTTTGAAATAACAAAAGCAGTTCGGCAGAACACAATAATGCACAAGAAGTGAACTCAAGCGTTTGTAAAAGTGTCTTGAAAGTGTTTGTAAAGTGGGTCTCTTGAGTATAAAGAGGTAACAAAGGAAAGGAAATGCAAGCGCATCCTGTAGTGCATCCTAATAAGAGCTCGTACCTGAAAACAAGCCTGCATTTGGTTTTTTTCTTCCTCCCAATCTTAACCAGACAGGGCCTTTGACCCAGCAGGAGTGTAATGCAATATTCCCCCAGCGCCGGCTGGCCTGTACCTCAGGGAGAGAGAGAGAGGGGTCGCTGACCCACCTGCTCTTGCTCGACCGCATAAAGCGCTCCCGCCTTCGCTGTCACTCAATGTTAGATCTATTATCCCCAATCTCCACCCCGTCTTTCTCTCTTCTGTCTTTACTGCAGAACCCACCCCCCCAGCACACACACATACAGTGTAGAACTGAGAGTGGAACAGTTTAAGCCGCAGCAGGACGACTCCCTGCAGTGTTAGCATTAGCCATGTTAGCTAGTGGAGCCGTTTCAGATGCAGAGCTCCGGTTCTGTTGCTGTACTTTAACACAGACTTGCAGGTTCTGCAGGTCTCTAGGGTGAAGGATCTCCACACATGTGATGTGTGTCTGTCTGCTCTGCTGCATGTCTCTCGTCTTGTTGTGGTCTTGTGTTTAGATTCCCCTCGGGCCAACAGTACCACCCCTTTTATGATGGGACTATAATAATTGGTTAAACCAAGGAACGCATGTCAGCATCAGTCAATCAGAGGCAGAAATTGCATTGTGTACACAAGCGAGGGCAGAGAGAGGAAACGACACACGACTAGTCGACTTCTCTCAGGGGGCATCGACTTGTGCTTTAGTGTTAATGCCCTGCTACATACACACACCTCAGCTGCCATTTCTCTTGAGCGACAGAATGAGAGATTTCTGAGGAAGTTCGAAGGAGAATCTCACTCACTTAAAGGAAAAGGAAAATAAGAGAAAAAAATCCCCAAAAAACCCAGGAGAATCTGGATGGGACTCCTAACAACCACCCAAGACCACACAACCAAAACAGAAAAAAAGAAATGGGGCTTCAGAGAAGCTATTGATAAGTATAGGCATAACAATAGAAAAATGACCACATTATTTTGAGTCTAAAGAACTGCTAATGAACCAAAAATCTTTCAATGTATTTTAAAGATATATTTTAAATAATATGTGTAAATAATTTTTCAAAACTTCTATATGAGTAAACTAGTAAGATGTAAAGCTGTTCAGAGCAGTTTGATTTGAAAAAAATTTTTTCACAGTGAACCAGACGTCTGAGAGTTCCTCTAAAAGTTCCCTGGTAGAAGGTGAAATGGTTACGAATACACAGCTGGATGTCTGAGAAGATGGCTTTGAGAAGATATTGACCTAAAACATCCCAGGGTGTCAAGTGATTTTGACTGTAGCAAAAAAAATTACATTTGTTTCCACCAAACCTTTCCCTGGCCTGTTCAGTTCGGCCAGGCTTATGGTCACGCTTCTTTGTGTTTGTGCACTGAGCAGGGAGCCTTATGGCTTTAGGCCAACGCCAAAGAGGCCAGGGGTCATGTTCCTCCCTGAACGGTGGTCTGGGAGAAGGTCGTTTTGGATCTATAGGTGGCCGTGTGCAGGCCGGCTCCTGTGTTATTTTAATGCCTGCTGCACTCACATTAAGAGACACCCAAACCACTGCCTGACAGCATGAGTGAAAGGGGTAATTACGACACACACCCTCGAGACCCCACCACTACGTGTGTGTGTGTGTGAGCGCACACTTTTTTCGGCCCATCAATCACGAACGGCCCTCCGAGTCTTTAGCCACCGGGCTGCGTAACCTTTTTCAAATTATGTCAATGTGCATTTTAAAAGGGATCAATACGCTACAGTAGGCCATGGTCCACATCTGCCGTGATCCATAGCAGCTCCTAATTTGGCCCATGATAAAATGCCACATTATCGCGAGGTGATCCATCACGTCCTCCTAAGTGACAGTTGGTCATTTGGTTTGGCCCCGCTCTGCGGCGTCCAGGGTGTCATATGATTGCTTATTATGGGGGACATGACAGAGAGAGATTGAGTAGGACTGAACTTGGGTCACGTGACCTGCCCTACAGTCCTAAAGCCTCAAAGGTTCAACGTGCTACACCTGCGAAAATAATAATATTTAAAGTTTTTTCACATTAATATTCACTACGGAACCAAACCTCAATTAAGAGAAAAAGTGCTCAGATTAAGATGAAAAATACAGAATTTTACATTGAATTAAATTCCTGAATAAAAGCCTTAAAAATCATATTTAATGCCTTAAATATGAATTTAGGGCACAATATAGGTGTTGGTTTCACAAATCAATGCCACTTAATTCAAATGAAGGGGTTTGGTGTATTTTCAGGTGTAAATTAAAGAAGGGTTCAGCACATTTTGTGTTTCATAGTGTTAAAAAGTAACTCTACTATTGAATCCGTGCCCCTTTCGGCCCTGATGTTGCCCCCCATCACTGAATATGACTCTAGCTGGCCTGGGCCTCAATTAACTGACATACACATCTGTTCTCCTCCAACTGTGCTGGGTCTAAAAACTTTACATTATTAGCAGTAGTTCAAAAATATGCAGTGGCACTTTACTGGAGGAAGCACACGCTAGTGCTGGTAGTATAGTGTAATTGAGGGAGTTTTAATAATGAAACTGGGACAGAATTGGAGAACACAATAATAAACTGGTGTTTTACGTGTCTGTAGCCTCTGAATGTGCAATTTTGGCATGAAAGATCTGTCTTGGTGCTTTATAATATTTTGTCAATGCCAGTTACTTGTGTATATAGATCCAGTGTTCATACACATATATACGTATCAACTATTTAGATTTACAGTAAGCCCCCAGTCTTACGCAGATCAGGAGTGGCGGATTCAGTCACACGCAATTTTTACACAAAGGGACCCAGCTCGCCGTGGTGTCCCAATACTTTTGTCCCAAAACCTTCCGAGTTGCATATTCCGGTGGGGAAAGGAGATCTCCACAGTTCGGTAGATCTCCAGGAGATCTTTCCAACGAGCCCTTATTTGTATTTTTAGCTGCAGTAGATCAGGGGTTATTCCCCGAAAACCATGAGCCGGAGCAAATTCAGATGCGTCCGTCTTTAAACGCGATCCGGGTGTAAACGTTTGTCCCACAACCTTCCGAGCTGCACACATCAGCGGGGATCTTAAATTAGAATATGGGTTTAACTTTACATTTTCTTTAAGGGTAATGCATTAAACTGTGTTTAAAATTAAATTAAATTGTTCTGTAAGCAGATTCGGGGGCAGATTTGGAGTTTACACTATAAAACTATTTTTAGGCAACACGGTTTTCCACTATACGCAGGTGCTCTTGGAACATAACCCCTGTGAAAAGACACACACACATGCACAAATATCTATATGCATACTATTGAATTATTTGTAAAGTATACTTTTATACTTTTTACTTAATTAGTGGGTTCTAATAAATGTTTATCTTATCTTAAACAGTGTTTATTAACAGTTGTTTTTTGTTTGTTTGTTTGTTTTTATGTGACACAGAACAGCATCGTCTGTATCCCTCCCTGCGCTTAAGTTTCTCTCGCTGCTACTTCACTTTATATTGTAGCTCACTACCAACCAGAAAAATTGAGCCTTGAGTGGCTCTGTGGCCAGAAACTGGTCGTTGATGAAGGTTTAGGGGATAAATAACACAACATGTGTGTCAACGGATGGACTATAGCCTCATATTGTACACTAACAAGGTGGAGCTACAAGATAGGATAGATAAGAGACTATCACTGTTGTCTTAAACATTACATGCTTGTGCAAGATTCAAGTTTCAAGAGAGTTTACTCTCAGCCCAGCCACATACACAAGTACACACAGCGTTCTCGGAAGCAAATAGTGTTAAACAAAGACAGTATAAAGTCAGAAACATTATACAATGCAGAATCTAAGCTTGCAAAGAACAAAAGCTGGCAGGCAGTGCAAATAAGTGTGTATTCTGAGGCAGAGTTGTTTTTACACATTTATAGCAGCAAGTTTTTAATGCAGTTTTTTGGAAAGTGTCAGTGCAGTGAGTTCTGATTGCAGAAGAAATCATATCAGTTACTTGGGTCACTATTAGCCTCAAGCCCTATGCAAACAATTGCTTCCCTCTCGATCGGCCCTCATATAGAACAGTCTACCCTTGTGCGAGCCTCCGCTGGAATACGAGCCGAGGGGGAAAGGAAGGGGAATTTCAGCCCACAATAGGGATCTTCACGTTTTAACTCGATTAGACCAACAGTCATCCTAATCCACTTCAGCTAAAACACATTTGCTGGGACGACTCACTCCTAAACAATGGCATCTGAGGGGGTGGCGACGCCACTGCGCCTAATGCGATGTGCATGGCCTCGCTGGACGGGGTTCATTTATGGCACAGAAAGAAACATTTGTTTTTAACAATTGGTCTCAAACAGGAGTCTCAATATGCCTTTAGTTTATTAATGCAGTGTTCATGAGGAACCATTCATGGCCCACTTCTTCTTCATCTTCATCAGGGACACTTCATAGTGGAGGTGCTGAGGTTCAGGGCGTTTTGCGAAAGTGAGTTACTCCATGTTCTCCTACAGTTTCTTCACAGCGTTTTTCCAAAATTGTGTTCAAAAGCAAGAAAAGACAAAAGCCATTACAGTCGAGCGTAATGCAAATTTGTGATGTGGTAAAGAAAATGGCTGTAAATGCCTATTATTATAGCATGAACACTAAATATGCCCTCAAAACTCTTTAATTTAATTTAAAACTTAGTTTAATAAAACATTACCCTTAAAGAAAATGTGAGGGTAAACCTGTGACGCTCCACACTGAAACTGTTCTGATGCTGAATTCTGGGCTGCAGCTGCCAGAGAAGCTTAACAGGGCAGCAGCCAATCAGCAGCAAGCAGAAATAAATAATGCTTTCGGATTGGCTACTTTCAAACCTCCTGCCTCTGAGTACAGCGGTATTTCACCATCAAAAGGCTGCTTTGTGTTCTCTCGCCAGTACTAAACCTTTATACAGTTATATTTTATAGGAAAATTTTGCTGAATTTATGTTCATATTTATGTTACAAAATAAGTAAATTATATTTTCCAAATTATTTACCACTAAAAGTAAAGGTCTCGGCCAGCAGCCGGTAGAGGCCACTGTTTTGGTTTTGTTCTGCTGACTTTTATTTTGATATTCTGATATATTTTGATACGACCATTTATATCTAGAACCGCCGAGGAGTAATTTTTACCCCTCATTTAGATCACTGTATACAGCCCCTCCCAACGCTCCTGGTTGCTTAGCAATGCTAGACACTTATGAAGTTGGATGACATATATATTGCCACGAAAAAAAAGACAAAACAAATGCGAACGCCTGAGGCCACAAACTCTGGACCGAGACTTCGCGGGGGTCGACTGTAAACCAGTTTGTGTACGACTGAAATTCTACTGAAGTAAAAGACTGATAAGAATTGGCTTCACCTTTAGTTTCTTGACCTCAAGTGCCTCAGTTTCTGCGGACGTCACAAATGCAAAAAAAAAATAACGTGGAGGATATCTGCCTTTTCCGTGCGGTCACTGTACATAGTATAAACATATATGTACAAACAATACTGTAACATTTATCTTCATATGTATAAATATAAATCCATATTCATATTGTAGATTGTATATTGTATTGTTTCATTGTATCTTTACATATTGTTGTTGTCTTTATACTGCTGTGCTTGAGAGACACGATCGACCGGAATCACATGATTACTCCATGTTTTCCTGTTTGATCTTACCCAGTGGATCTTCTCGGATGTTCTCGCACTCCTTCAGTGCAAGTTTTCTTCATCACTGTGCTCACGTTCTTCACCTCCAGCTCCTCCATCGCCTTCTCTTCATCTCTGAGCCCCTGCAATTGCTTCTTCTCTTCATCAAGATCTACCTTCTGCGCCTTGACTTCCTCTTTTTTCATCCCTCCATCCTCCTTAACCTCCATGAGATCTACCTCATCCACGGATACCTTTTCTTTCTCCTCCTCCTCAACACTGTTCTGCCTCCCTTCGTCTTCCTTCGAGCTCCTGAACCAGTCCATCATGTTCTGCCTCTTCCTCCTCGTCTTGATGACCTTCGCCTTCTTTTTAAGGTGGCGAGGCTCGTCCAGTTCCTCGTCTTCGCTTAGTGGGATGATGCAGCAGAACGGCATTAAGACAGCCATGGCGTTTGATAATCAGGAGCCAAATGACCAAAATCAGAGCTGTGTAAGATTCACGCATTCTGGAAGGTGTTTATGACATCACCGATTCCAACAACGTCACATTTTCTTAATGCCTTCATTGCCTCCGTATTACAGAAAATTTCTATCTTCAGTATAAAGTAAAGACAGGACGATTTAAGAGAAGTTTTTTCTGTTTGGTATTACAGAAGCAGATCTAACTGGAATCCTATCTTATCTCAAGTCAGGAATCCTAAATAAACATCGATGATCAACTTGTCCGTAACATCGCCAGAGTATCTTCATTTCTGTCTTCAGAATATGGAGATTAAACAACGTTCTGCTCTGAACCTTAAACCAGACCCACTGGACAAAGTGGAAAAAAGTACTGGGACAGAGCTGTCATACACAACTATGTGGACAACAGTATAGGGACACGCACACTCTCTCGCTCTCTTACACACACAGAGTCATACACTTTTCTTTTTTTGAAAATCACCTTTAGTGAAAAAACAAAAACGACGCACATTTGTTAATTGTACCACAGCCAGTAGGGAGAGCCCAGCTCCAACAGGTTGCCTCTCCAAAGCTTTACGGAGTTGATCGGCTTTACTCACGGCCCGGAGTCTAAATAATCAGCTGGTGACAACGGAAGGTTTTCCTAGAGTTAGGAGAGTTTATTTAAGATTTTTTGAGGTTAGGATGCTTCTGTAATACACTTTTCTTAACTGAAGTTAGGAGCGGAAAACTGTTCTGTAACAGCTTTTTTTCTAAATAAGATCCTAACCTGCCATTACCATGGTTACCACACAGTTAGGATAGGATTTTTAAGTTAGGACGTTTCTGTAATACGGCCCCTGGTTTCTGTAACCAGTGTTAATAATACCTTTAATTTTTAGATCAATATCTTGTGGTGGAGTAGACAAAACAAGAGAAAATATTCATCGACAGGTGGGGTGTCGAACAGGGGGTTCATTTATCATATTACAGTCCTGTATAACTGCTCAGAATGCTCAGAATGCTTTTTATTTAATTAAATTAAACTTTAGTTTGTTTTATTTATAGCTATATTTGGCCAACATTAACTCACCTGTTAGGTAATAATAATATAAACAGGTGATTGATAGATAAATACAAACAACAAGAGTAAAATACATACCTCAGATAAAACATAGGATGGCTTTTATAAGTATCAGTTATTTGTGTTTACTCTAGAATGGCCAGAAACCAGAGATATTCACATGTCACTTCTACCAAGTCCAAGTTAAGTCTCAAGTCTTTGAGCTGTAATGTTTACAAACAGCGACTCTAAATGTGGGATGTTTGAGCTGTAAATGCTGAGCTCTAAATGTTTAGAAGATATGCTAACTGGTTACGCCCCACGATTCCAATTGGCTGTTCCTTAACAGGGGGCGTGGCTGCGTGCTGTGATATGCCCTCACCAACATGGAGGATTTGCCTTAAATGGTCTTAAATCTAAATGTTAAATATGAAAAATATATATCTCACTTTAATGTGAAACTCCACAGTTAGATGGGGCTCTGTGACCCCTTTCCAACGACCCCTCGAAAACTGTTAATAGCTGAAAAGCGTCCACCTTTGACAAAAGTAATGGGACACCGGGGCAAGGTGAACGATTTTTGGGTCGTTGGAAAGAGTGCGAGATATAAATAAATAATTCCATGAAATGAACATTGTCACAAGTCTTTGTTTGTGCGAGTCTCAGCAGTCCCCATCTCTACTAGAAAGTGTTCAAGTGCGATGGTGGTAGCTTGGTTTAGCTCAGTGCTAACATTCTGCTGGTATCTCATAACGGTGCTCGCAAGATCTGAATTGCAGAGGGTTTTAGGCTTAGTTTTATTAGCCTGGAGGGAAGTAACTGAGGTATGAGGCCACGTGCAGCCTTGTAGAGATTTTTGGGCCTAGTGTCAAAAACTCAGTTTACTGGGTTTCCTTATTTTTTATAAAAGCCGCTAGTTTTAAAGAAATAATAAAAATTGGAGAGCAACCAAATGTCCCAACTGTTCCACACACCGTGCTGAAGACATCTGGTCTTCAAGTAAAAGCCCACATGCATGTATGCGTCCAGATCATGACTCTTTCTGGATCTCCTGTTTTGTTTGAGCTTGTTTTCACTGCATGCCCAAACCTTTTTAATCAGATATATCTCAGCCTCATCAGAGCTTTGGCCTGTTCAGTTCTCATGGGAGAACTATTTGCCTATCAAAGCAATTTCCTGCCCTCAACTTTTCATTAGCTATCAAAAGTTTCCTTGTTCGATTTGGGAAGCTCTAAATTGCGATACGTGCCTGAGTCCAGCCAGGCCTGTTCTGATCACACAGTGCTGAAGCAAAAAGACCTCGACGTATTACATTCTCCGGCATTAGAGAGACTGCACTGAAGGCCAGCATTTATACGGTTACCTACAGAAGAATGGCATTACAACCGGCTTAAACCTGTAGAATATAATTATATATTACTAATAATATACAGAAAATCATACAGCTATAATTATAACTAACCATATAATTGTGTCTGTTCTGATTACTTTATACAATTTTGTGAATAAGTATGAGTAGATGGAAAAAGAGTGTATGTATATGTATGTGTGTATATGTGCACATGGATATATGTGTATGTATGTGTGTGTGTGTGTGTGTGTGTGTGTGTGTGTATATATATATATGTATATGTATAGATATGTATGTGTAAGTATATACAGTGTTGTGCAAAAGTCTTAGGCCCCTGTGCATGGTCATTTCTATCAGCAGTGGCTTCTTTCTGCAGCAAACACAGCTGAATATTAGAATAAATACAAACAAACAAGCAGTAAAAAGTATTGAGATTTCTTTTTCCTAAGCAGTAGTGGATTTTCTGTGAGCTGGTTATAAGAACACAGGTTTGGATCAGGCTTTTATGTACTAAACAAATCTGAAACACCTGGAATGGGAGGAGACAGTTGAAGAGGATAAAAGGGGGTGGGGCTAAGGTGTGGCTAAGCCTGAAACAACAGACTCACATTGATCAAAAGATTCAAGTCGACCCACCCCCCCCAAACACACACACCAATCCCCACCCCCCTTCCCCGTTCAGATCAGATCAATCTTTATTGTCATTGTCAAGTCATCGTCAGTCGACTCAAGTTAAGGAATGAAAATAAGAATGAAAAAAACAAGGAATAGTAAGAAACAAATTACATAAAAATTGCATTCGGAAATAAATACAAAACTACAAAATACAAATTGCCTGGGATTTTTACAGTCTATTGTAGATTATGGACACATTGTTCAGGCAGACCCGGCACAGAGACACCCCTTTAAATGAAAACAAATTGATGGGATGGTGCCGTATTAATCAATAGATGGGTTGCAGAGCGGGCTATTTTTACTATTAATATTATAAACATCTGACTATAATCTGCCACAACAGTTTCCCGACCATAACCATAACGAATCCCGATATTTTAAATACATTTTACATTTTACTTTAATATAATTGCACACTCGCACTTCATCCAAGTCCTGTTTAAAAACACAGTTTGATTTTGTTAGATTTAGTAAAAAATACAAGAAATGGAGGGCCAGTGTGGAACAGCAATCTTGAGTCTTGAATCTAATCAGAGGCAGTTCTAGACCAAAATGACCAGGGGGGCCGAAGTTGGGCCAGTGTGTTTTTAGGGGGGCACAAATAACGGCAGAACAGGTCGATATTTTGTTTTACAGATTTTATTTTATATTTAGCTTTTCTTTTTAAATCACACCATCAGCATTCAACTGTAGTGAGGAGGAAAAATAGAAAGAAAAACGAAAGCGTTTGCAGGTGCTCTCGGCTGAAAATTTACAATTTGTGCTGCTGATCTTCAGGTTCTAGATAAAAGCACGTGTGTGTGTGTGTGTGTGGTACTTTAAGCAGTCTGTCTAGAACACACTGAGCGTTAGTTCTGTGACGTGCTAAGAAATTAATATTTAAATCATTGTCTGTTCAGTGCAGAAGCCACAACAGGGACAACAGGAGCAATTCTACAGGGGCCCTGACCCACGCTGGCCCCCGTCTAGAACTGCATATGACTCTAATGTTGCTGCTATTATAATACATATTTGCTTAAATGCTTTGATTCACACTTTATATAAAATATTTTCTAAAATACTACATATATATATTAACATCCATGC
Source organism: Brachypetersius gabonensis (assembly GCA_037577145.1). Lineage (NCBI taxonomy): Eukaryota > Metazoa > Chordata > Actinopteri > Characiformes > Alestidae > Brachypetersius > Brachypetersius gabonensis. Next base: position 6,491,089 of record JBBJLR010000013.1, on the reverse strand, counting down.
TCCTCATTCATCTTCTTCTAATTATATTTATAATTATTGTTGTGATTATTTTCTACCTTCTGCTCTTTGGGAGTTTCGCCTGTTGTTTTCTGTCTTGGGACAGTCCTGACATTGCTAGCTTCACTTTTATGATGTCTTCCTTGCAGAAAACCATTTAATTCCACGCCCCTCCTGAGGGAAGCAGCTTTACTGTTTGGTTTGAACATCTTGGATTAGATTCCACAGTGATTCCCTGGCTGGAGTTCCTTGGAGGCCTGGATATCTGCTAAGCCTTCACAGATGCTCTGGGCAGCTGGGGACTGATCGCAGGATCTCGGAGAGAAAAATGAGGGCTGGTCGCGTCGCCCTTCCCTCTGTGGTGTGGCCCAGAAATGCCGGGCTGGGCCGGGCCTCACTGGGTGGCTGTGGGAGAGGCTTGAGGCAACTGATGAGATTATAGAAGCTGATTGAAGAGGTTCACTCTTCATCAGCATTTACAGCAATGCTGAAACCAGCCACAGAAACTGAGCTTTCTGAAGACATCAGAAGATTTTTGACACATAAAATGAATGTTTTGGGACGACTGGCAGAGAGCAGAGAACTCTTTGAGGGCCTTTAAAGCCTCTCCAGATGTTCTGAGACTCAGGAACAGTTCTGCTCTTCCAACATAATCTTCATTATCGATCCAACTTTCAAATTCTTTTCTTTTAAGCAGATGTTTTTGCTTAGTTTTAATTATTTTGGCCTGCAATTTTGCATTTAAAGAAGTTTTACCTCTTTTAAAAGTTAGTGTTTTATGCTGTTTTTTTTGCTGTGACAGCAGTTTTAAAATGGGAAATTAGGAGTTTCCAAATCTCTTGTGTCTTTAATTAGAGTTAATTACAAAATATATTTTGTAGATTTTCCAGTCCAGCGGTGGCAGTAATACACTGAAAAGTTATTTTAGTGTTTTAACCCCGCCCCTCAATTTTCAACAGTTATCTCAGTTTATTTAGTATTAGTAAGCTGTGCTCTGTCTAAACATGTGGGTAGAGAG
>JBBJLR010000013.1:6475644-6489974 GCA_037577145.1 Brachypetersius gabonensis | reverse complement strand
CTAGTGACTGTAAGACTGTCTCTGTAACTAGTGACTGTAAGACCGTCTCTGTAACTAATGACTGTAAGACTGTCTCTATAACTAATGACTGTAAGACTGTCCCTGTAACTAATGACTGTAAGACTGTCATTAGGGCTGTATAAGTAAACTTGACTTGATGTGACTTGATTAATGGCAGCCATTTGTACAACAATAACTGATACATTGAATGTACTATCCTCAGTACCTTTGGACTGTTTGTCTTCTCTCTTTGTAGTCTTCAGTCTACTGTATGGTACTGGATACAACATTGAAGTGTGGCTATAATTATATTTTTTAAATCTTAATTACTGCTTGTATAACAGCATACATATATAATAGCATCTGTATACAATCGTATTGTTGTAGGCTCCCTGTTGTATATATAGTATATATTTCATTTTTTAGGTAAAGTATTTGTACATTCAGAGATATCTTTATAGCATTAATTATAATTAATTCCCCCTTTTTTACCCTTTGGTGATCAGTCCAAGTGCTGCTGTCATGTTGTGTCCTATGGTCCAGGAGGACAATATTTAGTCTCACTGTGTATTTAATTTATATGGCTGGGATGATAATGAAGCTCTTCTTGACTTTGTGTTCACAAGACTGTGTCCTAAACCATGTCCATCTTGAGTTGGACTTGGTTTAAAACCATTGAGAGAAATTTTGCCTTTGTATTTTTACAGAAAGGATCAGGGCTACATGGGTGACTATTGATTTCTAGCATTTATTTCTAGTACATTTATAGACTCTAGCCCATCTGTTGCTACCTCCTCTACCATGGCTGCAATTAGTCTGTTTCTGACCACAAAACTGCTGAGGACTAGATGTTATTAGTGTGCTGGACCAATTTCAGCACTGCAGTGACACTTCCACAGGACTGTGTGATGGAGTGGAGATACTGGCTTGTTTTTAACATGTCAGTGTCTCTGTTAACCAACAATATCTGGCCAAGATTGACTTTGTGGTAAAAAACTGACCAGCACAAAACTATGTGCCTGACTGTAGACCGCAGGGCAGGATATAACTGCCACCCCTTGATTTATTATATTCTGCACATGCTCTGTCCTGCTGCTGTTATTATTTGCGCCATCATTATTTATTGTCGTCTACCTCCATTCTACACTTTTGCACATCTAATATCTCCATTGCTAGAATACAGCATCAGTTGTTTCACTTTTGTTTCCTTTGCACTCTGTGTATTCCAGTCCTGCCTGCACTCATGTAGTCTTGTGTTGCACCACGATCCTGGAGTAACCTTGTGCTCCTGGTTTCACTGTATATGGCTGAAAGGACAGTAAACCTGCTTTACTAATGAAGTGTCCAGTGACGATATTTGTTATGTAATCACGTGCAGGTTTATATGTCCTGCTTGATGGGCAGTTTTGAAGTGTAATAGAAGTGAGAGGCCGAGGCTTGTGGTGTGAAATAAAAAATAGCATATTTATTACAGCAACATGAAGAGGCTCAGGGGCACACCCTTTGCAGCAAGCGGAATAGAAAGCTGCAGAAAGCTGCAATGATGAGAGGACACGGGGCACGGCTTCACACAGAGAACAGAGAACTGTCTCACAAAGGACCAGCCAAAACACATTCACAGATACGGCGCCCCTACACCTTTAGAGCCGACGTTTCCAAAACATGGTCATCATTTACTTTACATCACAATTACCATTTTCAGCGTCTTGCGACATCAAACATTCAAGACTTTTATTTCTTAAATCACATTTGGAAAATCTATCAGTGTGGTCACTCTTTTTACAGTTCATCATCATCGCCATCATCATCATCGTCATCATATTTCCATTGATTGTTGTCGCCTCCACAGACGGCTGCTGCCGCTTCGTCACGCAGCCGAATTAGGAGAGGATCTGAAGCGGCAGCGTTCAGCTGCGGAGGTTAGAAATGAGCATGAAAAATGAAGAAGCCGCCGGCTTTTCCGGGATGAATATTGCATTCCGTGTCTCGCTGTGTCCCTCGCAGGAAGAGTAACATAAATATTTGTGACTCCGAACCCAGAAAGAATGAATCTCAGCATGTCAGTGTTACGTTATCGTGTTTGCACTCAGGGTTGGCGTGCACATGGGCAAGAACACGGGGAACGATCCGCGGCCATTAAGAAACTAAAGGTGGATTCATGATCCCTGATGAGAGGGTGAGATTAACCCTAATGCTCCTGCCAAGCTCACATCAATCATCTCAGACCTTCAGCTGAACAGTCAGCAAACGGGTTGAAAGTGGTTTCTGGATCATTATCAGGGGAAAATATCAGGTGTCAGAAAGAAATAAGGAGTAATTTAATTTTCCTTCATTAACAAATCAGTCCTGAAATGGTACACGCTCACGGTCAAATTACACATTCTGTTGATCTTATACAGAGAACAGAACAAAATGTTGCCTTTTTCTGCCCCATTTGAGCGCTCTTCGCTTAATACACCATCAAACAAGTTTAGCATAATATTTTACAGCTCTGATATTTATCTTTAAATCAGCGTCTCTCTGAGCGTGAACCCATTCCAGTCCAGTGTCTGTTAAATTCCTCCACAAACACCTCATTCTGCCTTATGAGGGACTGATTAGTGATCAGCTGAATTACATCTTATTTAATGAGGAAAAGTATAAAAACACTGCTGTAATCAACACTCTCCTCTCGTGCGGAGGTGCCATCACTTTCACACAGGCCACTTTTTGTTTTCTTTTCAAATGTGCAGGAGTGTGTGGAGGACACGCAATTATTTTCCAAATCTTTTGTCTACGACTGTGTTCTTCTTCCTGTGGGTAGACGAGCGTTTGGGTAGTTTGGGCAGGACAGTTTTAAGATGCCCTATTGTGAATGAAGTGCTTTGATTAAATATTATAATTTTAAGAGCTTTTGCAGCTTTTTAAAATAACATTTAAGAGCTTTTACAGTTCAAAAGGCTAAAATCCTTATCGGTTTGGGAAGGTTTCAAAGTTGTATCCCGAGTTAAAACAGCGGCTTTAAGTGACATTTAGTGCTGGAGAAAGAATGTAAGGGATCCTCACATATGGATTTCTATTACATTAAAATGCACCAAAAAAGGAATAACTGGAAGGTGACTGATGTCCAAAGGCTCTTTTAAACTAAGAATCAGTATCTGTAAATGAAGCAGGCCTGCTTAAACGCAACAGTACAAAACTCGGAACGTAGGAACCGGCTTGTAGCTAAATTAGCAGGAGGACTTTTGTTCAGCCTGTGTTTAATCGCTTGGGTGTAATCGCTGCTCTCTGGGAGCCACATGCACCCACACAAGGTCGCTGGATGGATGGCGCTGTCACGTGACGGGAAATGTGTTGCTTTACCGCGTCTTCAGTGACGCCATGATAAATACTATGTACATTAAAATCTCGTGATACTGCCTCTACCGGGAAGAAGAGAAGAGAGGAGAAAGAAACAGCATAGTTAATAAGGCATCTAAAGTCAAGCAGCTACTGCCACCACTTGAGTTAATAAGAAAGAACTGCAGTCACTTTCACTTGTCAATCAAAAGGTGAAGCTCGAGTATCCATGCTACATTCCAGAGCTACATTCCACCCACCGTCCCTCCCCCCGACCAGGCCGCTACGCGCCATTCCTTTACTCTTTCCGAAAACGTAACAAAAATACATCGTTACAGACATTCTAGAGGTTCTGTTTTAATGTCACTTCATTCTGAGTCCATACTGTACACTTTTATTACACTATAGTACAATAGTATACGTCGCACTTGTTGTTCTGGGGTTAGCATCGGCACAAACACAAGGGCGGACGACGTCAGTACTGAGAGCTAAACGCTACTTCGCTTTTACTGTCTTCGCTATCAAAACACTCGCCTACTTCTCGTCTACGGTTTAGCTGAAAACGTAGCCATGCATTAATCGTTCCAAATTAGCCACAAAGCTACAGGTGCGAGTTAGCTTGCTAGCCAGAACACCTTCAGCTTTTTAGAAATGTTTCCAAATGCATGATTTAAAAGTTTATGAGAACTAGTTAAGTAACCAAAGTCATTCAGGGCAGACTGAGGTGGGATGGGACTCCATTTTGCTGAGTCATAGTTGTTCACAGTGGTGGTGAATGGAACCAGACGTCTGAGTTGAATGCGTCTATAAAAGCTAGGTCACGGTGGAGGGTGCATGGGCTAGTCGATCAATAATTTCACTCGTGGGCGCCGTGGGCAGCAGCAGCCCAGACGAGGATAGCGTCTAGAATGTTGAGGCAGGTCCATAAATCAATGTCTTTCCTAAACACAAAACCCAAAGTACTTAGTGGGGAAATACGACATGAGATAAAGCCGTTGGTGAAGGCCGCAGTGACCCGTAACCTGCAGGTCAGGTGGGTTTGGGTCACCTTATAAAAACATTTTGTGGGTCTTAAAGTCACAAAGACGTCTCCCGATCTGAGCCATAAATAACTTACAATAAATAACCTTGTGGATTGGCTTTATAATAGGTGAGCCAGGTGTGGGTCAGTGAAAACCCTGACCCATGCATCACTAGTCGGTTTCCAGAATCTCCATCTCTGATTGGACAGAGCCAGCTGGCTGCAAGCAAAACAACCAATCACAGAAGGTCTAGCGCAATCCCTACCATGCAGAAGGTTATCACATAAAACAGCTTGAAACCACATTCCATGAGAAGCATTTGGCCTAAAAGATTTTTCAACCCATTAATACTGGAGAGATACATTTAGATCCTTTTCCAGTTAAGAAAATAAAGAAATTAGGAACTTTTTAAGATTTACCACTATCTCATAATTCTCAACGTTATAAAACCTCACGCAGGTGGTTTTGATAGTTAAAAAAATGGTTATGTTACGTTTTTGACCCCTCGTTCCATTTGCCACCACATTTGCAAGCTGTTTTCTCTACCATGAGCCATTTCACAGTAAACCATCTGACTGACTTCTCTTACAGCTGAACTGAATGATTCAAAGTGCTTGGAAACAGCAGGTTAGTGTAGACAACATCTGTTAGCCATGTTAGCGTTTTTCTTGGACACTGTGTCAACAGATACGGACGGAAACGTCCTGCTTTACTGCAGCCTTGGAGAAACGCAACTGATGAATGATTTCATTTTCAGGTTTGAAAGCACTTTCAAGGTTCTTTTTTTGAAGACAGGCGCTTTAGCACCATGCTCAGTTTTAATGGCTAGCGCTTAGCGAAAGTTAGCGGTATAGCTAGAAATAAGGAAAAAACAGATCTGACTTTCTGTATGGAATCATAATATTGGAAATAAAGACGTTGCCTTTGTCTCCAAATGAATAACAGCCATTACTCAGCTAACTAAATATGATACAGCAGCGTTGCTCTCCCTGTGTCCTCACATGGCCTTGCGTAACTTCTTTGTCGGCGATCGTGTTTCCAGACAACTGCTAGGTCCATTTCCGCTGGCGAAATCCGAGCTCCTATAGCTGCGAGATAGGGAAACCAAGCAGAAAGCTCATCTGTTTGCTATTGAGGGGGTTGGGAGAAATCTATAATCATTACTGTACAAAAACGAAATGGCCAGTCTGAGCAAAAGATCACAGGCAAATCGACAACTAACGCTTTCCGTGTGTCTTCAGAAGAGCGGCTGGCGTACCCATATCTGAGGTAGGCTCCAAGCGCACCAACCTTAGGTCCAAATCCACTCTAGCTATAATCAGGCACCTCTTTATGCACTTCACAAGCTAAACCTCGAACAGGTAGCGAACGACAACACAAAGAATGCAAAAAACAATGCAAAATGACTGTACACTTCACACAACAGTGTTCATAATGTCCCGTAAATCATCTGTTTGTTATTTTTTGTTGTTTTTTTCGTTTTTTTCCCTCTGTAATCAGCGAGAGTACATTCAGTCCGTGTGTTGGTCAGTCTCTGTGGCTCCACTGCACCGGAGGCTGGAGTGGCGCTCCGATCGTCCAAGATGGGGGTTGATATGGTGAAGCTGCTGATCAGGGACTGTTCTGAGAGCAGCTGTTCTGGCTTTAGATCTCTCTCTCACTCTCACTCTCCCTCTCTCTCTCTTTCTCGCTCTCGATCAGTGAGTCTGTCCGCTCTGGGGTTGTGTTATACCTGCACATGGCTGCCCTGGGCGTGCAGACCCTGGACGCCGGAGAGGATCTTCTTCTGGTGTCCCACGAGAGCCACGCCCATTTTATTCAGCTCGCTGTGGGTTATTGAGGGGATTGGGTTTGGGAAAAGACAGAAAAAAGAGGCTTTAAAATACTGCAATGGGTTCTAAAGAACCAGGCCTAGCACAGATAAACTGACAACACTGTGTACTCACAGCTATTACACATGTTTATCAAAAGGGGGCGCTGATAAACATCAGTATCTCAAGAACCGCTGAAATTTGGTAGATTAACACTGGCTATATTTCCCCACATATTCTACAATTCAGTTTGGCTCGGCCAATCAGTTGACCACTAACGGCCAATCAAAATTCAGCAATCAGTTCATGAATTTGTGAAAGGTCAACGGCCAATCTCATTCATTCAGTGTTTTAAAAATCAGCCATAAATCAGGCCGGGAAAAAAAAATAATAAATAAATAAAAAAACAGCCATAAAATGTTGAAACAATCCCCAAATACATGTTTTCATTGTTCTCTGCTCCTCTGACATGGTTGAGTGCATTTTCCAAATTAAGAGCATCTTTCAAAATTCAGATTTTCACAAAAAATAAAATACACTACAAACTTCACAAAATGTAAACCTACAATTTTCAAATGTTGAGTTGGTTCTTGCCCCCTATAGACAAAAATTTTGTCTTTAATTTTAAATCCTAAAATTTTAATTTTAAGTTCAGATTTCAAAGATAAAAGAAAAAAAATGTCTAAGTACTTAGTTTACCTATAATAATAACAACAACAACAATTATTATTATTATTATTATTATTATTATTATTATTATTATTATTATTAACCAAATTCTTAAATTCCATAGATAATGGGACAAATTTGCAGAAAGTGGAGTTAACTGCTCAGTCTGCTGACTGCATCAGTCTAGGCGGCCAATTTGGTTACTTATCTAATTAAGTACAGGCTAAACTGCTTAGTTAATATAAAAACAGGCTAAACTGCTTAGTTAATATAAAAGCAAGCACAATGTGATATAAAACATATGAAACAAAGCTTATTTCCTGTTTGATTCTTGTTTTATTTTGACTCATTAGGTCAAATGAATTACTTATTATCTTGAGATTTAAATTTAATAATGACTGACTGTGCACTATTTACATATCATTTCATATGTTATAATTCTGAAGTGTTAATTTATTTGACTTTCTGTTCATGTGTGTTTTCATGTGTTACGGGAGGAGCTGAATGCTGGATGCACTTGGAAGCTGTACGATGCTCTGGTTAATTTCACTGAGAGCATCGTGATTGTTTGGGAACTGTTTGATTTTAAGCTTGTGGTGAGTGTGACCTCCTGGATATGTGCAGAACATCAAAGGCTGTGATTCATGCAAAATAATGAGTAGCTTCAGTAATGCACAACCCAAAGCTGTTTTTTGAATGATTCCAAACATAAGCGATTGACAGATAGATATATAGATAGATAGACAGACAGATAGATAGAGAGAGAGACAGACAGACAGACAGACAGACAGATAGATAGATAGACAGACAGGTAGATAGACAGACAGGTAAATAGACAGACAGGTAGACAGATAGATAGACAGACAGACAGAAAGGCAGACAGACAGACAGACAGATAGATAGATAGGTAGATAGACAGACAGGTATATAGATAGATAGATAGATAGATAGATAGATAGATAGATAGATAACAGACAGACAGACAGGCAGGCAGGCATGCATGCAGGCAGGCAGGCAGGCAGGCAGGCAGACAGACAGACAGACAGACAGACAGACAGACAGGCAGAGATAGATTGATTGATAGATATAATCTTAAAAATCTCTGGGAAGTACTGTATTTGGTCCCTAAAAACAAGGCTTTGTGTTGTTTCCTTGTACCTTAAGCTGATGTAGAGTATCGAATCTAGTGTGACATATCCAGCAGAGGCAAAGTTGTCCTTGTACTGGCCCATCTTGATGGCATCTAACCACTCATCCACAGAACTGACGCTGAACTCTGGGGTCGTTGGGTCTTCCCTGTCAGAGAATGGAACAAAGCGATGCTTAGCCAGCGCCAGCTCTACATTTATCTGCTCAGATATAAGTGAATAAAAAAGAAGTGGTATCACGAGTCTTTTCAGATAACTTTAAATGCAGTCTGTGAAACGTGTCCAATCTGTCCGGGACAGAGCCGTGAGTAGCACTGCTAAGGATTCCATTAACCGATGTGGAGATAATGTCAAATACGTGTCAGTTTGAAGCCTTTTTTGAGAGGAGAGCTGTCAAGCCACAGCTGGCAGCCATGTGTGCGTTCATCCCGGAGAAACAGAAAGTACCATCACACCTGCCTCCAAACTGCATCCATTATGTCAGTTTTGCATACTGTAATGTATAAAAGCTGGAAGTCAAATGACATGTTTGACATGAGTTGATTTGTTGAGTTTGTATGTGGAAATAATTTGATAAAAAGCACATTTCTGCACATTTTATCACACAATCCCCATGTATTAGCTGATAAGAGAAAACTAGCTCGATGAATCTCAAATGAAAGTATATGTGATCCTCATCTGACCATGACTAGTTGCTAGTGAGGGCAATACAATAACATGCTTTCAATGTAAAAGATGCCAAATAAACAATAAAGCTGTATTTGAAGGGCTACAAGCATGGCTTCTACAGCAGTATACATGAGCAGCTGGGCTTCAGCTGGCTGTTCATATAATGTTGACTGCTGGACATATTTTGAACTGCAGCAATAAAATTAACTTCATACTTTTATATGGTTATTTTATGTAATATTTTGTATGATATTGAGAATGAATCTCATTGCTAATTTGGAAATCCCAGCAAATATTTCATGCCTTTAAATGCTATACAGGCCAGCTCTTAAATGTAAAGGTTAATTTAAAGCTAGAAGATACACTAGTGTAGAAGTTTTGCTTAGTTTATGATAATGGAAAAATAAGATTTGATTTGAGACAGCAAGATTTATGCATGCAGTTGCAATGCTAATTGGTGGGACAAGGGGGCGCCATTAGGCTCAGCCATCCAGGGTTATGTGTTACAGAATATCCCCAGATCCTAAAAGATCCCCACAAGTCCAGAATGTCATCCCTGGTCATTCTTAACATCACTGACCCCATTGCTTTCGTTGAGTGATGCCTCCCCAAGACACCTAAAAAATATTGCTCCAGATATTTCAACATCCTAACGATGCTGGAGGTAGCTCAGTGGGTAAGATTCTTGTCTCTGGACCAAGGTCATGGGTTCGAATCCTACATTCAGCAAAACCACTACTGGGTCCCTGAGCCATACCCTTAACCCCAAGTTGCTCCAGGGAGAGACTACCCCCTGTAGTTAGGGAATGGAAGTCGCTTTGGATAAAAGTGTCTGATAATTGCCGTAAATGAAGCCTCTGGTGGGGTACAGACTTCCATTGGCTTCATTTGTCTCATTCCTCCATTGCATAGGAATGCCTTGTTGCCTTGTTGCTTTGTTAACGGACTATACCTGTGTTAAGGGAATAAACCATGAATATTGGATTGTCTGACAAACTGACTGAAGAATGTTGCAGTCACTGTTTCGCTTTGTACCTGCAGGAAATCTCCGAATGTACAAGAAAGAAATAAGAAAAGCTTTCTTTCATTGGGATTGACAGCAGCGCCTGAGGGAAAATGGAGAATGACCTTCACCCCAATCGTAGTAGCCATTTCACTCTTTGCTAATCCTCTCTTCTCTTTGGTTGCTGGGGACGAGCGGCTTTGACTGGTCTCGGATTCGACTCTGATGGGGTCAGACTCTGTCTGGAGGCTTAAGGAGGTAATCTGGCGCTTTCTGGCTATCCCTCGTGCTCCTGATGGACAGCGCCGCAATGAGGAGTCCGCCTGTATTCTACCTGATGGAACACCGTTTGAGGCTCTGAGGGGATTGTGACTACAAGCCTTGTACACAGAACCAGAGTGTCCTATTATCAATGTCGACTCTGGGAGGTAGAGGAGAACTGAACTGTACGCTACAGGAGACGTAAGTCTTCAGCTTCACCAGAAATGTGCTCATGTTATTTGAATACTTGAGTATTCCTTGGCATCCTTTTTGTATTCAATTCTATATTTTGTAATGGACACTTCATGTATTACCCTGGAGGTGCTGCTATATATGTGCTGTAGAAATACATTGCTTGCATGATGTATAAACCAAGGTTAAACAAATGAATAAATTATAGCTGGTTTATTTCCCAAAATTTATGATGAAAGGTTGCTGTAAAAGCATGACAAATTGCATTAAAAAATCTCAAGCATGATGATACTCATCTGAGCATAACTAGTCTCTGGTGAGACCGATATAATAACCGGGAACTCAGAGCAAAATAAAGTGACTCATAAAAGTTGTATTTGAACAAAGGGCTACAAGTGTGGCTTCTAAAGCATCATACACAAGTAGCTGGGCTTCAGATGATCATTAATGCTTTGCTGGATATTGAAACTAAAGTGATAAAAATACGTAAAATACTTTCATAATATGGTTATTTCTAATTCTATTTGGATTGTTGTGAAACGTTGAGAGTGAATATTCGAGTGCTAATTCTGAAATATCAGCTAATACATGTCTGTAATATGATACTCAAGTCAGTTGTTAAATTTGAAGCTAGAACCTAAACTAGCTTGTAACTTCACTGCAAAAGCCTTAGACATCAAACCATTACATTTGAGGGACAGGGAAAATAACATGAATTACATTTTTTTAAATAATGAGAGGAACGTCACAATTTTTCCCAGAATGCATCAAATGCTTGCTGCTGTTTTATGTGAAACCGGTTCATGGTGCAGAAAAGGTCGGGGACCGCGGACTTAGAGGAGTCTGAGTTTTTGAGTTAGTGAGGGGTGTTTTTGTGTGGATTACCATATGGAGCTGTTGGCCAGCTCCTTCAAGATGTTAGGGTTGCGGATCAGCTTGTCCAGTGTGTTCACAATTTGGCCAAACTTGGGCCTCTCGCCACGACTCTTCTCCCAGCAGTCCAGCATCAGCTGGTGGAGGACCACCGGGCAGTCCATGGGAGCTGGCAGCCTGTAGCCTTCATCTATTGCCTTTATCACCTGAGAGACAGAGAGAGAGAGAGAAGAGAGAGAGAGACAGAGAGAGACGTGCTGAAGTATACCGTAACCCCTCAGTTTTACACGGATCAGCTTTTGCGGATTCAGTCTCAGAAACAAACACAGATTTTTTCTGAGAACTGAACTGTATTGCCACCCCCAGTCCACCTTTTCCCCCCAAAATTTTCAACTGTTATCTCAGTTTATTTAGTATTAGTAAGCTGTGCTCTGTCTAAACATGTGGGTAGAGAGAGTTATTTTAACCTTTCTTTTGTGTACGAGTGTTTGCACGCTGCTAATGCTAACTGCTAATGCTAATGTTTTTTTAAGAAATAAAGTTTTCTAATTCTGATTATTTATTTACCTTTACATTTTTTTTAAGGGTAATGCATTAAACTGAGTTTAACGCAAAATTGAAGTGTTCTAGGAACGTGAAATTACTGTACTTCCGAACTATATACACGCCCTTTTTAATAGTAAAATTTAAAAGCAAAATTACATTTATAATAAATTCCAAATGTAAAAACAATTAGGTGAAATTATGTGCAGCTTCAGCTGTTCCTGAAAAGCCCTCAAGAAAAAAAAAACTAAAAGACAAATTTTATCAAATACGCTTGTCATAAGTTAATAAAACCTCATATATTTAAATTCAGTACACAGACATGTTTTCTTTGCTAATTATTAATCAAGACCCAGAGGCCCCAGATTTTCACCATTTGTCACGTAGAGGTGGAGTAGGATGTAATTGTGAACAGCACTTTATTAACAAAAGAATGAGAAACAGGAGACTAAACGAGAAACTAAGAATGAAAAAAACCCAATTCACTTGGAAAACATACAACTCTGAAAAAAAGCCATTTATTTTTAAATCAGCATCTCTCACTGCTGTAATCGTCACTCTCCTCTCACACTGAGACCAGTTGGATGGTGAAACACTACTAGAAGTTCCTCAAAGGTCACTATTGCCATTTTGTTTAAGAGAGAACCAGAGATTTGTTTTCTTTGAATTATTCAGGTTCTGTAAACGCTGCAGCATTTCTCTTATTCTGATGTTTTGATGTTTCCTTTAAAATTATGCTTTGAAGAACAATATTTTATTTGGAAATGAGGAGAAATATTGTCAGCAGTTCTTAAAAACAAAGGCAAAGCTGTTCAGTTCAATACTTACAGCTAGAAGAGATAAAACCTGAGAAACTCAGGAACTTATTGAACCTTATGAACATAAGGGGAAAAACACAAAGCGAGAAGCAAGAAAAAAAGAACACAAAACACTAGACTGAAGATGAGTGTAATTAAACAAATGAGAAACACCTGGACTGGGGAGGAGTCAGGAACAAGACACAGGTGAAAAGGACAACAGGGGGGCGGGTCTAAGGTGGGGCTAAGACCAAGACAACCACAAACTCACACAGAACAGGTAAACAAAGATACATGGAGAAGGTAAATGACAACATAGACAAGACAACGGGGAAGGCAGAACATTCCAAACAGTTAAAAACAGGTGAGACAGAGAGAATGTGGCACCACTCACGTCTTGATTGGACATTTCCCAGTATGGCCGCTCCCCGTACGACATCACCTCCCACATCACGATGCCGTAGCTCCACACGTCGGAGGCCGAGGTGAACTTTCTGTAGGCGATGGCCTCGGGGGCCGTCCACCGGATGGGGATTTTCCCGCCCTGAAGCAAAGAAAGGAAATGACATCAGCATCCTCAGCGTCCTCAGCGTCTGCACTTCAGGTGTGTCCACACTCTCCTCCACTTCCGCCTCTTTGTTGTTGATGAGCAGAATCAGGATCAAAGAACTAGGAGGCGTTTTTACCGCAGCAGTTCAGCAGGCCCTTCGCCGCGGTCCTCGGTGGATAACCTCCGCTCAAAGTCAAACAAAAGACAAACCGGTTCCACTCTGTGTGGATGGACGTGAGGTGAGAGCCAAAAAGCAGGCCGCAGGGGCCCATGGGGGCCAAGCTGTTCAAACCGGCATTTAAAAAGAGATCTTTCCAGTTATTCCATTATACTCCCGACCAGAGGCACGGCACGCGAATGGAGCTCGGCTGGACGCGCAGTTCCACGACTTTAGGGCTGGAAAACCCACGGTGGAACACGGGGTCCCCCGAGGTTCTACACTTCATGCTACTGAGCCAGAAATATTCGTCAGAACCCACATTTCACAACATGCTGGGCACATTTGGCTACATTTTACTACATATTGAGCCTATTTGGCTACATTTCACAACATGCTGGGCACATTTGGCTACATTTTACTACATATTGAGCCTATTTGGCTACATTTCACAACATGCTGGACACATTTGGGCACATTTAAGTAGATGTTGTGCACATTTGGTTACATTTCACTACACATTGTGCCTGTATAACTGTATATGTGACAAAGACTCTTCCTGAAAACCCAACAGGACTATCCATGTTTACTTGACAAGTTCTTGCTGGGTTTGGGTTCAAGTTAATCCCTCTTCCATCATTCTTCTCCTGTTATGACCTGAATTTCATAACCTGTATATTTGATGGAGTACAGTCAGATCCAGACTGAATTCTGAAGCCTCCAGTTGGGCTTGAACAGAATGTCGCTGCGCGACAGTCGCGTTCAGACTGAGTTTTGCTGGGCTAAGACAGTCAGGATCGGGGTAAAACCACATCCACACAGCTTTTCTAGCTTGAGAGGAAGAAGAACTCTCCTCCACTCTCAGGAGTTTAAGCAGCTCTCCTGCTGCTCAGTGCTTTACACAGTATAGTGTTCACATCCCAGACTACTGCAGGGAAACGGGGGTCCCAGTTAATGACTGGAGGAGAGAGGGAGAGAGAGAGAGACAGAGAGAGACAGATACAGAGAGCCAGAGACAGACAGAGAGAGAGAGACAGAGAGAGAAAGAGAGAGAGAGAGAGAGAGACAGAGCCAGAGAGCCAGAGACAGACAGAGAGAGACAGACAAAAAGAGAGAGAAAGAGAGAGAGAGAAAGAGAGAGGGAGGGAGAGGGAGAGACAGAGAGAGAGAGACAGAGACAGAGAGAGAAAGAGAGAGAGAGAGATCAAGGGAGAGAGCAGAGAGACAGAGAAAGAGAGGGAGGGAAACAGAGAGACAGAGAAAGAGAGAGAGAGAGAGGAGGGAGAGGGAGAGAGACAGAGAAAGAGAGATAGGGGG
>JBBJLR010000013.1:6454852-6464857 GCA_037577145.1 Brachypetersius gabonensis | reverse complement strand
GGAAAGAGTGCGAGATATAAATAAATAATTCCATGAAATGAACATTGTTTACGAGTTTTGACTCACGAGTCACAGCAGTGTGTCCGAGTCAAGTCTCGAGTCGCTGAGGGAAGTCTAGAGTCAAGTCACACGTCTTTGTTTATACCTTCTTGGGGCACAAAGAAAGGACCCTCAGTCGCCCCGGCCAAAGATCGAATCCAGGACCTTCATGTACCCACTGTGCCAGGTTTTCGTTGACTGGGCTTTATATACTTCCTCTACACTCTCATAAAAAAAATATACTGTCCCCTTAAACTGTGGTTCCTGAGGCACAAACAACAGAAGGTACCAACAAACGTACAACAAGGTCCTCAATGTCCAACTGTGTACCTTCAAAAGGGACACTTGTTTTCCCAGAGGAAAAGGGTGCATTTGTAGCTATCACTACATCGCTATTTTAAATAACCAAATGAATAAATAATTAAAAATGAAAAGCAAAAAGCCTGTGAGTGCATGGAGCCAATGCAGATTTAAATACAAAACCGCAACAGAACACAGTACAATTATGTTCCCCGAGTACTTTGAGGGGAACCTCCATTGTGGCAGTGATTATACCCTGAAAGGTACCATTTTTTCTGACAGTGCGCCAAAGATACGCCAGAATTAAGGATGCCTTGGCAACTGAAAATGCCTAAAAATCGCAGAGAACAAGACAAAACAATAAATAAAACTGGACAAAACTGGAAACTTGGAAAAATGGGAACAGTTCAGACGTTCTGGAAATGAGAAGTATAAGTGTAATTAGAAGTATGTGTACTAAGAGTAAAGAGTAAATTATGGCCAATTACTGCCCACAGAAAACTACTGTTATCTTACGCTTCAGAATTCTTATAGTATACAGACACTGGAAAAAAAAAAAAACGTTTACAGAACCTGAATAATTCAAAGAAAACAAATCTCTGGTTCTCTGTTAAACAAAATGGCAATAATGAGCTTTGAGGAACTTCTAGTAGTTTCACCATCCAACTGGTCTCAGTGTGAGAGGAGAGAGTCGATTACAGCAGTGTTTTATACTTTTCCTCATTAAATAAGATGTGATTAAGCTGATCACTAATCAGTCCCTCATAAAGCAGAATGAGGTGTTTGTGGAGGAATTTAACAGACACTAGACTGGAATGGGTTCACACAGAGATTTTCAGAACGACACTTTTCAGACGGCCAGCCCTTGCGCTGTACTTCCCCTCATTAGTGACTCTATAAGCTTCTCTTACCTTATAGCTCTACTAAACAGGTGTACAGTTATTGACTGTAGACTATTTTACCATGCATGGTCAGTTCCTGCGGGGAAGAGGTTTCTGATAAAGTGGCCAGTGAGTGTACCTATGTGCGTCCCTCAGCAGGTGAACCTTATTAACAAGCTAAATCAACCCAGGCATCCTCCGGAGTGATGACCGCTCTTGCAGATGGACTATTGATTTTACGGCAGGTGTTAAAGTCATGGTCCAGAAAATAGACACCTTGTACACCCTATTTTCTCCTTCAGCAGCAGCAGCAGCCCCCCCTCATTTAACTGCAGCCCCTAAAAGAGAATTCATTTTCATGTCCAATGACTTATTTTATTTCTTGGTGCCGGACGCGTGATTTATTGGGAAGTAACTCATAGGATTAAAGAGATATCGAACAGTCCGCCGCCCTTGCAGCCTTTCCCACGTCCTGCTTGTAAGACAAGCAACCCAGGAACAAAAGGCACAGTTATTTAACTTCAGTGTCCTATCGATCCTTTTTTTTTTTTAATGGCTTTTTAACAAATCGGCATATAACATGGTTAGCAGTGATTCGCCACACAAGCTGGGCTTCACGGAGGCCCAGAGCTCTGGAGCTACGACTAATATATGGAACTATATACTCAACAATATAATAACTGCCTCAACACTTTTTGGCTGCATAAACAACAAGGTTGGTAGGAATTCATGTTGATGCGCTCAAGACAACATGCTAACAACCATTGCCAATGCAGTAATATGCCTTTAAAGGCAAAATAATAACACACTAGGCACAAAATATGTTTAAAAAAAGCACTAACCTATTAAACTGAAAATCACAAAGAAGAATCAAAACCATTGAAAGAATGTTTAGGGAATTCATGGTTCTTTAGGGAAACATGGTTCTTCTAGTAGCATCATGCAAAGAACCCCATATTACTACAGATATGAATGCGCTGTGAGTGTGTTAGTGCTGTTAGAGTGCAGATAGTTTAGCCAGCAGGCACTAAGAACAAGTTAGCATTATGCTAGGCTACTTTTTAAGTGCATTACTAGGTTTCTGCATTAAACATTACTATCTCCTGAACTCTAGGGACTCCAAAGGCTTAAAATAAGCTCCTTGCCTGGAGAATCAGTTGGGAAAAAATCTTCCACACTACTGTAACTGTCTCCATTTTTTTTTGTCTCCTACATGTGGTAGACATTTATCCAGGGTTTTGGACAACTGCCATTTTACGAGATATGAATATTACAGAAAGTTTTGCTGCTGAAGTGTAACCTCATTAGAAATAAACTCATTAGAAAAATGAACTAAAATGGTTTCAGACATATTAAATATAGCAAATAAATAGTTATTTTGCCTTAAAATGAGCAAAAGTTTGTTACCTGCTCTTACTTTTGTTCTGTCCACTGCAGGGACAATGCAAACTAATAAATAGAACAAATAAAGGTTTATCTCTCATTAAATGTCTACTTATTTGTATTAATGAAATTAACAACTTATAACTTGGCCAGTGGTGCCAAAAAACACTGTTAAAGCTACTATAAACTCCAAAAAATACACATTTTTTGTATATAATTTTGTATATAGTCCACACGTCCATGTCTATTTACAGTGGTTTTACTGTTGGGCTGTTATCAGCATTACAGTGGAGCACAATGGGGTACATTTGCTTTTACACTTGAAACTGGATCAAGGAATGGAATTTCTGATGCCAATCCAATTAAACATCCTCGCTAGAACTGACCATGAATAGCGTCCACTTTGTAAAAGGTACAATAAAAACAGAATTGACTGGAACATAGTGGAAGCCCACTATCAGGCTGAATCTTTCCCTCCTATTGACGTGATTAGAGTGGCAAATGAAAGGGCCATCTTTTGCGCTGCAGCAATCTGCATAAGAATGGAGCAATCAAAGCCTGCGCCAGGGTTTAAAACCTTATTCAGATAAAAATGTGGTGATTGGGGCTGAGCAATACGCCATTTTATAAGTAAAACACACACAGACACACACACACACAATTACGCCTCCATGCCTATGCTTAAAAGACTCTTGTTGTCGTACATTAGCATAATTTTTGTTCCCTTGAAGGAGCCCTAAATTAATCACTGGAGAGATGCTTTTTCAAATTTTACATTCATGAGCAAATATTGACCACCAGGATTTAAGATCCTGAGCGTAACGGCTCAATCTCCTCAGTGTCTCATAGCGTGGGGGTCTTTAAATGTGTCTTCTTACACTTTGTTTCCCTATTTCTCATTTGTATTTCATTGAAAAAGTGGAAGAACTGGAGATTTAGAAAGTGTGAACTCACATTTTCAATCAACTCCATTAAGCAGGAGATATAAATTAGATATTTACACAGTAGTTCATGGGGGTGGGGGAGGTCCTATTAGATTTTGAGACAATGACGACACAATAATGTGCTGAATTTGAAAGGAAAGTACTGCTGTGAACACAGTCATGTGCTAGACTAAAAATCTAGACTAAAAGGGTTTGGACGTTACTAATAAAAACTGAAATGAGAGCTGGACGCAAGACTAGACTAAAACTAAAATGAAGATAGGTCGCCAAAAACAACACTATTCCGTGTGCGGTGGTCTTTGGACTTTAAAAGGTTAAAGGTTTTTACATGGCTGTTTTAACCAGGGGTGGACTGGCTGGACGCTGACCAGGCTCTGCAGGAGGAGTTACAGATGGGTGAACAGGGGAAGCTTATTGAGCTTCTTTTCTTCTATCTATCCTTCCTTCCCTCTCCCTGTCATCGGTCCTCTGACCTAATGGGCTGTGATGTGTGAAATTGCCTCTGCCCTGTATCACGTGTGCATTCACACCCCTACACACCTCCGGACACATATGGATACACTGATGTGCTTCTTTTCTACACACTGCCCACACTAACATCCTCAAATCCTGCCCTTTTCCATCTCACCTTCCTTTAAAATGTTCTATTTTATGTTTAAGTAAGAAATGTTTTGTCAGCAGTATGCTTTTGGGGCCTGCTTGTGTACAATAAAGAATCCTTTATACTGAAATTACTAGAATGACTTCAAGATAAGCAAGAACACTTATTTCCCACCCATGGCACTAATAAATGGAAATCTTAACCTCACTTATCTTATCTTATAAACATAAGAGGAAACCCGTTATGACACACCAGCAGTGAATAAACAACTGAATTCTAAAAATGCCTGCAAAAAAGAGAACACCCTATATCGAGAATTCATTAAAAAGAGAACCATAGAAACTGAAAGAAAATATAAAACTATAATAAGAACCTGTAAAAGAGAATGTTTTATTAAAAAGCTAGAACAGAATATAGATAACACAAAAGGTATATGGAATGTATTAAAGAGTATAATCAAAAATAAATCAAGGAACAATGATTACCCTAGGTACTTCATAGAAGGTACAAGAAGCATTAATAACATGAAAGAGGTAGTAAATGGGTTCAATAAATTCTTTGTAAATATAGGGCCAAAACTGGCAGAAGAAATAAAGGTTGACGGAATAGAAAAGGATATTTGTGATAATATTTAAAAAAATGGAAGTTTCTAAGAGCAGTGGAAGAGAAAAAGATTTATGACATCAATAGAGGATTTAAGAATAAAAGCAGTGCAGATTGGAATGATATTGAAATGGTAACAGTAAAGAATGTTATAGATGGTATTGTAAAACCACTAAAATATATTTTCAACTTGTCTTTTCAAAATGGAGTTTTCCCACAAAAAATTAAAATTGCAAAAGTTATTCCTATTTACAAAACATGAGAAAAGCATAACTTTACAAATTATAGACCAGTGTCAATACTCTCACAGTTTTCTAAGATACTAGAAAAACTCTTTATAAAAAGATTAGACAGTTTTGTGGACAAACATGAGTTGCTGACAAACGGTCAGTATGGGTTTAGGAACAACAGATCAACAGCTTTGGCATTGATGGACTTAATGGAAGAAATAACAGAATGTATGGACAATAAGAAGTTCGCACTTGGAGTGTTTTTAGATTTAAAAAAAGCATTTGACACTGTCAATCATGAAATTTTTATAAAAACATTGGAAAATTACGGGTTTAGGGGATTGGTTTTAGACTGGATAAAAAGCTATTTAGGGAATAGGCAACAATTTGTACAAATAAACGAGTATAAATCTAAATTGAGGGATATTGAATGTGGAATACCTCAAGGATCAGTATTAGGTCCAAAAATGTTAGGGTTTTTTGTTCAGGGGTAGAATTGCCACATGTTGTAGAAGTGATCACACAGGAAAAAATAAATAAAGAAGTGATTTGATATAAATAAATTATCATTAAATCTAGAAAAAAACTAATTTATGTTATTTGGAAACTATAAGAAAACTATCGAAGTAGAAATATGTGTTGACAATGTGTATTTAGAAAGAGTAAAGGAAATAAAATTTCTTGGTGTGATCATTGACCACAAAGTCTGTTGGAAACCACACATTTCTTACGTTAGGAAAAAGTTGGCAAGGGGCATTGCTGTGCTGGGGAAAACAAACCATATCTTGGATCAGAAAGCATTATACATATTATACTGTGCTTTACTATTACCAAATATGAGCTATTGTGTAAAGGTCTGGGGGAATACATACAGAAGTAACACACAGACAATAACTGTAATACTAAAAAAGGGTCATTAGATTAATAAACAAGGCAGGGAATAGAGAACATACAAATGCACTCTTTATCAAAACACAAGCTATAAAGTTCCAAGACTTGGTGAAGTTTACAACAGCACAAATAATATATAAAGGAAAAAATAAGGAACTTCCAGAACAAATCAGTAGGTTGTTTAGAGAAAGAGGAGGGGGATATAACTTAAGAGGGAAATGGAATTTAAAAATACAAAATGCTAGAACAAGTTTAAAAAGGATGTCGATCTCAATAGCAGGAGTTAAATTATGGAACAGTCTAACACAAGAAATAAAAGAAAGTAACAACATAAACCAGTTTAAAATAAAATATAAAAAACAAATTTTAAACAAATATAAGACTGAATAAAACGGGGTTTACCCAGGACGGTAATTGATGTTTTGGTTTATGTTGTTTCATTATTTGTAAACCTGCAAATTTACATATTCTGTCTGTTATCTATATGAAAGAAACTATTCTGTTATCGTTTATGAATGAGATGTAAAATCTGAGTGGGGTAGGGCCAAATAAGTGTATACTTCTGCCTACTCCTTTTCAAACACAAGAATGAAATGATAATATGTAATTATGATGAATGCACATGTTTGAAATAAAAATTCACTAAACTAAACTAAAATCAAAAGCAGAGTAGCTCCTTAACAGTAGGTTATGGTTACCGTGCAACATACAGACTATTTAATAAGGTCATTAATTTGTTTTAAACAACATTAACAAAATTAAGTTTATGTGTCTGGTCACACCGGTGCACAGTCATTTTATTATCTATATTATTTATAGTATTTAAATAAATGTGACTTACTGCTCTGGAAAAAATAAGAGTCCACTGCAGTTTATGTTTAAATCAGCGTCTCTCTGAGTGTGAACCTATTCCAGTCCAGTGTCTGTTAAATTCCCCCACAAACACCTCATTCTGCTTTATGAGGGACTGATTAGTGATCAGCTGAATCACTGATCTTTTTTAATGAGGAAAAGTATAAAACACTGCTGTAATCAACTCTCTCCTCTCACACTGAGACCAGTTGGATGGTGAAACACTACTAGAAGTTCCTCAAAGCTCATTATTGACATTTTGTTTAAGAGAGAACCAGAGATTAGTTTTCTTTGAATTATTCAGGTTCTGTAAACGCTGCATCATTTCTCTCATTCTGATGTTTTGTCATTTCCTTTAAAATGATGCTTTAAAGAACAATATTTTATTTGGAAATGAGGAGAAATATTGTTCAAAGGCAAAGCTGCTCAGTTCAATACTCACAGTTATGAAAACTTATAAAACCTGAGAACCATAATGTTTTTGAGATATTCTCTGTATCTCACACTAGATAGAGCCAGTATGACAGTCAGTGTGGAACCGAAATAAGTGGCTCTGAGTGCAGACACTGACCAACGAACATAACTAGAGACTATAAATACGAACATGTTCCAGCAGTTTGTTTTTCCACAAGAAGCCATTTTTTATTCATGCACATTCTATCATGTGTTTGTTCACTTCGGCCGGGCCAGCAGAGAACAGAGAGACTCTAGAATCCATGCAAGAATGTTCCAAACTGCATGGCACATGTTTTTATTTGGGATTGTTTACGAGCGTGTGTGTCCTTCACATTTTGTTTTCTTTCAAGCCTGATTCAATTACCTCTATTGTTTGTCAGCTTATCTTCAGTAACCATGGCATATTTGTGTGTTGCTTGTTTTTGCGGTTTTCAAGTGGAAAATCTTTATCTCCAGCCATGATCTAGCTGTTCCGTCTCATTACTGGGCGACGGAGGCACAAGAGGCTTGTGTTATCGCGAAGGGGAAGAGATGGCTTACAGGAGGACTTCCAGCCTTTCCTGGCATGAAAAGCCCATTTCCTGATTCCCACTTCACCTATGGTAAGCCAACAAAAGCCTGCATGCATATGTATGACCGCATTAATATTTATTATTTAAATAGTTAATTGGACGTCTTTTAGCATCGTTAATATTCAGCAGAATGCGTATTAGTGGCACTCCATCCCTTACTCCTTACCCCCCCACACACACTCCTGTTCCACTCCATAATGCTGGATGCTAATGCTGACCTTTTGTTAGCACTGGTTTGCATGGTTTGTAGAACTACAGTCCATGTAAATCAAGTTTGCTTTCCATTTCAAAAAGGCAGATGCTGCCTAATTGCCACCCTTTCACGAGTAAGTGGTGTTTTTAATGCATTATGGAAATAGCCGAAAACGTGGTTCAGGCTCCTTTAAAAGTCAGGAAACGAAGGAGGAGAGTTTAATTGCGAGTAACGAAGGCTAACAGCACCTATGGATCCATGACCCATGCTAGAAGTGTGTTATTTTGTCAAGTTTCCTACTGCGCGTACATTTGAGAGTGAAGGATACCCGACCTACACTAATGCTGACCTTTATACCGGCCACCAGAGGTTTGGGGAAACCTTGCTTTCCAGCATTTATTTACTCATTATTCCCTTTTTTTGCTGTAAAAAAAAAAGATTATGCAGGGACAAATCCATGGATCCTACCTGTAAAACTGTTCAGTTTCTCAGATTTGATCTTTTCTAGCTGCAAGTATTGAACTGAACGGCTTTGCCTTCATTTTTAAGAACTGCTGACAATATTTCTCCTCATTTCCAAATAAAAATATTGTTCTTTAAAGAAAACAAATCTCTGGTTCTCTCTTAATCAAAATGGCAATAATGAGCTTTGAGGAACTTCTAGTGGTGTTGCACCATCCAACTGGTCTCGATTACAGCAGTATTTTATACTTTTCCTCATTAAATAGGATGTGATTCAGCTGATCACTAATCAGTCCGTCATGAAGCAGAATGAGGTGTTTGTGGAGGAATTTAACAGACACTGGACTGGAATGGGTTCACACTCAGAGACTCTGATTTAAAAATAAACTGCATAATATGGATATATATATAAAGAACTAGCTTGATGAATAATTTTTGATATTGAGATTGGATTGAATTGACAATAATCGAATCTTGAATATTGAATCTTATACTAATATACCCTATACATCATTTCAGTCACTCACATCTGGTGACCACTCCCTCCAGCCGGATGATGTTGGGATGGTCGAACTGGCCCATGATGCTGGCCTCGCTCAAGAAGTCCCGCCTCTGTTTCTCCATGTATCCCGCCTTCAGGCTCTTGATGGCTACATAGATCTCCCGTTTGCTGGGAAGCCTTAGCCGGCCGCTGCACACCTCTCCAAACTCCCCTGTGAAACATAGAGAGGTTGGATTAAGATGTTTCTGGCTGCCCCCTGCTTCACTTGGTGAATAGGTTAAATGCAGAGGAAGTACTTCGTGCTGTTCACACTGTGTGCTGTGGTGTGTTCACATATGACCAGATTTTCACTTTCACTTAAATTACGAGTTTTTGAAAATGGAGATACTGTGTATAAACGCCTGCCTGATTTTGTTTAGATCACACAAAATAATCTCTAACCCATAAAGGCACTCTGACCAAAGACCTCACTGCACTATTGGGCACGCCACAACCTATTCATACTTAAACTGCCTTTTAACGTTTTAAGGTCTTTTATTATTTTCCTTACTTTCTACGTTCTATTCTATTTCTTGTAGTATTTTTTTGCTTAACAATCTACTTATGTTCATGTAAAACTGGAGGAGACTAAGACTAAGAATGTCATTATCGGTAATGATGCTGCACTGTTATCTATAAATGACAATAACACTTGAAACAGTCTGAGGCTACGCAGCCTCATCCACAGCAAGCTGTGAAGAACTGTCTGTTCTGACACCTTTCTATCAATGCCAGCATGAACACTTCAGCAATTTGTGACTTTGGTAGATTTTCTGTGAGATCAGACCAGATGGGCGAGCCAGAGCTCCCTATGTGGATCAATAACCTGCGGTGCCCATGATCCGGGTCATTGGATGTCCTTCCTTGGACCGTTTTGGGTAGATATTAATCACTGAATTCCAGGAACAGCCTACAGTCCTGCTGCTGTAGAGTCATCAAAGTCTGGTCCTTGTCAAAGTCATTCAGTCGTTTACCCTGACATTTCAGTAAATATAAACAGTGTAAAACAGTCTAGAACCGGTGTTTACTCTCAGAACTCAGAGTGTATCAGTAAACT
>JBBJLR010000013.1:6289909-6302423 GCA_037577145.1 Brachypetersius gabonensis | reverse complement strand
TATACAGAGAGAGAGAGAGATACTGCATATTCATATTCAAATTTGCCGCGCGGAGGAGAAACGAAACTGAAACCAACCCCGGAACAGCAGGGCAGCAGAAATGAACTACATTTATCAAACCTTTTCCGACACAGAATGCAGTTTAATGACAGCGGGGGACAAAGGGAACGTTTTAGACCCAATCGAGTTTAGCATGACTAAACCTTTTAGAGTCCCAAGCAGCGGTTTTAGTGTGCAGTATTAATGTCCGGGTGATTTTGTTCTTTTATCCTGACGGCTGTGCTGGACGTTTATTTTGTTATTTTTGTTATTTTACTCAACGCGGTTGAATATTAGATCAGAGATTCGTTATGAGTTTGAAGTTATTCGTTATGAGTTATGAAACCACAGCCAGCCCGCAACAGCCAGCTCAGCCCGAATGTACGATCTACTCTACACGCACTTTACACGCACTTTACACGGGTTTTAGGCGGTAATTTAACGGGCTTTTAATGGATTATTTGCTGCTTTATGGTAAGAGATGAGCCCGGATTCTGTTAAACCGCGGTTGTTCTCATATTACAGTAAAAACGCGATCTACAGTAGAATAATAAGAAAAAAATGTTTCAGTGGAAAAGGGCCGACAGAAATAAATTGGCACATGGAGGGACTCACCGAGACAGAGGTGAGGGGTCCGGCTGAGAGGGATGAGGATGTCCTGCCGAGGGAGAAAAGTGAGGAGGTCCTGCTGCTGCTGTGGGTTTTACGTTTCGGAGGGTTTCACCCCACCCATGTTCTGGTAGGCCCCGCCTATGTGGCGAATCTGCGCTGTGATTGGGTACATTTATGTACGTTCTGCACTGTAATTGGCTATTGCCGGTGCCAGTATTAGGAGTTATCTGAAAACCTAAAAGACAGAAACACTCCACCCTTTTTCATCAGCTGATGTAATTGCTCTGTTAAAGGGCCATTGTCGAGACGACAGGAAGTGGTGTAAGCACTAAACCCATCCTTTCAGTCTAAAAGTGCCTCTACGATCCCATTTTGTGTCATCAGTGATTAAGATACTAACTTCAACAGTCCCCTAATATTATTAGTGACAACAAGTGTTCACTTACCAAAGGCCAAACATGGACACAGCCGTCTCAGATGAAGCTATTTAGCTCTCTAGACCCTACAGCACTGTGCAGAATCCTGAGCCGCCCATCCCCTTTTTTGCATTGAATCATCTTGTTGATGCAAAATGTCATGTCTGTCAAACTGTTCTGTCTTTGTTGACAGGCTGCAGAGTGTCTAAAGATACAAGGAGATAAAGGAGTTCCAACCACTCAGCATTCAGCACCACCAGTATACTGATCACCGCCTGATCATCTGGTTCTTCTCTGGTTCAGGACTTAGATTCAATTCAATTCAATTTTATTTATAAAGCGCTTTTTACAACCAGGTTTTCACAAAGCAGCTTTACAGAGTCCAGGTCCGAGACCCTAGTGAGTAAACCAGAGGCGAGGAAAAACTCCCTCAGCTGGAGGAAGAAACCTCGGGAGGAACCAAGACTCAAAAGTGGAACCCGTCCTCCTCGGGTCGACCCAGAGACAGGAACAAGAATAGAGAATAAATAACAAAACAGGGCCTCAGTGAATGAGGTTATAGACAGATAGGCCCTCTATTGCTAACAGAGCTGGTTTGACTGAGTGTCCAGAGGGTAAATACTGTTGGAAGAGGAACAGAGTCTGTAGTCCATAAACATCAGGATCAGGAGGAACAATCTCCGCCTGGGCTTTAGGCAGCGATGGCCGTTAGGGGTAGGGCCCGAGTGGAGCCGGGACCGGTCGAGGGCAGTTTCTCACAGGGATCAGTCCGGAAAATGTGCAGCAGTTCTGCCTGAATGACTCATACGTAGGTCACTGGTGTTAATAACCAAAAACATTGCACCATCTTCTCTCTGATTAAACACTTTTAAACACGTCCACAGCTGCTATCAGGAAATCTGCAAACAGCTGCAGGTACAGGGACCGGAATGAAACGAGGGGGCGGGGGGCTCTAGACTTTTGCATATAACTAGACAGATATACTGTACAGATAGACAGACAGATAAAATGAGCATTAGTTTGCAAGAAGTAATGTTTTCATTATACCACCAGATGGCGCCCAAATATCTGCCCATTTTTTTCCACTTTAAAGGGTTGATAGAATAATGAATGATTTTATTCTGTTTTTGTCCGACACTTTTCCTGCACTTTAGTTTTGCGCCAATGACTGTTACACTGAAAAACAAAGATTTTTCTGCTGGATGAAATCGATTGTGCTGAATCCAAATAGGCAATCAAAAAATTCCTAGCATGTTCAGATTGTAAGTTTTAGTCATATTATAGTTTGGCGATAATTTGGTATTTTGATCATTTGGTATTTTGTATTGTTGCAGCCAACATAATTACAGCCGTTTCTGTTGCGTGGATGTTCAGTGCTATGAGAGTTTAGGCCTGTCAGTGAGCTGATCCCAGCTCAGTTTGAGTTTAAGAACAACATGAGAAGGCACAGCTGTGGGAACCATCCTGGTTACATTTATGGTAAAAACACACCGGGCCTCATATCTGCTTTTCTGTCTGACTATTATTTCTGGATTTCTGATGAACAATAACTCAAAACCTGTCCACCCTGACAGTGAATCTGCTCTTAAACCAGAACTGCATGACGCAGAGAGTCCCAGGCCGATTCCTCCTGATTCTGTTCTGCTGGGAGTGACGGTTCTGATGGGGATCTGATGCTGCGTAGCTCCAAATCCTGACGAGAGAGACAAAATGTGCCTTCAGATTTGCATTCAGCACGCTGGATGTAGCAGAGGACTTTTGTTTTGTGATCCAGTATTATTTGTGTGTAAGTATTTTGATCATATCTATCATGATGAAGAAAATCCTGATAAAGAAAATCCTGACGAAGAAAATCCTGACGAAGAAAATCCTGATAAAGAAAATCCTGACGAAGAAAATCCTGATGAAGAAAATCCCGATGAAGAAAATCCTGATGAAAAAAATCCTGATGAAGAAAATCCTGACGAAGAAAATCCTGATGAAGAAAATCCTGACAAAGAAAATCCTGACGAAGAAAATCCTGATGAAGAAAATCCAGATGAAGAAAATCCTGATGAAGAAAATCCTGATGAAGAAAATCCTGACAGCAGCTGTCCGCGTGCTTGAAAGGGAATCACAATGTACTTAAAATGCGCTTAATTTACCCCTGAAAATACACCAACCCCCTTTATCTGAATTAAAAGGTCATTACTTTGTGGAGCAATCCCTTAATTTTACTTCTAAAGTGTATTTAAGGCACGAGTGTGAAACCCCTTCATCTTAAACATACAGAATTTATTCAGGAGCCTCTATTATTTAAGGGGCAACTTTTAAAAAGTAAGAGGAAAATTCAGTAGTTCTACCCCTTAATCAGATTTAATTTGTGCACTTTTCTCCTTAATTTTTCTTAATTTCCTGGAAATTAAGGTCAAACTTAAGGTAATTTAAAGGGTAAAGTTAAGGGGTTTGGTTTCGTAGTGTATTGAGGTTATTGGTATTAAATATGAGTTACTTCTAGTCGATTGTAGTTACTTGCAGATTGTAATTAAAATGAAAATTACTGTTTTTATTTATTGATTTTACTGATTTGATTATTATTTTTAGTGCAACTGAAAGGAAAGGAGAGACGAAGGGACTATTTTGCTTGATATGTAGAAAGCAGTGTTTCATTATACTGTACTCCTATCTGCCGCTGCGTGTCGCTGTTTCCCAGGGGCTCCTGCCCTGCACTATATGAACAAAAGTATTGGGACGCCTAACCATTACTTCAATAGGGTCTTTAATGCCCTTGCATTCAAATGCATTTAACGTGGCGCTGATCCTCTATTGAACAGCATTTATGAGGTCAGACACTGATGTTGGACGAGAAGGGGTGGAGGTAGCTCAGTGGGTAGGATACTTGTCTCCAGACCAAGAGGTCATTGGTTCAAATCCTACCCTCAGCATACAACCACTGGGTCCCTGAGCAAGACCCTTAACCCCAAGTTGCTCCAGGAAGACTGTACCCTGTAGTTAGGGAATGGAAGTCGCTTTGGATAAAAGCGTCTGATAAATGCCATAAATGTAAATGTAAGGTCTGGATCACAATCTCCGTTCCAGTTCATCCAAAGGTGCTGGATGGGGTTGAGGTCAGGACTCTGTGTGACCAGTCAAGTTCTTCCACACTGAACTCCTCCAGCAGGTCTTTATGGAGCTCGCTTTGTTCTCTGGGACACAGTCCTGCTGGAATAGAAAAGGTTCTTCCACACACTGGGTCCACAAAGATGGAAGCATGGCATTGTCCAAAAATTGCTGAAGCATTAAGATTCTTTTTCAGTGGAAGTAAGGGGCTCAAACCCTGAAATACACATGTGTCCCAATACTTTTTACCATGTAGTATCAGCACTTATCAGCATTATGGTTATACTGCTACATGTTGTGATCGTGACACCTTTTAAGGGTCCATATCATTACTTTTCTGAGCTTAAAATGACTTAAACTCTGTGAATATTGTGGTAGTTTTACTCCCCCACCCATGCAGTTCATATATGGAAGATTAAAAAAAGAGCATGTTTTCAAATACTAGCTTTTGTGATGTCACAAAAGCAACACAATCAAAGACATCTCCTCATTCTGGCTACAGCGGTCTAACCCACCCACTTATCCACTGATTCGCCAACACCTTTGATAACAGGTTGGTGCAGTTTTGTTTAATCAGCACAGAAGTCTGCTGCTAACTGATTGAAATGTTTAATCATATTTTTTCGTAATTTTGTTTACAGTAAATTTAGATTGTTGTAATAAAAAATGAAAGAAACAGGAGCGGCATGTGATCTGCAGTCTGAATTTAATGATAAATTAAATGATAAAGTGGAATTTGGCTTATAAAGATTCGTGCTTAGACAAGCTGGTGGCCTCGTGGTTAGGGAGTTCGTCCTGAGATCAGAAGGTTGTGGGTTTGAATCCCTGGACTGCTAGTGGCATCACTGAGGTTCCCTTGAGCAAAGTGCCGTCCCTACACACTGCCACCCTCGTTGGTGCCAGCCTACTGCTTCACTGGTGTGGTGTGTGGTGTGGTGTGTACTGTGTTGTAGTCTGCTGTGGTGTGTATTGTAATGTGGTGTGGGGTGTGTGCTGTGGTGTGTGTTTAGTGTGGTGTGGGGTGTGTGGTGTGGTGTGTGTTGTAGTGGGGTGTGTGGTGTGGTGTGTGTTGTAGTGGGGTGTGTGCTGTGGTGTGTGTTGTAGTGCGGTGTGGGGTGTGTGGTGGTGTGTGTGTTGTAGTGTGGTGTGGGGTGGTGTGGTGTGGTGGTGTGTAGTGTGTTTTGGTGTGGGGTGATGTGGTGGGGTGTAGTGTGTTGTGGTGTGGAGTGGTGTGGTGGGGTGTAGTGTGCTGTGGTGTGTGTTGTAGTGTGGTGTGGGGTGGTGTGGTGTGTGTTGTAGTGTGGTGTGGGGTGTGTGCTGTGGTGTGTGTTGGACGTCTGAGAGTGTGTCTCAACTCCCACGAGCAAAATGTCACCACTGCTGCATCCTAATCATACAACTTTTTTCCCCTTGTCAAACACACCCCATGTTTGTGTCCTCCTCCACACCAGCCACTCACAGCTGGCATTAATCCAAATGAAGTCCTTTTATTTTACTGTGCTACACTTATGTAATTATTCATATTTAATCTCATAGGGATAACAGCGACGCAGCAAATTCATGGTCATGACTTTATCCGCTTGTTCTAATTCAGTTAAAAGCTCGCTTTCTCTGCTGGTTTCAATGTGCCAAGATGCAGAAATAATCAATTCTCCTTTTTAAGGCGTTTAGATATCAAAAACATTTGCTACCAGTCTACTCTTCTTATTTATACAGACTCTTCTGCTCTTGAGACTGATATATGAAAATTTTCTCTGCTCTGATTTGCTGCCCTGTGTTGGAACGGGCTGAAGCACTCCTTATAGCTTATATCACAAAAACTGAATTTAAAATTCATGCTGAGGTCAAAGTAAAATTAAAATATGGGGCCTCACAGTGGTGCAGTGGCTAGCACTGTTGCCTCACACCTCCAGGGTGCTGGTCTTGTGTGTGTGTGTTTGTGTGTGTGTGTGTGTGTGTGTGTGTGGATGGAGTTTGCATGTTCTCCTTGCGGTGATATGGGTTTTTCTCTGGTGTCTCCGGGTTCCTCCCACAGTCTGAAGACATGCTGTCATGAGAATTGGGGATTTAAAATTGACTGTGTGTGTGTGTATGTGTGTGCTGGTGCCCTGCCCAGTTTGAGTCCCTGCCTTGCCCCTGTAGACCCCGAGTTGGGCCCTGGGTACCCGTGACCCCAGAAAAGACTAAGCGTTTAATGAAAATGAATGAATTAAGTAAAATATGGTCATGGCCTCTGACATGAAACTTCATTACACTGTTGTTATTGATAACTGCAGCTTCTAAGGCCTGAAACCCCCCCAACCCCCCTTTTCACCCCGAGCTGTTCCCCAGATTTAGATGAGCGCTTCCTTTCTCTGCAGCAGTCAACACTGATATCAGTATCAGCACTGATAATCAGCTCAGTGCAGGTGGGTCTGCCCTCTCACTCCTGCAGAAAAAAGGGCAGCATCTCCCTCCTTCACACTCCCAAATACAAATCAGCCTAATGAATGGGCTCTTTGTTTTCCCCAAGCATTCATTAGGCACTTCCTCACTGGTCCCTGTCCAGTTCGAGAGAAGCCTACACCTCCACTGAGTCTCCTTTATCTTTCTTACCTTCCTTTTGGATGGTCTGTTCTCTAGGGGTCTGGTGGAAAGGGCTAGTGTGTGTGTGTGTGCCAGATTAATAATAGTTGCTATTTTACTCACTAATAACTCTGTACAAATGATCCTCCGTCATATTAGAATCATTTTATGCAGCAGAATTGCTTCAAAGTTGCTGTAAACAGTAACTCCAAACCTTTGAACAGTCAAATATTTTTACACACCACAGGTTTTTTTTTTTTTACCACTTTTCCATTTATTTCATGAACTGCAGATTTTCATTCCTGGAAGGTGGTTGAGTGAACAGCTATGAATGAAAATGTGTGAAATAAAGCCATTTTCCTTTCTAAGATGAGAGAATCTGGAACAGTGCAGGTCTGACTCCTATTAACTGGTTGTTGGTGATACAGAGTCGAATTCTAGACTATCCTTTAACTTTAAATGAACTCGTTACTGTTTCAGCACTTAATAACTCCTTAAATATCGAACACTGGTCTGGAGATCCACATTTTAATTATAACTATATTAGGTCTCTTTTTATTGTTGATGAGTTAAAATATGACATTTTCTGGAACTCAAATGGTGGCCCTATAGTGTATTTTTAGTAAATATTAAGCGAGTAAAACATGCAAATGTAGAAAATCTCAGTGTGTGACTGGAAGTTTAGTGTAACACAGGCACGTTGTCGCTTTAGCACTTGGACGGGACGCCCGATAATCTCCTTGGGCCTAAAATAAAAAGGACTGGTCGTTCAGACTGGCTGAGGGACCTCCGCAGGGCGGCTGGATTGGTTCCGTGACATGACGACACACACACACACTCGCACACACACAGGCGAGGCTCTTTAGAACTGCACTGGAGCGCTCAGGCGTTAAAGCTTAGCCTTCATCCTGCTCTACCTGTGGACCTCTCTCTCTCTCTCTCTCACTCACTCACACACACACACATATATACACACACTCTCACTCCCTCTTTCCTGCCCACCTCAGGGGGCTTTTTTCAACGCCAGACTGCACTAGGAAAACAATAACAACACCGCCGCATTCCCGAAAAGGTTGCTTTAGTTCAGCCGCCCTTCGCCACACCACACACTCACCCAGGTGACCCTGCGGCCCAGCGGGGGACGCTGGGGCTCCTGCTGCTTCTGTTTGGAGCCTTTATCAGGACTATTGTGCCTCAGTGCTCTGGGTGGGCTTCGTCCAGGTGACCCCTGGGGTAACTGGAGCTCATGGAGGGGACGGGGGCTGAGGGGCGTGTTTGTGTTTGGACAGGGGTAACCGTTTCGGCCACTTCCTTCCCGTCATCAGGGCCTAAAAAATGTTTCTCCACCTGCTACCGTGGCAGATAAACAGGCGTTTTTCTTTCTACCGAAATCCATACAGTTTGGACACAATAACTCACTGCTTTTTGAGCTACTTAAAGAATTGGTGATTGTTTTTCATTACACTCTTTATAATTGGCCATTTTTGTAATACAGTGTTGCACAGGGTGAACCCTGAACTGTTGACACAGTGTGTACAGACTGAGCTTGTTTTAGGTTAAGAGAGATAAGATAAACCTTTATTAGTCCCACAAGTTGGAAATTGAAATACAAAATGCACAGTATAACGTCTAGAAATATAAATATGGACATCTAAAATATATACATATATATATATATGTAAACTGTAATTAAGACTAAATGCAGACCTGGGTAGGTTGTATGCATGTACACAGTTAGTATATATATAAATATATATACAGAGTGGATATATAAGTAAATATAACAGCACTGTAGAAACACACACACACACACAGGTACACAATGGAGTCTTGACAATAACAGTAGAAATGCACCAAAAAATTGAACACATGTTGTATCAGACACTTAAGGTTAAGGTTAAGGCACTTAAGGTTATTTAAGGTTCTACACTTGGCCACATTTCAATTCGATCCACTGTTTTGTCCTTCTTTGTTGCACCTTCAAGGATTCCCCTGAGCTGAGCTGAGCTGAGCCGAGAGTTTGGAGAAGCACCCTTTTAGCTTGTTCTGTGCTTGCTCTGCAGTAACAGCAGCCTTTTTTCTGAGTTTAAACCCCCCTCTGCAGGAGAGACAGGTGGCCACAGATAGAGCAAACCCAGCATACCAATGCCTGCTCTCTCTCTCTCCCCCTCTCTCTCTCTCTCTCACCCTTTGTCTCTTAACGACCTCAGTGACAACAGACTGCAGGCTTTAAAAACGAGCCTTTGTTTCCTGTCTTTTTTTTCTAGGAGGAGCAAATACAGCAAGGCCAAGCAGGACTCAGACGAGGAAAAACATCTTCACCCAGGTATGGAGGGAACCACTGCTGCAGTGGTGACAGAACTGATGGTGTTGATTATGAAAAAAATGTAGCGTTTTCAAAAAAATGTAAAGCATGCAGCTGTTCTGACAGAATGCAGTACACTACAGGAAACTAAGTGGGCAATATTTTACCCCCGGTACCTAAAACACTGCTAAAACGTGGTCTTATACAAGAGTATGAGCTTCCATGTGTTGACAGTGAAGGTCATTATTGTTATGTAGAACCAGATATCTTAATTTTTTAATAAATATAAACATTTCATCAATTTTTAAAGGTGGTGCTGCTTAAAAGTGTGAATATATTTTAATTTGTGATCATAAAAAGCAGAAAACATGTGATAGAAGAGAACAGGGATTTAAGAGAAAAATTTGACATTTGAATGATGGAGAGCAACCAAAGGAGGCATACAAGTTGATTAATCAGGTAACAGCCAGGGTTAACACACTCGCAGAGGGAGGAGATGGCAGGAAAAATGAAGGAGGTGAATCCAGACACGTTGGACAGTCAGAAGCCAGCAGGAAACGGAGAGAGAATGGAAAGCAGATGTTGTGTATTCTTCATGATGCTTGTCCCCCACCCCCTCTCCTGTCCTCATCTCTCTCATATTTATACACCTCTCTCTCTCTCTCTCTCTCTCTCTCTCTCTCTCCCTCCCTCCCTCCCTCTGTCCACAGGAGTCCGGATCTATGTGGACCCTTTCACTTACGAGGACCCCAACCAGGCCGTCCGTGAATTCGCCAAAGAGATCGACGCCTCCTGCATTAAGATCGAAAAGGTCATCGGGATCGGTAAGAAGCCCGCCAGCTGTGTCCTATTCACAATTCACAGTGTATCTAGAACATAACGCCTCTAGACCAAGAGGTGATGGGTTTGAATCCTACCTCCACCACTAGCAAGACTCTTTACCCCAAGTTGCTCCAGGGAGACTGCCCCCTGCAGTTAGGCAGTGGAAGGGGTTTTGGAAAGAAGTGTCTGTTGGAAAGGTAAATGTAATTTTTTTTTTTCTTCAGGAGAGTTTGGTGAAGTGTGCAGCGGGCGGCTAAAGATGCCCGGCAAGAGAGAAATCTGCGTGGCCATCAAAACCCTCAAAGCTGGATACACGGATAAGCAGCGGCGGGACTTCCTGAGCGAGGCCAGCATCATGGGCCAGTTCGACCACCCCAACATCATCCGGCTGGAGGGAGTGGTCACCAAATGTGAGTTCTCAGAACAGCCACGCTCAACTCACTGTTAACACAAGCATAAAACTCAGCCCACTTCTTGTAGACGCTGACTCTCCGGTCTCGCCACCTTTTGTGAGACTTGGATGCTCGTCAAGCCTTTGTCTTTCAGCACTGGAACTCTGGTTCACCTCCTTTGGGGAGTCGACGGTTTTGTTCTTCACAATTTCTCAACTTCGTGAGGTTCGGTTTCAGTGCACTCTCTAAAATTGCCCAGCGTTGATGCCTGTCTGCTGTTTGCATGACAATTGTAATTTGGCACCCGACTCTTTAAAGAAAAATTATGCAGTCCACTTGTTTTTGCAGCTAGATGGAAATCAGACTTGTGCTTTATTGCGGCTGGCGCTCTTTTCCAGAGCGGAGTCTTGGCAGGCTGGTGTGTCTGACATCACAACTCTCGACGTCGCTTTATCGATTGAACGAATCCGCTTGTCTGCGTAAATTAAACACAAACTTTTTAAAGTTCTGCCATAATTCAGGCTCGGTTTAGCCACGCTCGAAACATAATGCACATTTATTCGTTTGACTGACATTTTTGCCTGAAGCGGCTGAAATTACCCAGCAGCGCAGATACAAGAGCCTTTTTCAAGGACACTACAGCAGCCGTTACCTGGGTTTACACTGATGCTGCACAATATATTGGTTGTTCTTTGTCACTGTGATCCTCACCTTTGCCACATTTACATATATTATGCAAACAAACCTTATATCGAATTCCTTTTTTTCATTTGTGCACAATGAACATCTTGACCAGTCTCAGATGTTCCAGTTGAGGGAATCAAAATAGTGAAAATAACACAGGCCGGTTCATTCTGTTTGCTTTTAATGTGTTACAATTTTCATACAATGATATACTACCAGTCAAAATCTTTGCATAACATCCATTCATCCATTTATTTCAAAACCTGCAGATTTTTATTCTTGTTAAACTGGAAAGTTGTTGAGTGAATGTGTGAAATAAACCCAGTTTCCTGCAACAGTGCAGGTCTGACTCCTATTAACTGTTTGTTGGTGATACAGTTCTAGACTGTCCTTTAACTTTAAATGCGCTCGTTGCTGTTTCAGCACTTAATAGCTCCTTAAATATCTAACACTGGTCTGGAGATCCACATTATAATCGTGATTATAACTATATTAGGTCTCTTTTTATTGTTGATGAGTAAAAATATGACATTTTCTAGAACTCAAACACTCGTCTGGAGATCCACATTAAAACATGAAAAAAACATGACATCTGCAGGCCCTCAAATGCTGAACATGCTGTAAATGTATTTGAATATCGAGTGTACTTTAGCGAATACTAAGTGAGTAACATGCAAATGTAGAAAATGTAGGCGTGTGCCAATACCTGACTGGTTAGGTTATTTGTAGTTTGGTACTTTGTTCATATCGTACAACTCCAATTTACGCCTGCGGCCTCTTTTAAGTCAGAGTGGACTTTTCTAACCACTAATCCACCCTCATCACTGTTTAATGAAAAGTAGACAAGCGTAACGTTTCTCCACCCTGATGGCTCACTCACTCTGAGTCCTTTCAGCGGTCTTTCTGGGAGAGAGGGTAAAGGAATGTGTTTTTTTTTTTCTTTTTACGAAGAGGAAATAATAGCCCTGTGAAGGGGTTCTGCGATGGCACACATGTGGCCTGTTGGCTATCCTCTCTTAAGTTATGCGTCAGATGGGCGAGAGGAAGAGGACGAGAGAGAGATGCATCGCTCGCCCGCGTCGCGTCATTCTCTTTCTTCGGCTGCGGCCTCCTGGTTAGCTTTGGTCGAGTGCTGTTGGTTTTATTAATGGCGGCACTAGTCGTGCTCCCATAAAAGCCGTGGCCTGACTTGGAGAGCGCTCAAGCTAATCGTTATTGCTGACAGACAATGGAGCCCCTCCGCTCTCCAACAGGGCCAATTAAATGTGTTAAATTACTAATGATGTTGAAAGTGTCCTGAATAAATAACCACAAAATGCCCCTAAGCTTCAGAGAGACGAGGGTGGGGGGTGCGGGTGCAGGGGAGGTGGGGGGTTTATTCTAGATGCCAGCCTTCCCAGGCATTCAGAGACGGGCATGGTGGGAGCTAAATGCACGATTGCAAGATTGCATTTGCATAATGAAGCCACTGCTTTAACACCGCAATGATTTCTCCGAGGTAGGAGCGAGCCTGTGTGTGTGTGTGTGTGTGTGTGTGTGTGTGTGTGTGTGTGTGTGTGTGTGTGTGTGTGTGTGTGTGT
>JBBJLR010000013.1:6260984-6279446 GCA_037577145.1 Brachypetersius gabonensis | reverse complement strand
CTCACGAGTCACAGCACCGAGTCCGAGTCAAGTCTCGAGTCGCTGAGGGAAGTCTAAAGTCAAGTCTCAAGTCTTTGTTTGTACGACTTAAGTCCGAGTCTCAGACTCAAGTCCCCATCTCTGATATCATGGCCTTGCAGGTGTGCGGTCAGAGTTGGTTGAATCCGTGTTCATCAGTGGTCCGTTTCTGCTCGCAGGGAACATTAGTTCCCCACCCAAATAAGATGGTCAGAAAGAGTCCCGTGGTCAGAAACTGCTCTTTGATTAATGGGATAGACGGTGAGAAATTGTGTGACAACAGATGGGCTGCGCTCTGTTTTGCTGCTGGCCGGCAGCGTGCAGTATCATTATCTGCATTTTTTTTTTCAAAGAGGAAAGTTCATAAGGACTGCAATGCCAACTCTGAACCCATTCTGTTGTTTTTTTTAATCTTCTGAGATTGTTTCAAGGAATGGTGTTTAATATGTGAAGTGTGTAAATGGGCCTGATTGTTCCGGGTGGTGAACACACACTGTGCTCCGCTCCAAACAGCCCTGCATGATTAATGACTGAGAGATGACAAAGATAATGAGGTTTGCTTAACGGTGGCACTCTCACCCACTGTCTTTTACCAGCAGAGAGAGAGAGAGATCGAGAGACATTTGGTGAGAGAGCACAGGGGTGCAGCGAGAAGTGCAAGAAATCGAGCCGGAGAATGGAGAAACAGGAGGGGGTTCAAGGCAATTAAAATCTTTAATTTGTTTTATCTTCCCTCAGAGTTTCTTCACTGCTCTCATTTGACTTACTTTCCTTTTCTTTCTTTCTTTCTTTCCTTTCTTAACCCCCCTGCCCTGCATTCGTCTTTTCTTTCTTGCATCGAAATCCCCACCTGCTTCTTATGCGAGTGCTGCCCAGTAATATATGGCCACGGCGCATACCTTTCGGCTTACAGAAAGGGGTCGGGTTGCTCTCATCTAGGGCTTGCGTAGGATAGTTGACCAATAAATCCACTAGTGGATGCTGTTGGCAGCAGTCAACTAGCGCCTGATGTATAGTAGCAGTAAAAACTGCAGTGAACAGGCAGGAGAAGAAGCATAAACCAGTTTCCTGTCAAACACAAAGGCCATAGTAAATTACATTTTTTTACTCCGACAAATGATGATACTATATTACGCAAGACCAGATGGCTTTCTAGAACCAATGTCTCTGACTGGACAGGGCTGTCTTTTGAATGAAAAGACATCTAGCATTTAACTGGTGATTGGCTGGGCGATTACTTGGTCATGCAGCCCATTCAGCAGTTTCCTGCACTGTATTGATAATGTATGTTATTTTATAGGCAATAATTTCACAAATGGATGGTTGGATTTTGGGTTTAAAGAAAGTTAATCAGTCCAGTAGTTTTTTAGTTTGTCCTTCAGTAATTAACCCGCTTATAAGGGTCCTGATCCTAAATCTAGGTCAGCTGGATTTTTATACACAGTAGGATATTAATTGCTGCAGTACAACTGTTTTGGCTGCATGTAAAAGTTAAGGTTCTACACTGATTTTCCTTTAATTTACTGTTCTGGATAATCCACCAACTGGATAAATCAAGTGGGTTCCAGTGCCAGAGGACATGCTCCAGATCAGTGCCAGTAATGTAGACCAGCTGGAATTGCCCCAGCCTTAAGTTGGATAAACACAAATC
The DNA here is from genome assembly GCA_037577145.1 of Brachypetersius gabonensis. Taxonomy (NCBI): domain Eukaryota; kingdom Metazoa; phylum Chordata; class Actinopteri; order Characiformes; family Alestidae; genus Brachypetersius; species Brachypetersius gabonensis. Next base: position 6,277,777 of record JBBJLR010000013.1, on the reverse strand, counting down.
TGATGCGAATTTTTGTCATAATTTAGAAAAATGTTGCAATAAATGTTTCAATTAATTAAATTATCATTGGAGATTCCATAAAAGAAAATGTATCAGCGGTAAATCAGGCCTTGGCTGCTGAGGATTTGCCCGAAACCCCGACTCCCGAGGAGTTCAGCACATCCAGCAAACGCCTCGAGCTGCTGATGGCGAAACGACAGGGCATCGGTATGTTGTATCTGGGGATAGATGAGAGTGCGAGAAAGACAGTGAGTGGGAGAAATGTTCAGAACAGAGGATCAGACTTTGTTCCTTAGTGTTTGCGAGCGCGCTGCAGGACTATGAACACAGTCTGCCATGCCAAACCTCCCCTACGCTGCATGCAAACACAGTTTCTACTAAGCCTTCAGGCCTGTCTGTGTCCAAGATCAATACTGGAACCAGCTTTAGCGCTGTTTTAGAACTCTTTATCTCTGTCAAATACCAAAGGTTTAAATTACGACGACGTATTGCTCCTCGGTGAACCGGTTACGTGGGATAAAGTTTTATAAATCACGCGGAGCATGGGGCGTTTCGGGGATTTAAAAACTGGGGTTCAAGCCAAAACATTTGAGGCTTGTAAGGGAGGCCAGGGGTGTCCTTCTCTGTTACACTTTAACCTCTACAAGCATCATTTTCTCGCATACTTCAGGCATTGTAATATAACGTGATGCTACAGTAATAAACTTTGACACATGGCCCATACTGGAACCTCTGCTTACACATTCTTTTTTAGTTGAGTGACAATTTCATGGTCTGTCGACTTCCCGGATGGTGTGCAGGTTATCAGTGAGTCCTAAGCTCTTCATTATCTGTTCAATTCCAACCAATAAAGTCTCCATGCCAGTTTCTGAAGGCTGGAAGGCTGGATTTAAACCAGCAACCTTCTGTACCAGAAAGTATTACAAACACCAAGTTTCAAAAGCATCCTTTTGCACTGAGGTTTGAGGTCAGCTGTGAGATCCCAAAGATGTTTTACCCATGTGAAGAGTCCCCCTGTGGTTTGCTGAGGTACCTAGTCATCTTTTCCTTGAGTGATCCTGGTTTAAGCTGCCCATAAGTCAAAGTGGAAACACAACCCGGGAATATAAAAGTCAAATATCCAAGAAAATGGTCATTGTGTCACAAATCAATCATTAAGTCTCGTGGTTTATTGCCTGTGACCATTTTATGAAGAGAGAAATCAGCTCAAAAAGCCCAAGTTTGCCATACTTCTAATGTCCAATCTTAACAGTTCAAATCCCAATCACGATCTTCAGGCCACGGAAGCCATGTCTGGAGACAAGACCAAGCAATTGGGTGCCGTGGGATTTATTTGTACGGTAAGTCTACAGCGTGAAATATTTGCTTGACAAATGAGCCCTACGCTTCACATCGGGTTCAGCGGGGTTCAGACTGGATTGGACATTAAATTTGTCAACGAGGAGTAATCTCTCCTAAAGCCCTCCAAATATTTTCCCATACTCTTGGACCGCTGCGAGGACGATCCCAGCACGAGGGTTGGATTGCATGCAAAATATCCAGCGCATATCTACCACAAAGTCAACAACATCCATCAAGAGGCATCATCTCGCTTGTTTTACTTTGATATTAGAGAAAGTGCGGCTCTGCAGAAGTCTGGCCATGACCCCACTGCCCACTGCGGGGACAGGACGGCAGGTGGAGGGAGAGAGAAAAAGAGAGGCTGAAAGAGAGAAGGGGGTGAGGAAGGGAAGCGAGGGAGAGGTAGAGGGATGCTGTGAGCCGTTCTGTCGAAGCATTCAGCAGCAGAGTGAAGCCATCTGCCAGGTGAGGAAGGCAACGCATGGCCTGGAGTAACACAGGTTTGCCAACACCTGATCGCACAGGTTCCACAAACAAACACTGAAGATTCACGCTTACTTTCTCGGGAAAAAGTGAGAGCAAGCAGTGCTTTTGTTCACCAAATGTTGCTGACAAAGCAACCTGTTTACCACCTTCTAGTTGAGATGTTTGGCCAGAATGTCCAGTACCACTTTACAATAAGACTACCCTTCTTTGTAATCAGGTTAATTAGGTTGTAGACAGTTTATACATCATTAATAAACAGTTATAAACAAGTTACAACAGTCATACGTTGATGAAAGTTCATTATTATGTGAAATCTGGCATTTTAATGGTAGCAGCATGTTAACAAAGACGCGACGAGGCTGACAGTTTGATATTCTGCCTGAGAAAGAGACAAGAAAAGTTCCGCAACTAATGCTGCCACAACTACTGCTATACTTTAATCACATTTGAATTTATATTGATCTGAAAATGATTATATCAGAAAAAAGCATTTAAAACATGTTTATTATAATGATGTTTGGATGAATATAGGTAAACTCTGCTCTAGTGGATCAAACTGTGGATCAAAGTGAAGTCGCTCTCAGTTTCAAAAACAGTTGGTGACCGCTGGGTTAGGGTGTTGCCTGTGCAATACAGAAGGCTGTGGGTTCGAATCCCAACTGTTAGTGTCACCACTTAGGTTCCCTTGAGCAAGGTACGGTCCCCACACACTGCTCCCGGGTGCCCCCCGTTGGTGGCAGCGCCCTGCTTCACTTGGTGAAAGGGTTAAATACAGAGTGCGAATTTCACACTGTGGTGTGTTCATTTATGACTTTAAGGGATGACTATACTTTACTTTACTTTATTGATGATGTATAAACTGTCCACAACATAATTAACAACCTAATTATGAATCATGTATACAGTAATCCCCCACTTTTTGGGGGGGTTATGTTCCAAGAGCACCCGCGTATAGTAAAAAACGCATTGTTGTGTTTTGCCTAAAAGAAAAAATGCCACGGTGAAGACAGGTGTACTGTGCTCACTTGGACGTGGACGAAGAACTCGGACCTGAGAGACATGAGAGAGTCGGTAAGCCACGAAGTTAGTGGCTCAGAACGCTCCCGAGGGGAGTTTGAATCCACACCAAGATGAACTCGCATTCTGAACACGCACACAGACAGGTAATAAACAGACACAGAGAAGTCAGAGTTCTCATGGTACCGGAGGATCTGGTAGAGATGAGTTGAGAAGGACACTTAGGCATGAAGTAGGAACTCCAATGTCAGTGTGCGGGGAAACACTTAGTCATCTCCGGTGCCTCATGACGTCACGTGATCCAGTGCGTGTGACAAAAAAATCCTAAAATGCTATTTTTATAGTGTAAACCCTAAATGTGCCCCCAAATTTGCCCCCAGAACATTTTAATTTTTTGTTAAACTCAGTTTAATGCATTACCCATAAAGAAAATGTAAAGGTAAATAAATAATCAGAAAAAACTTTAGCATTAGTGGTTAGCATTAGCAGAATGCGACGAGTGAAAACAAAGACTCGTCCACAAAAAAAAGGTTGAAATAACTCTCTCTACCCACATGTTTAGACAGGGCACAGCTTACTAATACTAAATAAACTGAGATAACTGTTGAAAATCCAGGCGAGAAAGCTGGACCTCGCTTGATAAACCCAAGTAGGGATGAGGAGCAGAGAAGGTGAAAGAGTGTGAAACCTTCAAAGGTGGACATGGACATTTACAGGAATTCTCTGTACGTTTCGCCTGTAATCCACACACAAACAAAGAATACTATTAAAAACATGAAAATCCCTTTAGTTGGCCAGTTCCACAAGGTTCTTCATGCTACTTCAGGCATGGCGCTTTGCTGTTCAAGCTTCCCTACCTTAGGCTAGTCATAAATGTTTGGTTGGGGGTAAAATATGTAGCACTCTAATCCAGTGCCAAAAACGGCAAATGAACATAAAGAACAAAAATGAACAAAATTCTTTTATTTTAGGTTTTAGAAACAAACCGAAAAAACACAAGAACCAGCAGAACTTTCAGGTTAGTCCCCGCCCCCAAGTGCAGAGAGAAGCAAACAGCAAGACCGTATGAGGACCAACACCGGTTCTAGACTGTTTTACACTGGTTATATTTACTGAAATCAGAGTTTACTGATACAGTTTTGAGTGTGCATTACAGGAATATAAAGGGAGCTGGATGATCTGGGGTACTTCTTCTTTACTCAAAAACTTTACCACAATTTCTGATAGATCATGGAAAGGCATTTCTGTTGGGTTTAAAATCTTTGCAGAAATGTTTTTGTTCTAGGCAGGCCCAAACCTAAAGTGGTCCATCACTGCATTGCCAAAGAGAACACAACAGACCAACCTTTGAAGCAAACAAATCTCGATTCAGCTTATTGATGTTGTTTGGCTTTAATGAAAAAAAGACCACCCAGACCACCCAGACCTTTCTGGTGCCCACTCAGATTGACTACACTATCTGTTACACCATTGGTGTGTTTGTTTCCACCTTTATATATCATTCAACACCGATTTTTGCATTGCTAATAAATGCAAAAAGGTGAGGCTTGTCCATTGCATTTGATTCCCAGGGGACAGCACCCAACCCTCTAATACAAACACTATTACAATTCAGTTTTATCACAGAAATGTAGATAAACTGTAGATGTGTCATTTTTCCATACACTTGAAGAAAAAAAGTTCTACCAAATTATGCTGGTCTTGTAGCCCAGGTTTTTATCATTTTGTCTAAAATCACATCTGTGGGACATAAAAATATACTTTCTTTTCCATTTCACATTTTTCTGGTTAAGGAAACGTAAGTTGATGTTTAGTTTAGTTGCATTAATTATGGAATCCCATGGAACGCAACAGGGCAAAAGGACGGCGACATTGCCACCCAGGCTGCATCATGCTGGAAAGAACCACCAAAAATTACCCATTTTATGGAGCTTTTTCCAGGTATTTGGGTTCAAAGCGGTCTCATCCTCTCAAAACGTATAATCAAGTACAATTTCCAGCTAAGGTGACCAAGAACTGGGCAAAAGCTTGTGGTGTCGCTGCTATTTCAATCCCCAAGTCCCCAACCTCACTCTTAATAAGCATCATCTACGTGAGCATGAGTCTGAGTTTAGAAGAGCGCTTTACTCGCAGGTCAGGAGCAACTGCTCAGAAAATTACATGAAAATGGGCTGAACTTTTTCCTGACAAACAAAGACTAAAATACATGGGAAAGGTACATTGTTCCAGTTCAACTTTATTGTAATATACAGATAAAAAATGGAAGATCATCACCAGTAATTAAATGATTGGACTCAGAACTCCCTTAAGTTTGCACCGTAAAAGAAACACAAGTAGAATAAAATAGTTGACTGGAAAATAAGAAGATAAGACTAGAAAGACCTTCATTCATCCCAAGAGAAATTCTTTTGTCAAGAGCATGCTCAGTGCAAGCAGAGAAATAAAGATAAGACAATAGACAATAACAGTAGTGGCAATGGAATAACAAAAATAGCTAAAACAGAAATAATAAAAGATTAGTAGTGCAAGTGGTTATGAAAATGTACTTAGTGTTTGAGGCTATAGGAATATGAAGAATGCAATAAAATGAGATTGCAGCAAGTGATGAGGGGATGAGACTAACATTCAATGACATACATTTTTTAAAAAAGAGATGAGTTTATTGCACAATCCGAATGAGAACAGGCTGAAAATGATCACCTACAGAACAAGAAAGAGTTACACAGTCTTATTGCCACAGGTAGAAAGGATATCAACTGGTATTACTTTTTAAACCATTAACCATGTTTTTTAATACATAGATTATTGGTAGGGTTTACATTATTGGTAGGGAAGTAGTATGTAATATTGTCTCGTATAACTATACAATTAAACATTAATATTACACCCAACTACAAGGAAACTATTGGTGAGGTATTCACTGTTACAACTGCACAGCTGTAATTAATTGTACAGTAATCCCTCACTTTTCGCGGGGGTTATGTTCCAAGAGCACCCTAAAAATGCCTAAAAATGCCTGTTTTTGTAGTGTAAACCTTAAATAAAGAAAATGTAAATGTAAACCCGTATTCGCTTCTTTTAATTTAAATTCCTTGTCGAGATATGCAACTCAAAAGTATTGGGACACTGCGGCAAGGTGAATGGGTCACCTTGGGTTAAAACATCCAGAAAAAATATATGTATTGCCACAAAAAAGCAATAAAAGGTGGAGGATATTTGCAGTTTCCATGTTATTATGGGGATTTCCGCCTAAAACTATGAGTTCCGTTTCCAAAAAAAATCTGCGTTGTGACTGAATCCACAACTCCTGATATGCATAAAACTGGGGGGTTACTGTATATGTGTTAACATTAACATACCCCAATGGAATAGCATGTAAAAAGTAGAAAAATGTGAATTAACAAAATCTATATCGCTGCAATAATAAATCAAACCTATCACCAGTAACTACATTGTTCTTGCATGCGTTGTTGAATTATTACTGAAGACACCAAATATGAAGTGGAACCAAAGGACTACCCAACTATCCATCCAAGTATTTGCTGGATTCTTTTTTGAGTTTCCTTCCTAAAACCAAATTTCCCTGAGCTAGTACACACACTATAACCACCACACCCCCAACCCTTATCCCCATTGTTCCAGCCCCGGATCCTCAATCCACAGTCTGGATCCCCGCAGGCTGTAACTGGCTCTGATAAGAGTTATAAATATCTGCAGTGTCTTAACGTCTTACTCTCTCCAAGCCTTCTTCACAGCCCGAGGTCTCTCTCTGTACTTAAAGCTCTTCTAATATCCCTCTCCTCGCCGGTCTGGGCGCCGCTGGCTGGCCTCAGCACTGTGGAATGGGGGTTTGAGGAGGTGTTGTGTGAGGAGACGGGAGTAGTCCTGTGGTGGATCTCTTGTTGAGAGCTCCTTGGAGGTTACTGTCAATATGAGATTCAGACCTAAAACTAGATTTCTGTGAAAAAACTGTGAAGTGTGTTTGCATGGCTGCAATAAAACCTTTGTCTTTGGAGACACAAACTTCGATTTTACACTAAAACAACATTTTCAAACAGTGCATTCGAACCGGCAATGGTCTTTACTTATTTATACTGTTGTTTTAAATTATTTTTCCCAGAATTGTTTAGCTGTGCGGTGAAAAATAATCCAGCTAACTTCTTAGCGATGTCTTTGTTCCCATTTCTCACCGCGTTAAAAGCACCCACTGAAATTTATCTTTAGCCCAAACAGACAGTCATGCTTGTACTTCATTCACTTCCTAGTTGTTAGTTTGCCAGGTCTGTAAAAAGAATCATTCTAATTGTTCTGACGAATCAAAAAGCAGTGACCCACTTTGGGCCCAAAAAGCAGTGACCTAGTTCAGTAGATCTCCAGCAGACCTTTCTAATGAGCCCTCTTTTGTATTTTTAGCCCGAGTAGATCAGTGGTTATTCCCCAAAAACCGTTCACCTCGCCACGGTGTCCCAATACTTTTGTCCCGCGACCTTCCGAGTTGCAGATCTCGGCGGGGAATTTAAATTAAAAGAGGCGAATACGGGTTTACCTTTACATTTTCTTTAAGGGTAATTAATGCATTAAACTGAGTTTAAAATGAAATTTAAGTTTTCTGGGAGCAGATTTGTGGGGCAGATTTAGGGTTTACACTATAAAAATAGACATTTTTAGGTGTATTTTTACCCAAAACACAACAACGTGTTTTTTCACTATACGTGGATGCTAATATGTATCTAATAAAGTGCACGGAGAGTAAAAAGAATCGTTCCAAGTTCAATTAAAAAGCATTTACCCACTTTGGGCACTGCCCTGTAGCAGCTCGGGTTCGGGCTGCATCGTTTGTAATTTAAAACCATTTGTTTGTGGTACAGAGCAGTTCTTTCTGCCGGTGGTCCAATCAGAAAAGCACCTGACGGCTGGGCTGAAAGGCTTTTAGCAAGAGTTCATTTAAAACAACATTTGCATGCAGTGCTTTTTGATGGCCGTTCTTTTCTCCTCATATCTTGGCTGATGGATGGACAGAGGCGGGTTTTGCTGATGCGATCGGCCCTCGCAGACACCTCCGTTTACTAGCCCTCGCTTCGTCCCCCAATCCATCTTCACTTCACACATTCCTGCCCCCCCATCACCAGTCACCGCCATCTGTGTGTGTGAGGAACAGGAAGCTGCCCTCAGACATGCAACCCCACACTGAGGCCAATCAACACGCCTGTTATCACACAGTGGCCAGCAGAGACGGAGTGACACCATTAAGGCCAACGGCACATTGATTGATGATGGAGAGAAAGTGGGTTAACAAGCATGAAGGGTCACCTTGTTGGTCAATAAGGCCAGTTATAATGTCATATCCACAGCTAATGTTAGTTTTCTTGGTCAAATTGGGAGATTTTGATGTTTGCAATTGCAGACGTTAGTCCATCTGTGCCTCTGCATTATTGGTAACCTCCCTTTACCTTGTTTTTCAATGCTCGGCACCACCTGAGGGCCTTCCGTGAGCAGGTATTACTCCAGTGATCGATCGTTCTCAGCCTGGCAGTGACAGTGACATGGCAGGGGAGCATTATATGAGGGACCTGATCATTGATAAATGGCAGAAAAGGGGCTAACAAATGATGTAGTGTATAAAGTGCAGGAATAAGGTCAGTGGAGTTAATAAAATGTACTTAAATACTTCAATACTGTCTTTGTATTTATTATATTGCATCTTCACAGATTGACTCTATATTTATATTATTTATATTTGAAAACATAAAATGTAAAATTGCATTTCAGTATTCTGTTTGCTTATCCCATGAGTGCTGATGCAACATTTACACAGTTTTTAGATGTTAAAAAAGACTCTCGTACTAAATTGCACTATTTTACTTCTAGTTTACATTTAATACGGTTTATTTATTTATTTGTGTGTATTCTACGTGTCTTTTTGTACTCTGTAAAATCAGGAACCACGCCATCTCATTTTTGTTTTTTGTTTTTTGATAACTGAACTCATAGTTTTACGCGGAAACTGCAAATATCCTCCGCCTATTTTTTGCTTTTTTGTGGCAATAAATATATTTTTTCTGGATGTTTTCACACAAGGAGACACAGGGCAGGCTGCAGCCAGTCTGGAAGCCTTTTTTTCAAAGGGCAATTTCTCCACGGTGCAAGCACTCAGACACAGATCTCCAGGAGACCTTTCCAACGAGCCCTCATTTGTATTTTTAGCCCCAAAAGATTATGGGTTTTTCTCCGAAAACCAGTCATCTTGCCGTGGTGTCCCAATACTTTTGTCCCACAACCTTCCGAATTGCAAATTTTGGCGAATACGGGTTTATCTTTCCATTTTCTTTAAGGGTAATGCATTAAACTGAGTTTAAAATGAAATTAAAGTGTTCTGGGAGCAGATTTATGGTTTACACTATAAAAATAGGCATTTTAGGCATATTTTTACCCAAAACACAATGTGGTTTTTCTCTATATGTGGGTGCTAATATGTATCTAATAAAGTGGATTGTCACTGTGTAGGTATAGAAAATGTGTGATATCTTAAGAACAGAAGAAATGGAAGATATATGGATACGTGATACTATGAAAGATACTGGAATGAAAGACACTGTAGGTATTAGGCGATGAAGAAGAAAAGAAATAGAAGGATTTATAAAGAAGGTGGATGTAGAAGATAGGGCTGAATGTGATCCAGCCGTATCGTACACGGTCAGAGCAATTTTATGACTCACATGACTTTTTTATTTCCCCCCTAGAGGAACAGCAGGAGATACGGGGGATATGCTGTACATGATGAGAAGAAAAGGAAGAACAACAAGATGCAGCAAAAAAGGAGAGACAAGAAGAGATATGTGGGTGTGATGTATTGAAGGAGATAAAACAGAAGATCTTGCGAGGAGGTGCAATAGAAAAGAAGACATGGGAGGAGATAGAGAGAGGTAGAGCCATAAAGAGAAGAAATTGGGGCAGATATGGAGAGGTAGAACCATGGAGGAGAAGAAACAGGGGCAGATATGGAGAGGTAGAACCATGGAGGAGAAGAAATGGGGCAGATATGGAGAGGTAGAACCATGGAGGAGAAGAAATGGGTGCAGATATGGAGAGGTAGAACCATGAAAGAGAAGAAATGGGTGTAGATATGGAGAGGTAGAACCATGGAAGAGAAGAAATGGGGCAGATATGGAGAGGTAGAACCATGAAAGAGAAGAAATGGGGGCAGATATAAAGAGGTAGAACCATGAAGAGAAGAAATGGGGGCAGATATGGAGAGGTAGAACCATGAAGAGAAGAAATGCGGGCAGAAATGGAGAGGTAGATCCATGATAGAGAAGAAATGGGGACAGATATGGAGAGGTAGAACCATGAAGAGAAGAAATGCGGGCAGAAATGGAGAGGTAGAGCCATGGAAGAGAAGAAATGGGGGCAGATATGGAGAGGTAGAACCATGGAGGAGAAAAAATGGGGGCAGATATGGAGAAGTAGAGCCATGGAAGAGAAGAAACAGGGGCAGATATGGAGAGGCATAACCATGAAGAGAAGAAATTGGGACAAATATGGAGAGGTAGAGCCACAAAAGAAAATAAATGGGGCGGATATGGAGAGGGTCATGGAAGAGAAGAAATGGGGCAGATATGGAGAGGTAGAGCCATGAAGAGAAGAGATGGGGGCAGATATGGAGAGGTAGAGGAGAAGAAATGGCATTACCTTTCCATGTGTGCTTCCATGTCTTCCATGGCTGTAGTTGTCCATGGAAGAGAAGGAATGGGAAGGGTTCTTGGAAGGAGGTGCAGTCGAAAAAGAAGACATGGGAGCAGGTGGTGCAATGGAAGGGAATGAATATTCCCTTCCATTGGGAGGTTATAGGGAGTTATAGGGAGGTGATGCGGTGGAAGAGGAGAAATATGGGATGTATGGTGCAGATGGTGTGGAGGAACAAGAGAAATGAGTGAAAAGATCGGTAGGTAGGTCAGTAGAAGATGGGAGGAGATGGAGAAGACTGTGCGAGGGGAGGTTTATGGACCGGCCTCCATAGAGAACTGGACTTGCTGAGTATGCGGGTGGTCGGGTGCAAACACATGCAAGCAAATAACTGCACACTTTCTGCACTTTTCTCCAGTCCCAGAATCCACCACAAGCAGCCCAAGCTAATAGATTGCAGGCGACTCTTTGAACACCCCCAACCCCCCATCCCCACAACACCCCCGCCGGCCTCAATTACTTTCTCTACCCAACCCAAGGTAAAATCATCTTTGCTGACGCACGCCGAGAGCCTCCCCTCCCCTAAAACCTGAGCGGCACATGGAAAGAAGAGAACGAGGGAATGAAAAAGAGCAGACGGGAAAACGCTAGGAAAAAACGGAGGGTGACGGAACGCAGGGACGGAGGGAGAAACAGGAGGAGACGAAAAGAGACAGATTAAAGCAGTGAAACGAATTCAAAGCGGCGAAAAATAGAACAAACGTGCAGTTGACCGAGGGGACGAAGGAATATGAATGTGTGTGTGTGTGTGTGTGTGTTCATGCGTGTTTATGTGTGTAGACACTCGGCTGACATCACACACCGCCCCGCTGGGGTCTGCATAGGGGCTTGATTTGCTTCCTCTTGGGTCGCTAGCTCTGCACTAGAGGGGTCAGGCGGCAGGTCATAGTGGCTCCATTTTCTGAGGAAGAGCCTCGCTTTGTTTGTCTTGGTCGAAAATCCAGTATATGAGATGCCCTTTCCTGCAACATTGGATACGCCGGCGATCCACCGTCCAAATCTGTTGCAGCTGGTCATTCGGAAACACAAGCCCTGCCTTATAGCTGGTGTTGATGGGTGTGTGTGGGGCGGGGTGCTGAGGAGGGGTCCAGGATCTTAGGGCAAAATAATTGTATAAGAACTGAATATGAAAAATCCATCTTAAAGGTGTGGGCATATCAGCCTGTACAGTTTTCATGGTAGTGACATCAATGAAGTTTTTTTCGGATACCCACCTTACGCACCTGATGGGATTTCCAGTCAGTCCAGTTATGGGGGGTTCTCCATAGACTGGTACCGGCTTGGTTCGGTTTAGCTCTACTCACTTTTTTTCACTAAAATCTGGTTCCTGGTACCTGGTTCCATTCTTGGTACCACCTTGGCCGAGGTTCCACGCGTGCTGAACTGATACTAAATGAGGACGTGTACATATTGGAGGTTACTGATTGGAGGTCGCTATGGTTACGCCAGTGCTGTTGACTGAACGTTAGTATTAGCGTTAGCCTAATGTTGCTTCTTTAAGCCAATTGTCTCCGTTTTGTGTCAAACGGCCGCAAACCAGGGATAAGAAATAAAACCCCTCTGATTTCATCCATGCTGGTGATTGTAATGATGCCGGGTTGTTTACCTCAGCTTAGAGTCTCCACTCGCGCTGCTGCTCAGAATGTTTGGTTGCTGTAGCAACCAGTTGTAGTAGAAAACTGTAGGTCTGAAACCAAACTGATCAGAGTGGAACTGAACTGAACCGAACCGAGCTGGAACCAGTCAGTCGAGAACCCCTCTTTAGTCAACAGTGAAATCTGATCCCAGGAGTTAGGGATCCCCATTTGTTTTCCATTAATGGAAGATTTGGCAATGCAGTGATAGTTAGGGTTAGGGCAGGTCAAGTAAAATCTATCCAGCAGCGTTTACCTATAAATCTTAAACATGACGTTTGCTGTTTTGAGAAGGTACAGTATTGTGCAAAAGTCTTAGGCCCTTGTGCAAATAGTTTGAAGTAATTTCTATCAGCAGTGGCTTCTTTCTGCAGCACAAACAGCTGAATATTAGAATAAATGCAAACAAACAAGCAGTAAAGAGTGTCACGATTTATTTTCTCTAAAAAGTAGTGGATATTCTATGAGCTGTTAGCAGAACACAGGTTTGGATCCAGGTTTCTGCTCAGGGCCTGCAGTCATTGGGTGAATGAATAAAATTCCATAATCAACACCTAATTTAATCTACTGCAGTAAAAAAGCTAAACCAGGGATTTGATGGAGCTGCAGGTAAAACTGGGCATTAAAACTAATAATACTTCTAGCAAGAAAATGATGGGAATTTTCTAAATTTTTTCTGGAATTTTTGGAAGTTACCCTCAAACTGATTCATTTTTTCTGATTAGATTTGCAATATAAAGCCACTTCTTTAAAAAAGAAAACAAAAGATTCTTGCAAAGGGGCAACCCTGGAATGGGGCAACTGCAGAATGAGGCGACCCTGAAACCTGAGAATTGAGTTAAATTTGTAGGACTTCACACAGAAAGCTATGTGCTGACTATCATGTGTTCACAAACTAACGGTCTTAATGGGTTTGAACGCTTCCCCAGTGGGTAGTTTGTTTGTTAGGATTCACTTTGCCTGGTCTTATTTGCATTCACCATAAAGCCATTCATTAATCATCCCTGCCCTGCTCTAATCAGCTGCAGTTGTATGTGTGTGTGTGTGTGTGTGTGTGTGTGTGTGTGTGTGTGTGTGTGTGTGTGTGTGTGAAAGAGAGTGTGTAATTGGCGACTAATGGAATGACAGGTCAGGACACTCTCAATTAAAAGCAGCAGCTGCCTCTAATGTTACAAGACTCATGGAGCGAATGCAAATTTGGGAAAGCTGAAAAATTCACATCTGAGATTAGAAATCCTTCATCCATATTGTCTTGTTCGTCTTTTTTCCTGAGTTAGTAAGGAACCTCAATTGTTCCTAACATTGGTTTATGCCTATATACAGTCCCCTATATACAGTAACCCCTCAGTTTCAGCATTCGCGCATTCAGTCTAACACGGAGAGTCCAGCGATGGCAGTAATACACTGAAAAGTTGTCACCAACCATGAAAGGAAGAAGAAGTAGCTGCTGCAGCATGTAGCATGACTGCTCCATGTCTTGCCCTCGAATTTTAGTGTTTTAAACCAAATTACAATAGTTATCTTAGTTTATTTAGTATTAGTAAGCTGTGCTCTGTCTAAACATGTGGGTAAAGAGAGTTATTTCAACCTTTCTGTTGTGTCTTTGCAAGCTGCTAGTACTAACTGCTAATGCTAACGTTTTTTTTAAGCAATAAAGTTTTCTGATTCTAATTATTTATTTACCTTTACATTTTCTTTAAGGGTTATGCATTAAACTGAGTTCAAAATGAAAATAAAGTGTTCTGGGAGCAGATTTGGGGGCATTTAGTATAAAAATAGGCATTTTTTGCCATTTTTTAACCAAAACACAACAACATACTATACATAGGTTTTATACTATTCATAGGTGCATAGGTTGGAACATAACCCCCTGTGAAAAACAGGGGTATTCTATATATATACTGATTTTCCTTGCAGAGGGCTGCTCCAGGACCAGGGATGGGAACCATTGAGAAGAGCGAGCGAGTAAAAACAATTCACAGCAATATTCCAGACTTTCTACTAACTCCTACTGTCAGCAGAGATCTCCTATCACTCGCTTCTAATGCCTCTCACCCTCCTCGCCCCGAGCTACTTTACCAAATCTGTATCACAGAGCCAAAGGAAAAGCACAGTGCGATTCTCCTCGCCTGCTGGAATGCAATTTGGAGGCCTGCGACAAAAAGTGGATTAGGTTTTGACGGGAAACCCAACTGAGGCTGACACTCCTGCTTTCTTGGTGCGATTTTCCGCCCGATCGGAGCAAGACCTTTAGACGGATACGGAGAACAGACTCTTACCTTCCTTTACCCCCCCTCCCCCTCCCCCACTCTTTCGTATCACAGAAATGCAGCCGTACATTAAAAGATGCTTGGAACAGATTTTTGGATGCTCAGCTCCTCCTGGCCATATGGTGTAGGACACAGCGGAGACAGAAACGTCTTCTTTTTCACTGTCGTGTAACTAAATGCCTAGGAGCCTCACGGCATCTCTCTCCATACTGTCTTTCTGTTTATCTACTTTCCTGCATCTGATTTCATTCATTAACCCTCTGGTCCTCCTGTGGGACATTTTTGTCCACTTTATTTGACCATTTTAGCTGTGTTAATGCAAATGGAATAAAGGTTCTCAAGGGTCTGGAGATCTTTTAATTTTTAACTTTAACTCATTAAATATATCAATAACAATATCAATAATATACTTCATAATATCAATAATATACTCCATAATGTCAATTATATCCTCCATAATATCAACAATAAACTCAATAATAAACACCATGTCACTCCATTGTGTATGTGTGTGTGTGTGTGTGTGTGTGTGTGTGTGTGTGTATGTGTGTATCTACAGTGTTCTCATTGTAGTTTACATACACATATCTACATTTTTACAATACTGTTGGTTTAGTATTTTATTCTATTCTATTGTTTTCTTAATTTTTGCTGCTCTTAACTTTGTTCTGTCCACTTTCTGCCATGACCAAGCAAATTTCCCACTTGTGACTAATAAAGGTTTATCTTATCTTATCTCTTATCTTATCTTGTCCTCCTGAGACCCATCCCATTCATTTCTATCCTTTATGGTGGACATTTTGTTCACCTGTATCTTCCTTAAGTATTTAGAGAGACTCCATCAAGCCCTATAGTGTTCTGTAGAGGAGATCCTGGGCTTTCCAGTGATGGTCCTGTGAGGGTTTGCATGCTGGAACAAGGACTGCAATGGCAAGACATACATGAGGAGCAGCAAATGCAAGATGTTCCTCTGCAGAACCAAAAACTACTAACCCAGGACTATCACAGCTAAACTATACAGAGGATGTTCTAGGACTTATAATTCACTGCTGAACTAAAATACAGGTTTTGTTGTCCTTTCAAGCAACAAGTAACAGAAGAGATACAGAATTTTATTGTTTTGATCAAACTGAATGTGTTCTTGGGATAATATTACTTTATTGTTTTAATACATTTACTTCTATTTTCACATGGAGATCGTTCTGTTGTGTCCTACAGTAGAGGACATGCTGGGAAATTAACATAAAAAATATATTCAAAGAAATTTGAATTGTAAGTTGTTTGTTTTTTGACCCAAACAGAGGAAATCACACAGAAATGAAACTACAAGACAGTATTTTTCTTCGGTTCTCAGGAGGATACGAGGATGAAGGACTCAATAAGAAATGACGGCCGATCAGCCTAGATGGGACACAGAGGGAGGATCCTTGACATCTTACTTCCAGACCCTTCTCGTACTGGGGTATTCAAATCTGCCCCATTTGCCAGGGGGGGCATTTGCATGAAGTGAAATGACTTCTCCAGGCCGAGTGGGGCACGGAAAAAGCAAATGAGGCTCCTGACTCCATTCAAAGAGGGCCAAACAAACTCGCTGCCCACAGAGAAGTGGCTTCTTTGCATGCCATCCAAGACACACAGGCAAAGTGGCAGCTAAACATGCACACACACACACACACACACACACACACACACACACACAGACACACACACACCAACAGACAGCTGCGCCATATGAGGCAGGGCCTGACTGCTGTGAGGCTGAAATGGGTGTGGGGTGCCTCGCTGAGATAGAACGGGACGGCGGCTTTGAAGAGCTGATCCTTTTAACCATGTTAGACACAGTAGCCTTTCTCTCAGCCCGCTTTATTATGACATCCTGGCAACAATCTTCTTTCTCCCCATCGTTCTCTGTCTCTCTCGCTTTAGGTCTGTCGACATGTGATCTGTGCGTCTCCCCGAAACGCCTGGATCACTCTTTTGACGCCGATGGAAACGTGGAAGACCTACACGGCTTGAGAGAAGAGACATAAATGTCAACAAGGCAGCTTGACCTAAGCATCTTTTATAACGTCCAGGTAACTCTGGAGAAAGTATGAGCGCTATATCCAATGTGCAATGATATACAGGTCAATAGATGAATACATTGTACAGGTTTACAGTTCATCATATATGAGTTTCTGTGGGTTCTGTAGTGTTCTTCATGCTGATTTCAGATCTGTGTTTAGTTTTTTCCTGCAGGTACAGTGTTTGTGATGAAGCTAGTTCTATACTGCATGATAGTTGGTATAATGATCATATAATA
>JBBJLR010000013.1:6165639-6178286 GCA_037577145.1 Brachypetersius gabonensis | reverse complement strand
CATTATCAGACAGGTTTAACTGATTTCATGCCAGGCCCAATAAAAAAAGTGTTCCTTTAATTTTTGTGAGCAGTGTACATAAGGCATACATTACAAATAGTCATAGTGTTGTCCTTTGTCTTCTATGTCTAGGATTGGATGACAACCTCACATGGGTGGCAGAGGAAAACTTCTCAGTCAATGACAAGAACAAGAGATCTGAAACATGGTGATTGCAAATAATGCCATCACATTGAGACAGATCCATGATGCAATCCTTCAAGACCATGCAATATTCCAAAATGTCAACTCTATCAGCTTCTCCACAATAGACCGGGTATTGAAGAGCCATCAGATGACCATGAAGCAGATTTATAGGGTACCATTTGAGAGGAACTCTGACAGAGTGAAGGAGCTGCGGTACCAGTATGTGCATGTAAGTCAATAATTGGTTGTCTATCATTGCAACATTACAGTAAGCAGTGGTTTCCTTTTTTTTTGGTTTTCAGTATCCTCTTTACCTATATAATCCAGCTTTATCTGACTACAGCCTTTTGCCTAAAAACTGCAACAGAAAACTGTCTTCAGTATTTCTCCCTCCTCTATGTGTCACATATTCCCTGCAGTTCCTTTGCATAGGCCTGTACCCCAGGTTTGGAATCACTGGAGTAGTACGGACCTTGTGGAGGAGAACATAAAACAATCCTATGTAATTTTCTAATACTGTTGTGTACTTCCACCATACTCTCCTTTTCTCAATCCAATTGAGGAGTTTTTTTCCGCTTGGAGGTGGAAAGTTTATGAACATCAGGCTCAAGACCAGAGGTCCCTGCTCCAATGGATGCTGTGTGCGAGGACATCACAGGGGATCAGTAGGGGAGGGTTGAGACATTCACGCCGTTTCTTCCCCGCTGCATCGCAAGGGAAAATTTCCGCTGTGATGTGGATGACAAAAAATGAGAGAGAAATTTAGTTTTGACACATAGGTGAACTGTTTTAGGAGAGATATGAGCTTTTGCAGGGGATCCATGGTGTTGTGCTGAACCATCCAGGCTATTTTGGCAAAAGCACTAAGTGAATACAAATGAGCCAAAGCAATTGAGAAAGATCTTTATAGTTTTGATGGTACTGACTTTATATACAGGAAAGGAATCTAGTTTTAAAGCATGTATGAACAGTTTTGGGAGAGATATGAGCTTTTGCTAGTGAGGTGTAATGTTGCGCAGAACTGAAAGACTGTTTGGCCAAATTACCTTATAGTTTTAAGAATGTAATGTCTGTTTCAGGAAATGAGCTAAACCAACAGAGAAAAACTGTAAGCAAAACCGCTACATAAAAGGTAAAATATATTTTTGCATGCTTCACATAAAGCCATGTATGCCATGGTTAGCTTAGTGCTAACATACTCCAGGAAAACTCATAGGGGAACTAATGATGTTGGACACGGAGTAGATAGATAGAAACAGACAGACAGACAGACAGACAGACAGACAGACAGACAGAGAACAACGCAGACAGTAAATGGTGCAGCCTGTAAACACGGTATAGATAATAAACATCAAAAATGAAGCTGTGGAAAGATAACATTGATGCACAATTTACAGGTCAAATATTTTGTACAGTAATCCTCCAGTTTTACAGTAATCCTCCAGTTTTACAAGGATCAGGAGTCGCGGATTTAGTCACACGCAGATTTTTTTATGCGGAAATCCCCAATAATGCGGAAACTGCAAATATTCTCTGCAGTTTTTTTGCTTTTTGTGGCAAAAATATTTTTTTTTTCTGGATGTTTTTTTACACAAGGGGACCCATTAACCTCGCAGCCGAGTCCCAATAATTTTCTCTCGTACCTTCCGATTTGCATATCTCGGCAGGGAAAGCACTCAGACACTTCAAACTCCACAGTTCAGTAGATCTCCAGGAGACCAAGCGGTGTCCCAATACTTTTCCCAATACTGAGGCGAATATGGGTTTACCTTTCCATTTTCTTTAAGGTTAATGCATTAAACTGAGTTCAAAATTAAATTAAAGTGTTCTGGGAGCAGATTTGGGGCAAGATTTAGGGTTTACACCATGAAAATAGGCATTTTAGGCATTTTGTTTTACCAAAACACAACACTGTTTCATTATACACTGGTGCTCTTGGAACATAACTGTATACATACACTACCAGTCAAAAGTTTGGACACACCTTCTCATTCACTGTTTTCTCATTGTTTGTATTATTTTCTACATTGTAGATTACTGTTGAAAACAAACTAAATGATGAAGGAACTCCTGGAATTCTGCAGTAAACAGAAACAGTTAAATAAACCAGAATCTGTTCTGTAATAAGGGAATGATGGACTGTTGTTTTTTACTGAGTTCAGAGGTTCTTGCCATAATGTGCAGTAGAACCGTAGTGGAACAGGATCACTAACTGTGGACCAACCCGACTCACAACTGATGATCACATTAAAAAGGAGAGAAACTCCACTAATGAACTCTTGAGGGAGAAACTCCTGTTAATTAAACACCATTCCAGGTCCATTCCTCATGAATCTGAGTGGAAAAATGCCAAGAGTGTGCAAAGCTGTCGTCAGAGCAACAGGTGATGTTTTCAATATTAATCTACAAGGTAGTCCATAATAAACACAAAGAAAATCGTGGAATGAGAAGTTGTGGCCTAACTTTTGAATGGTTGTATATTTATACAGAAATCCCCCAGTTTTACGCGGATCGAGTCACACAATTTTTTTTTTTCGAGAACAAAACTGATCATTTTACACGGAAATATTTAAAGCAATGCGGAACCTGCAAATATTCTCCGCTTTTTTTTGTTGCTTTTTTCATGGCAATATATTTTTGTTTTTATTTAAAAACTCATTTTAGTTTCTCTGGCTCCCGGTGCATGGCCGACAGGAACATATTTAAACCTCTCTCTTACTCTCTTACTCTCTCTCTCTCACTTTCTCTCTCTGTCTCTCTCTCTCTTTCTCTCTCTGTCTCCCTTTCTCGTTCGTGACGTTTCCGGAGCTGCGTGGATCGTCTTTCTCTCTTTTTCTCTCTCTCTCTCTCTCTCTCTGTATCTCTCTCTGTCGCTCTCTCTTACTCTCTCTCTCGTTCGTGACTTTTCCCGGAGCGTGCGGATCATCTCTCTCTATCTCGCACTCTGTCTCTCTCTCACTCTCTCTTACTCGCTCTGTCTTTCTCTCGTTTCTGACTTTTCCGTATTTAAACCTCAGGTTTATCTTTACATTTTCTTTAAGGGTAATGTATTAAACTGAGTTCAAAATAAAATTAAAGTGATCTGGGAGAACATTTGGGGGCATATTTAGAGTTTACACTATTAAAATAGGCATTTTAAGGCATTTCTTTGACCAAAACACAACAACGCTGTTTTTCGCTCTTGTCACGTAACCCCCACGAATAACGGGGGATTACTGTAACTGTAAAGTACTTTATATCGTACTTTCTATAGTATTTTATACTATAAAGTATAAAGATGGTGGTGTATTTGCTATAATCTTGAATCGTCCTTAACTTGCACTGTCGGTCATCGGTTAGAACATGTTCATCCTAAAAACACACCGGTGTTTTAATGAACACTTCAATGAAAAGTAGTCAGGTGGCGCAAACGTGTGACGATATGCTCTATAAGGTTAAAATAGCAACATGTTGCCAATGCGCCAAGTCACACCTCATTTAAAAAGCTCCACTCCAAGCAAAAAACGGCCAAAATCATTTGTTATTTTGAAAACATGCCGCAGGGCGTGAAAACGAGGAATGTGCTGGTATGAAACCAGCAAAACCTCTTTCCTCCAGAGCAAAGCTGGACCCAATGAGTGTCTGCAACCTCTTTCACGGTCAACGCTGGCATCTATTCGACACGTCCAGCAGCTCCTCCAATGGCGAACACACACACAGTTTTGTCTGTCATTGACAGACACTCTGTAATCAGCTATTAGCGCTGTCTTTAGTTTGAGGCTCCCTTCTCACAAAGAATGAGAGAAACAGCAAGAGAGAGAGGGAGAGAGAGGGAGAGAGAGGGAGGGTGGAGGGCATACAGAGATGATTAAAGCTCCTGGCACTGTGTCCACAGCCACTTTATTAATCGCTTCTACATTTGCCCAGTGCATTAAGAGTTTTAGCGCTCATAAAGGTCCTGCAGGATCACACAGTGAAGGGGGGGGGGGGGGGGGGGGACGAGCGAGACATGAAGGGCCTCAGAAAGTGTCGGAAGAGGGGGAGGGAGAGAGAGAGGGACAGCTTGAGGCAGCTCGAGCTCTTTGATGGGAACTCATTAGCGGTCTTGACTGTGTGTTTGTGCGCGTGAGTGTTTAAAGAGAGCCAAGCTGTCCACGCCGTCGGGGAGGTTGGCACGGACACCCGCAGCCACCAAACCGCGGGCGACGCTGCGGGAATCCAGATGAGGAGTACTTTCCTGTACTTGTCCCAATACTGGCTTACTACGTAGAGATAAAAAGTTCGATGTACTCCCAGTACACTTGATAAGCTCAGACGGGTTTGGTGTCTGAAGTTCGCTTCATTAGTGCTTCAAAGCTAATGTAGCTGGTGAGTAATGGAAGCTTGGAACTTTACAGATCACACGTTCCTCTCAAATTGTTGTTTCTCTGCTGAACATCTTATGCTGGAAGCTGGTTTCAGGTGATCTAAGATGATCTATAATGGTCAATGTGGTGGACAAGCTGGAAAAATATACCAACACTGGTCAACCTATTAGACACACACTATGCTGTGTTTATGTCATGCACCCACATGTTTCTAAAACCCAATTTATAAATTGTTTAATAAAATGTTACTCGTCTTCATCCTAGCGTTTATCCCACATGGTAGGGTCCGCTTTGCTGCAAAGCCGTCTCCATGTGGCTCAGTCGAGGGCATCACCCCGGGGCTGCGTTGATAATCTTAAGGTCTTAGTTGATTCGGTCCATCCACCTCTTTTTTGGCCCGCCGTGTGGCCACCAGCCTCCTGGATCTAGCCGCATTGCCATTTGGGCCACCGAATGTTTTTTTCCACGCACAACATGGCCATACCACCATAGTCTTGTTTGTTTCATTTTCTCTGTGATGGGTGCAATGCCAAATCACTTCCTGATGTCTTCGTTCATAACTTGGTCCCAGTGCGTGAGACCTGGGCACCACCTGAGCATTTGCATCTCCATTGTATGCAAGGCCTATTCAGGCTTCAAGGTTGCTGGCCAACACTCTGATCCACACAGGGCAACTGGGCGGACTACAATCTTGTACATCTTCGCCTTAAGGTGGTCTGGCATCCGACGATCGAGCAATACACCCATTACTTGGCGCCAATTTGGCGTTGACCCTTCGCTACTGATCGTCAATCCCAAGTACAGTAATTTTCGTGGGGTTATGTTCCAAGAGCACTTCCGTATATTGAAAAATACGCGTTGTTGTGTTTTGGTTAAAAAATGCCTAAAAATGCCTATTTTTATAGTGTAAACCCTAAATCTGCCCCCAAATCTGCTCCCAAAACCCTTTAAGTTCATAATCAAAATCAGAAAACTTTATTGCTTAAAAAAACTTTAGCATTAGACACTAGCATAAGCAGTGTGCAAAGACTCGTACACAAAAGAATAAGACAGCTCGCTGTGCTGATGCTCAATTAAGTCAGGGACAAGGTAAGAAAAATAGAAAGGTTTTTCTGGGCTGTGCTGGGCTGGTGGCGGTAATACAGTTTGGTTCTCAACCAAAAAAGGCGGAGGATATTTACAGTTTCCGTGTTATTTGAAATTCCGTGGGATTTCCACGGAAAACGATGAGTTTGGTATTTAAAAAAAAACGCGTGTGACTGAATCCACGACTCCTGAACCACGTAAAACTGGTGGATTACTGTACTTGAATTTATTGGTCTTTTTTAGGTCTTCTCCATCGTTGCTGATGTTACCATTGGTTTGGAGGCCGGCTTCCATGTATTCAGTCTTCCTGGTGTTGAGTCTCATGTCATGCTGAGACTCATGCTGAGACAAATCTGGTTGATCAATAAGCTGGTCAACCAACACAAAGCTGGACTTGGCAAACATGGTCATGCTAGTCAACCATCCTGGTCAACCTGGACATGCTGGTTGACCAGCTTGGCCAATGGTCATGTTGGTAGATTAACTAAACAAACCATCAAACTTTTAAGAAAACTGGTTAACCAGCTATTTTGAACTCTCAGCTCAACAAGCTTGACATGTCCGACTGTCTTCTGTAAAGAGTTACCCTTGTTAGCTACATGAGCCTTAAACTCATTGCAGAAAATTAAAAACGGAACACCAGTCATGTCTTGATTAGGGGAAATTCAGTTGGCAGCTGCTCTGCTTTTTAATGAATGGTTGCATTTACATTTAAATGAAAATTAGTTAAAGCCAAGATGAGCATCTACAAAGCATTCTTAATGGACCTGCAGACTTAAATGCTACATGAAACATGGATATTCAATTCCCTAGCTTCAATCTGAAGGCCTCATTTGGTCTAAGTTGACTGTTTGGGTCATAAAACTGGATGATGGTGGGGAGAGAAGGTTTGGAGTGTCTGGAAGGACATGTCTCCTGGGACATGTCCATCATTGCTAGCCTGGGTCGCTCCCTCCTCCTCCTCCTGTTGGGCCACCCACCGCTGAGCTACTGGTTTTAGTGTCACCAGGGGGCCTCACCAGACAGACAGACAGACACACACCCACACACACACTCTTCTAGACAGGCTAATGCCTCCTAATAGCAGGCTGTTGTGGGAGTAATTGAACGAGGAAGTGGGATGACGCTTGCTTGAGTGTGTGTCGGCAGGAGGGTCACACACTCCTTCCTGACAGCTGTAATACCTTCGTGGTGTGTGAGGGATCGACTGTTCTTCACATGAAAGTTAGGTCTGAACTTTCATTGTCTTTTCCTAAATCTGGGGGGTTTGAATGGCAACTCAAAACTGAGACACCAGCCAAACAAAACTGACGGCCTAATGTTACAAGCAAAATACTTCAAAATGCACCTGTAACAATATTAACCTTCCCAATCCCCCCCAGTGACCCAATTGCATGAAACATTTTGCAGAAAGCACATTTTTGCTTGGCACAGATCTGTCTTTTGCGAGTAATGATGTAAATGTTATATTAAATTATTGTTTTAGGCAAAATAGTGTAAATGGTACTAGTTCCTCAAAGTGATGCTTCTCAGATGGTTCTCAAAAGTTTAGTCTTCTTTAGAGTTTACCTGATCTACCATCACCAAGGTGGTCGATTCGCTACGAAACACAATGTATTTAAAACCACAATGCACTTAACCCTTCCTTAATCTACCCCTGAACATACACCCCCTTAATTATACCTTAAAATTGGATTAAAGCCATTAGTGTGAAAGCCATTGATCTTAAATGTAAGACGTTAATTCTTTAGGTTTTATGATTTAAGAGGCAAATTTGAAAATGTAAGAGGACAATTCCGTAGTTTTACCACTAAATCACCTTAATCTGTGCACTTTTTCTGTGCACTATCCACTGGTGTCCCACAGGGCTCGGTCCTAGGACCACTTCTCTTTTCTCTTAACACTGGTTTTCTTGGGGATCTAATAGCCTCACATTTTTCTACCATTTCTATGCTGATGAAACACAACTTATTCTCTCTTTGTGATTACCATGTTTCAACCCACATCTCAGACTGTCTGGCAAACATCTGTTCTTGGATGGCTGCCCACCATCTCAAGCTGAACCCCAGCAAGACCAAGCTCTTCTTCATCAAATGTAGTCCTTCACAAGGCACCCCCAAACATATCAGCATTAATCAAACAAAGTGTCACTTCTCATCCTCTCAGGGCTTCAAGCATGCCTTGTCTCGAGCCTCCGCTGCTCAAAAGAAGAGGGAGACCTGCGTCAAGACTCTTCTCAGTCTCGCCCCCCAGTAGTGGAACTCTCTCTCTCTCTCTCTTTGCCTCCTCAAGACCCACCTCTTCAAGACCCTTCTCTTTGCCTCCTCAAGACCCACCTCTTCAAGACCCGCCTCTTCAAGGAGCACCTTGGCGACAAGCTATGACTCTCATTCTGCTTCCTTCTCCATAACTTGTGTTGTCCAGGTTTTGCTTGACTTTTGTTGTTCAGGTTTTGATTGACTTGTGTTGTTCAGGTATTATTATTTTAAATTGCTTTACAGGTTTAAGAAACTGACGTTGGCTTGAGCACATATGTACTTCGCTCTGGATAAGAGAGTCAGCTAAATGCCGTGAATATAATTTTCCTTGTGTAATGTAATTTTCCTTCATATCAAAATCAGTCATTTTAAGGGGTAAAACTAAGGCATTATCTTAACTAGCTTGACACTTTCATCAAGAAACATTTGTTTGCTTTTAAAAGTGAAAGGAATATAAGGAAATAAGTTATACTTTGTATAAGAATGTGCTCCCTTGCTGGATGTTCTTTCTGGTAGACCAAACGAAGCATCCTCATGGGCGTATGTCTTTGGTACAGCGCTAGTTATTAACAAATACACACACAGTTCCAGTTTTGACTGGTGTTTTTTCGGGCAGCGGCCGTTTTCACAGATGACATGCAGAGACTCAGCAGTGGACGAGCTCTGTACAGCCCGTCAGGCTCTGTGTGGCAGAAGCTAAGGGGGAAACATCCGCTGCTTCATGCACGCATGCACATCCCGCTACAAACAGCCGCTGCCGCCGCTGTCCATCTGCCTGACCGACAGATCGAGCCGCACTAATGATCAATGTCTCTCGCCCTCTCTCTCTCTCTCTCGGAGGCCCAGGCCTCTGCTCATCATTGCCCTCCTGCTGCCTAATTAGCCAGCATCACTGTTCACACCGCACTCCTGACCTTCACGCAACCGAGGCGTGGGACTCGCGCTGCTCAGTACTGCAATTCCCATCAGCCCCCGCCGCGTCTGTCTGGGGCCGTGTGCCCTGTTAATGGAGGCTGTGATTACAGACACAGTCCAGAGTTCATTTCTAACAAAAAAAAAATGTGCCGTGAATTTCGATAGCTGGCACAAACAAAACCCTGCAAACACACTCCAAACAAAGTACATTTCAAACAAAAGAGAACATGCAAATTTGACCTTTCAAGGCCTACTGTTTTTCTACTCTGATTTTAAAGGGGAAATGCGTCTCTTACCATAATAATGATTACATGATTAATATAAAATAATATATAAAATTAACATTTTTATATATATATATATATATATGTGTGTGTGTGTGTGTGTGTAGAGTAAGGCAGATAGATAGATAGATAGATAGATAGATAGATAGATAGATAGATAGATAGATAGATAGATAGATAGATTGAAAGATAGATAGATAGATAGATAGATAGATAGATAGATAGAAAGATTGATTGCTTGATAGATTGATTGTTTGATAGATTTACGCTCACACACTACTTTATTTATAACAGACTGTTTTTGGAAAACTCATATTCATGGTCCGGTTCTGTGTGACAGCCAGTGAAAACAAAAGCCAGCTACCTGTCAGAGACACTGTCCTTGTTGATGGAAAACTTTTTCCCTTTTTCTCTGGAACAAAGCAGGAATTCAAGCCCTCAGACTCTGAAAGCTTCCCACCTCACTTTAGCATGTCAGAACAAAAGGAGCCATCACTGCTTCACTGCCACTTTGGATTCGTTTGTTCACTCTTGAATGTAACGCATTTCAAAGGATGACGAGTGTCTGCCTCACCCCCACTGTCAGCACCTGTCTGAACAGGACAGCCACGTTCAGAGGTCAAAGGTCAATATTCTAGTCATGCGTCTACGAGACAGAATAGATGGAACAGAACATCTTTATTGTCATAATAAGATGAAGATACAAGACCCAGGCTATAGGGGACCTGGGTTGCCTAGTGGTTAGAGGGTTGCCCTGCAATCAGAAAGTTGTGGGATTAAATCGGGTGACCTAGTGGTTAGAGGGTTGCCCTGCAATCAGAAGGTTGTGGGATTGAATCGGGTGATCTAGTGGTTAGAGGGTTGCCCTGCAATCAGAAAGTTGTGGGATTAAATCGGGTGACCTAGTGGTGAGAGGGTTGCCCTGCAATCAGAAGGTTGTGGGATTGAATCGGGTGATCTAGTGGTTAGAGCGTTGCCCCTGCAATTAAAAGGTTGTGGGATCAAATCGCATGGCCCTCATGTTAGAGCATTGCCACTGTAATCAGAAGGTTGTGGGACTGAATTGGGTGGTCTTGTGGTTAGAGGGTTGCCCTAATTTTAGAAGGTTGTGGGATTGAATTTGGTGGCCTAGTGGTTAGAGGCTGGCCCTGCAATCAGAAGGTTGTGGGATTGAATTTGGTGGCCTAGTGGTTAGAGGGTGGCCCTGCAATCAGAAGGTTGTGGAATTGAATTGGGTAGCCTAGTGGTTAGAGGGTGGCCCTGCAATCAGAAGGTTGTGGAATTGAATTGGGTAGCCTAGTGGATAGAGCGTTGCCCCCTGCAATCAGAAGGTTGTGAGATTGAATCGAGTGACCTAATGGTTAGAGCGTTGCCCCTGCAATCAGAAGGTTGTGTGATCGAATCGGGTGGTCTAGTGGTTAAAGCGTTACCCCTGTAATCAGAAGGTTGTGGGACTGAATTGGGTGGCGTAGTGGTTAGAGTCCCACAACTTACTCATTGGATGGAGACAGGGATGGTATGTATCATCCATCCTGGGCAACTCCTCTCATCCTCTGCAGGAGACTGTGGGATCACTGTGCAGCTTCAGTACGAAGCTGCTGAAGGAACGTGGCCGCCAGTCCTTCATTCCATCCACAGTCCAACTGTTTAACTGTTCAGGGTAGGCAGTGGCACCTTTGTCATGTTTCTGCTTCAAGTGCAATAACACAATTATCTTATCTCATGAAGACACATACGGCATCCAGTTCTGAAGACACTGACTGACCCAGTATTGTTCCTCACCAACTGCCACCAACTGAGGGTCACACAGAAAGACAGAATAAAAAATATTTTATTGATTCTCAGAGTCTGAATGATCTTTTATTTACAAAAACGCTCGATCACGTGATTATGGTACAGCAATAGTTTAGCCCACAAGCGAGCAAAAATGAGAAAAAAACATGATATTTTTTATTTTTTAACATGATATTGTTTCACATTAAACTGGTCTATGGTGCAGAAAAGGTTGGGGACTGCTGCTCTAAAGGACTTGAAACATAACTGCAGTGCAACATGTTGCTGGTTTTGGTGCATTAACTTCAATTAAAAGTCAAACCAGGGGCCGTATTACAGAAACGTCCTAACTTGAAAATCCTATCTTAGCTGTGCGGTAACCATGGTAACGGCAGTTTAGGGTCTCATTCAGAAAAAAAGCCATTACAGAACAACTGTTCCTGAGTTAGTTATCCTCTCCTAACTTCAGTTAAGAAAGGAGCATTACAGAAGCATCCTAACCTCAAAAAATCTTAAATAAACTCTCCTAACTTTAGGAAACCCTTCCGATGTCCAAACTGTCGCCAGCTGATTATTTAGGGGCATGGGATAATGCTGTTAGCCGATCAACTCGCTCTCCCTCCTGGCTGTGGTAACAAAAGTGCTTCGTTTTTTCGCTAAAGATGATTTTCATAAAAAGAAAAGTGTGTGTCTATGTGTGTGTGTGTGTGTGTGTATATGTGTGTGAGAGAGAGTGTGTGTCCCTATACTTTTGTCCACATAGTTGTGTATGACAGCTCTTTTGACCACATTGTCCAGTTGGTCTGGTTTAAAGTTCAAAGCAGGACGTTGTTTAATCTCCATATTCTGAAGACAGTAATGAAGAGACTCTGGTGATACAGTGTTACAGACTGGAGCCTTGTAAAGTTACGGTGGCAGCAGGTAACAGTGACTTTGCTAGATAACGTGTTGCGTTAGTTGCTAGGTAACAGACATAAAAGTGGATCATCGCTGTTAGATTGTTTATTTAGGATTCCTGACTCGAGATAAGAAAGGATTTCTAAATCCAGTTAGATCTGCTTCTGTAATATCAAACTGAAAAAATCCTCTTAAATTCATCTTAACTTTATGAAGAGAGGAAGTTTCTGTAATATGACCCAAGGTCTATAATATGTGGGGTGTTAACCACTCTGCTATCCAACCATTTCCAGTGAGGCCACTCTGAAAATTCTACTGAAGTCTTTGTTTTAGTGTACAGTAACATCACAAACAAATAAACAAACAAACAAACAAATAAAGCTGCAATAGTTCCATGTGTTAATGTTGTTCTCGTCTCCAGGTCCTGCAGTAACAGTCAGTTCTCCCACCCTCAGCCTGAACGCTGCTGTGAGGCTCAACTGGACTGTCGTAAAACCCCAGAGAGGCCGTGGACAGACACTTCTTCTGTTTTCTACAGAGCTCTGGGTCTCTGCCAGAGGAATGCTGCGAGGTGTAGGCCTGCACTTTCAGGAGAGAAAGAGAGATAAGAGTCTTTTTCTTCCCCAGACTGGACCCTCCTCCACACACTGAAAGACGACGTTGAGTGATGACAGCATGCG
Source organism: Brachypetersius gabonensis (assembly GCA_037577145.1). Lineage (NCBI taxonomy): Eukaryota > Metazoa > Chordata > Actinopteri > Characiformes > Alestidae > Brachypetersius > Brachypetersius gabonensis. Next base: position 6,165,861 of record JBBJLR010000013.1, on the reverse strand, counting down.
GAAACGTGACAGAAAAAACAGATAAGAAGGTAAAGAGAGAAAAGAATCTGTGAAAGAGAAACTGAGTGAAAAGTGACAAAGAGAAAGAAAGAAAGAATGTGAGAGAGAGAGAGAGAAAGGGAAGAGTTAAAGAAAAAGAAACAACGAAAAGAGAGAGAGAGAGAGAGAGAGAGAGAGAGAGAGAGAGAGAGAGAGAGAGAGAGAGAGAGAGAGAGAGAGAGA
>JBBJLR010000013.1:6063077-6088140 GCA_037577145.1 Brachypetersius gabonensis | reverse complement strand
AATGGCTGAGTAACCGAATATGTTGATCTATTTCAAATCTCATGATAAAGGTACAGTCACATAATATGATCATATTTCTGAAGCGGTTTCTTAAACACACTCAGTGATAAGACCAAAGCTGCACAGTAAGTAGGAGGATAAAGCACAGAGTGACAGAACTTTAGCGCTGGTGTGATATAACACCGCTATTCATTTATTTTAAGTACTCATCGTGCTCATTAGGCATGACACAAAGGGAATGCAATTATGCTTCCATTTCTGATTAATCACTGCTTTTGTTGGCGGATCAAACGCGCTGCAACAACAAACATGCCACAGATTCATGGAGGATCAAACCGCACAACGCACTCCGAGCCGCATTTTAATGTGCCGAAGGTGTCGTCCGAGCCGAGCACTCTGATGGAGACGCCAAGTTGTGACACCATAATGGAATCTGGTTAATGGGAGAGAGTGGAGCTTGAATGCCCCCGCATCGCCACACTACACACAAGGATCCAGGAAAGGTCACCTAATGGTCACCAGGGGTTCATCGTTTTTGCACAGTGTTGAGCAAGTTTTCATGGGGGATTGTCAGGTGGCAGCGTGCTAATGCCACGTTGCCCCTTTGTCTCTCTTATCTAATTCAACCCAGCAAACACTTGCTAATGCCAAGTCTTCAGAGGGCTGGCGCCTTTTCTGACCACGCCATCAGTCCATGGACTTTAAAGCTGGTCACAATAGGTCGGAGTCACCGAATGTAAAATATACTCTGCATTAGAGCCATCAGATGTTTAGCAGTTGAGCGTTTCTGCTATAGCTAGCAAAACTGATAACGATTTCATTCTCCAAGAGTATGAAGATCCTTTTGATGGCACGGTCTTTAATTTTCAATAAGATGAAAGTCATGAAGCAATGCGATCTTCACCTATTAGTTTCTCTAATATCTCCTAGTACATCGCTTCAGTTTCCTCTAATGGTGAGTAAAACTACATGATGCTCCCACCACCATACTTCATATTGCATATTGCGACTCTTTTAGTTAAAAAAAACAACCATAAAATCACATTTCTAGAATTAAAAAGACATGAAGTGTGTAAATATTTTAAAGGTTTCAGTTCACCATCCATTCACCGTCTTATTTTAAATCATAATTTTGTGATGCCACAAAAACAACATACTTCTTATCCAGCCTACAGCAGGTTAACCCCATGCATTCACACTAAACAAGTTCTAAGCAGTGTTTCACCTTAGAACAGTGTTTGAACGAGCAGAGAAGAGATAATTTCCAAGGCATAGTTACAAAATCTGCCAAGTTTAATGCTAAGGGATAAACAGAGGTTAGGGTAGATCGCCATGTAATGAACTATGACAAATTATAAATTATAGTTTTGATACACAAAACCATTCAAAAGTCATGGAAGAAACTGAACTGAATAAAAACGTACAATATTGAACCTTCAGTCGCCTCAATGGTTGAAGATTGGCCGAAAAAACTTTGATCGCATGAAGATCTCCATTCATCAGACACCAACTTGGAGCTGTTTACGTTCACCCTGATTGGTTAGAGACTAATTTCCATATTACAGCCTTCTGAGATATTAGTTGCAGACACTGATTTCACATTAGCAGTTAACATGGGTGATACTTTGTTGCATTACTGGAGCTCTTATTGTATTATCTGACCAAAGTTTATTGTTCCAACCCAGATCTGATTTGTGTAAATGCAAATTTGAGGACTAACACACACACATTTACACACTCACACCCACTTAACTAGAAATTTACATAATAATACACCACATATATATAAGCAACTATATAAGCAATAATATACAGTATAAACCAAGTTTGCAAACTTCTGGTCTGTCCTACTTTTTTCCCATTACAGCAGCATAATTCCTCCAAAACCTGCTTATGGCTTCACACTCTCTAAGCGCTGTGCAGGGTAAAAGCATAATTTCCTACACGTCACGCAGTCTTCAGAAGACTTTCTAACCGAGTGTGTAATCATCATAAATAATGAAACCCCCCCCAGATAATGCCCTCCCTCTCTCGTGTGAAGCTGTGTGTACAGTGTCTTTGTGAAGAGCCAGAAAGGTTGCGAGAAGTGTGCTGGTGTAATCTGAACGAGAGGGTTGGGGGGGGGGGGGGAGGGGTGAGGGGGGGCTGCGTTCATTGGCATTGTGCTGAAACCTTCTCTAAATGGTGCATCTTCTCATCTCCGCAAGCTCTCTTTTCTCATCCCCTCCCTTCCTCTCCTCTTTTTCCAGAGGGGGACGCCGACGGCTTTCTACAGAAAACCTCTGCTCGTCCATTAATAATGCAGAGGGACTCATAAAGCGCTAGTGCTTTTCGAAATGCAGCGAGTCAGGAGATTGAGCAAAGAGGGACAAGAGACGGCAAACATCCAGGCCCAAAAATAGCACAAACCCTTTGGCCCCAGAGGAGGGACCGGCACGCTGAAGGAACGGGGGGTGGAGTGGTGAAGTGGTGGTGGTGGTGGGCATAGCCTGGGTAGGAGAGAAGATCCACACAAAGAAACACAAAGAAACCCAGATTGTGAACCGTATCTGGAATCGGACATAAGGTGGAACATCACAGATCAGGAAATGACCACAGTTAAGGAAAGGAAAAATAAATACCAAGTACATTAGTAGGTGCCCAACCCTGCTCCTTCAGATCTGCTCAACCTGCAGAGTTCCAGCCATAAAATATACATTCAAACTAGTCCAGAAGATGTGAACAGGAGCTTTGTAGGACAGTAGATATCCAGAGGGGATGGTGGTGCAGCCCTAAGCCATAGAAACAGCTCACATTGAAGAACATAAGAAGAACCTTCTCAGCACACAGCGTGAGATTATACTGACTTAGATGAATGTTTCACATCCCACAGACTCCTCAGTTTGATTTTGTATGTCCATTCATGTTCTCTTACTACAATACACTGATTAACGAGTTAAACGAGTTAAATGGGTTAAATGGGTTAAATGCAGAGAAAGAATTTCATTCTGTTAAGACTGTGTTCTGTAGTGTGTTCAGGCATGACAAAATGCACACTTTACACTTTACTTTTACACTGGGAGGGCCTCCCTGTTGGGCTCTGATGTGTTTTCAAGTGTAGTTGATTTCCCACACTCTCTGTTGTTTTGGCACACTCTGATATTTCCTACATTTGAATATTACTCACTTAATATTTACTAAAAATACACTCAATTTTCTTTGCTTCTTTTTCAAAACAGCCTACCTGTAAAATGTACTATTAATAATGATAGTGTGGATCTCCAGAGCAGTGTTAGATATTTAAGGAGCTATTAAGTGCTGAAACAGTAAGGAGTGCATTTAAAAGGACAGTCTACAATTTGACTCTATCACAAACAACAAGTTAATAGGAGTCAGACCTGCACTGTTACAGATGCTGTTAACTTCTCATACTGCTAAAACAAATAATAAATGATGGACTTTGCCCCAATTTCTTTCCATACAACCTCACACCCCCAAAAGACTAGAGTTAAGAATGTACAGCTGTGAAATCTACAAGTCTACAGGTTTCCTATCAAGGTCCAGGTGCTTCTCCTCCATCCAGAACAAAAGCCCTGTTCTCAGACCCAAATAAAGAAACGGCTTAAGAGAAAACCACCATATTTTCAGTAATGCTCAATCAGCTCAGTTCTTCCAAGCGAAATAAATAAAAAATAATAATGCAATAAATGTGTTCCATTTAACGCTCCACTGAAAAACAAGCAAGAATCCAAACTCTCCATATTCCCTGTTGTAGAATTATGATAGTATTTGCTTTATTTCATGCTTTTGAAAATGCCAGCTGTCTCGCGTGAACATTTCATGACAAATGGCCTAACAGACACGTCCCCGCAACAACAAGCACAATAAAATGGGTTTCTGAGTTTAAATATGTTAAACTGTCATTTCAACATGCGTCAGCTGGTGACTGTTTGAGTTTAAGAAAAGAGGTTTCATCACAAAAGGTCTAGTCTGTTTTTGTATACAGTAATCCGCCACTGTTTTTATAATGTAAACCTTAAATATGGCCCCAAATCTGCTCCAAGAACACTTTAATGCCATTTTAAACTCAGTTTAATGTATTACCCTTAAAGAAAATGTAAAGGTAAACCCATATTTGCTGAGATCTGCAGCTCGGAGTGTTGCGGGACAAAGGTTTACACCCGGATTGATTTTAAAGACGGACACGTCTGAATGCGCTCCGGCTCGCGGTTTTCGAGGAATAACCCCTGATTTACTGGGGCTAAAAATACAAATGAGGGCTCATTGGAAAGCTCCCCTGGAGATCTACTGAACTGTGGAGTTTGAAGTGTCTGAGTGAACTTGTGTGAAAAAATATATTAATTGCCACAAAAAAGCAAAAAAGAAGGATATTTACATATCCTTCTTGTGGGGATTGTGGGGATTTCCTTCATGCGTTATTGTGGGGATTTCCACATAAAACTATGAGTTTCTCAAAAAAAAACTGCGACTCCTGATCCACGTAAAACTGGGGGATTACTGTATATAGGTTCTTGGTTCTTGTTGTGTTTGTCAGACCTCTATCACATTATGCTGAGTTCTACCTTTTGTTTACATGTCTCGATCCTAGTTTGAGTTTTGGCCCTCATGCCTTCTTGTTTTGCGTTTCAAATAAAGACTGAGAATATGGAAATCTGCACCTGTCCCTCCTTCCTCACTTGATATAATCCTGTCATGACACATTTCCAGCTACAGAGAAAGGAAACATTTGCTTTCTCTGTAAACATTTGTTCTAGACAAATACAAAGGTATAATTGATTAAATCATATGATTTCAGTCATATGATGGTATTTACATTACCCATAACCAAATGTGGGTCTTAGCATTTGTTAGAATTACAAAAAATCCAACTACATAACACAAGGACAGCTGGTATAGTTTGGCTTTAATCATGGTCTCATTACTACTAAGCCCACCTTGCTACGCCAATAGGACCCTGTTTACTCCTGGTCACCAAAGGTATCAGGGTTATACCTGGATAAATTTAAGCGACATAAAAAACGAGATGTAAATCCATTTTAAACAGACACAAATTTGATCCCTCAAATAATATCAGGAGGAGATCAGAGACGCTGTTATGTTATAAGAATCTAAATGTACTGGTCTTTCCAAGACACATTTGACCACCCAAACCCCTCCCACCACTGTTGTAGCATCCCCTGCTGCTCTTTCAGTTTTCAGAGACTGTCCTTCAGTACAGCATACTTTAGTACAGCATCGCTGCTCTTTCAGTTCATCTGCTGACGTGAATTTCTCCTTCGAGATTAATTTAAATTCTCCCAAAATTAAATTCTCTTAATAATCCCATTTTGGATGAGCCAGTCAACTCAATAAAAAAAAAAAAGCTCCAGTCTGTTATTTTTTATCTTTTCAGTTTGGAAAAGGTCACTGTATTATTGTGTAGATTATGGGGACAAAAACGATACCCAAGTGGTGGTTTTTATTATTACATGTTTTAACTTTGGTTCTATGTGAGACAGGAACCCCAAACAAAGCTCAGCACTAAACACACACCGGGGAAACTTTATTACTGTATTACTGTATGATGACATTTTACCGTCTTTGCGCTTTGCGCTGCTCATGTTCTAAGGGTTAATGTTCTCATTTGGGTGATCTGGGAGCTTCTGAAGGACCAGTTCTATGTGCAACGCCACAGTCTCTGCTGGATAATTGTAACTAGCGGCACAAGCCTCCTCCTGCCTCAGGTGAGGCGGCTCCTGATGAGCAGACGTCTGTCTTGATCAGTGAAGAAAAAAATGAACTGCGCTGTGTTGGCAAACAGCAGGAACTTAAGAGGACGTGCCAGGCGCTGAAAACTGGCTTCCACACAAGAGAAGTGAGGCAGAGAGAGGGTCTCAGAAAGCGAAGGCTTGGATGTGCATTTCAGAGGAACCAGGGGATGCCAGACGGGGGAACAGACCCATAACTGAAGGATGCATTGTATGCAGTTCTCTCCAGGGAAGACGGATGCTAAATAAGGATGTCGAGCAAGACTAAAGAAACAGTGGCGTCTGTCTGAATTACGACTGTCGAGGAGAATAATTGGACTCTAGCTGCCTGAGTTATGGCTCTGTCACTCCCTGATCAACCGCACTGTACTGTACTGTATGGTGATGATGGGCCCAGGAGTCCTGCCTAGGAGTTTCACAGCCACATTCCTGGATGGGATAATGGCTTTGGGAGATAAATGGTGTGGCATCTCACAGCCAACCAAATGTTTCTAGCACTTCTCCGAAAGGTCTCACACACCATGTAGGAAGGTTTGAGAAAGTATCGAAGAATCTGTTTGAAGTTTACATCGATCCATCCATCTATTCATTTTCTGAGCTGCTCACCCTAAACAGGGTCACCACTTCTACACAAACATCTCTGGTCAAATGACATGTTTTGTTATTTAGAGAAATAAATCAGCACTGGCTTGCATGAAAATAAAAACACCACTGTAATATGGTACCTTTTCCCCAACATGCTGAATACAGAAACCATTTATTGTTCAAAACGTGTAGAAAAAAAAAGGAATTAATATTTGCTGCTATTTTAGTGTAAACTTTATTATTAAGCTATTATGAAGAATTTGAACTTCAGGATTTTGCAATTATGTTGGTATTCAGTTCCTTTCTGATTATTTGGAAGCTTCTTTTTGTTGGTGGCTAATTTAAACAAAAAAAAGCTGACGCTATTTCAGCAGGGGGGTCAAAACGGCCCCTTGGCCGTTCTAGGGGGACTGGAATGTTGCCGATTCTTGTGTTGAAACATTAAGACGGTTTATGTTTACTTATAGCTTGCAACAGAACTGCTTGGACCATCTGCTTAGCTACCCATTCAGAAAACCAGCTAAACTGACCACGAAAACACATCATAAAACCGAGATTTTGACAGATTTACGTCTTGAACTTGCTCTTGTACCAAACCTGCTATCTGTGTAGCTCATCTGTCTTCATTATCTGACACAATGTTTCTTTGAAACGTCTAGAACACTTTTGGGATGTTCACTTTGTAAAAAGGATGCATGCAGCCATTTACTAATAAGTCAATTAGGTGTGTTAAGGCAGGGTAAACACCATACCCTGCTGTAGCAAAACATTCGATTAACTTACGGTGCAATTCTTCTCTTAAAGTGGAGTAAAAATGGAGAAAGAAATTCATCAAACCGGTTAAATGTCTGATATTTAAGGTGGTTTTAGATCCTTTGCAACTTGTTTTTGAAGAGGGATCGACCTTTCCAGGCGTTAAGGGCTTCGCTACAGCAGGGTATGGTCTTTACCCTGCCTTAACACACTTAATTGACTCATTAGGAACTGTAATTAGGTAACGAGTTTAATCAAGTTCATGGAAAACACTGTGGCCCACGTGACTGGATTGCCCCTCTCTGGCTCATTGAAAACGCTGAAAACAAAAATCCCCCAAGCAAGTTACAAAGAAAAAAACAGGTGTGAGTCATGCATGTCAACACAGGAGCGAGTGACCGGCCGATAGGAATAATGGACTGTATCCATTAGAGCTTCAGAAGGAGGTGCTTCATGTCACCAGCCCTGGAGGCGGCGCGGCGTGCAGAGAGTTGCCAAAAGCCTCGGTGGACAAAAGGCTCTCTCCAAAATGTCAGAGTCGTCAAAGAAGAAAGACAAAATGTCTTTTTCTACAAAGCTAACCCAATGGAAAAGAAGTCCTTTCTTGTCACAAGTGCATTGTGAAAAAGGAATTGACCCATTTGCAGTTTTGACGGCGGGGAAAAAAGCTCACAAGTATACATTTGCTTTGACACTTTTCGAAGAGCTTTGATTGACGGCTTCCCACACCCCTCCGCCGTTGTTCTGTCAGTCGGGAACAATGCCTTTCAGACTCACCGCCTCTTCCGCCAAATCCACTCTCCTCGCCTTTCTTCTTCCACCTCTGGAAAGAAGGGATTACTGCCGAGGACATGCACCGCAGAGCCCAGGACTGTTCTGTCGTCCAGGCATGAAGGTTCTGCTGACTGTGCGGTACTCGAACTGATGCTTCTCATAATCGGTCCCTGAGCTCCAATCTACTGAAGGTGTAGATGAACACTGAGGACCTCTTCCACTGAGACTGAGCTGTTCAGTACGTGTTCAGTACTACGTTCACATGAACATGATTATTGAATCCTCCAGAAACATGACTGCAAATAAAGAGCAGAACTTCCTCATTATACGGTAAAACAGCTATATGGAAGTAAACACCGGCTGTAGACTGTTTTACAACAGTTATATTTACTGAAATCAGAGTTTACTGATACACTCTGAGTTCTCATGCATCTTGGAGAAAATTTGTCCCAGGCTGAGAATAAACAGTAGGCTATGGTGTAGCCTACTGTTGCACTATAGTAGTGCAAATGAGGCCCTTGAAACACTGAGGCAAGGACGGCCTACAACCGTGCTGCTACCTTTCATTTTGACAGGGTGTTTCACGGGGGGTATTAATAGCCGAGCGCTCCCTCTCACTTGTGGCATCGTTCATCACCGTGATCCGATGATCATTTGCACATCAAATTACAAAATGTTAAGCACGGCATAAAGAAGGGTAATGGGGCGGAAATTAGTCAATTATAATAATTACACCACAGTAATTGACCCCAAACCTACTCTGTCCACATGTGCCCACATTAGGTAGGTGGGGAGAGGAGATATGGGCACTCTAATTAGGTGTGGACCAGACCATGAGGAGGGGATCTTATTTAATGACCAATTCCCAGTTCCTCTTTTCTATGGCAGGGCTTCCCAGCATGCTAATACTTGTTAGCATGCTTTCTGGTAGATGTCAAGGATAAGCTGGTACATTAGCGGGTCCCAGTGGACAGGTTCTTAGAAAAGTGAATGTTTTAAGCAGAGATTAATAACTCAAACAATGTTCATTTCATGGAATTGTTTATTTATATCGCGCACTCTTTCCAACGACCCGAAAACCGTTCACCTCGCCCCAGTGTCCCATTACTTTTGTCCAAGGTGAACAGTTTTCAGTTAATAACAGTTTTTGAGGGGTCGTTGGAAAGGGGTCACCGAGCCCTATCTAACTGTGGAGTTTCACGTTTAGAGTGAGAGATATATTTTTCATATTTAACATTTAGATTTAAGATCATTTAAGGCAAATCCTCCATGTTGGTGAAGGCAGATCACAGCACGCAGCCCCACCCCCTGCTTAGGAACAGCCAGTGGCAGTATTCAGTGTATTACTGCCAGTCCAGCGGTGGCAGTAATACACTGAAAAGTTGTCAACCCCCAAAAAAACAAGAAGAAGAAGAAGCTGCTGCAGCATGTAGCATGACTGCTCCATGTCTTGTCCTCGTATTTTAGCGTTTTAACCCAGGCCCCCTCCAAATTTTCAACAGTTATCTCAGTTTATTTAGTGTTAGTAAGCTGTGCTCTGTCTAAACATGTGGGTAGAGAGAGTTATTTCAACCTTTCTTTTGCAGACAAGTCTTTGTTTTGGCTCGCCGCATGCTGTTAATGCTAACCACTAATGCTAACGTATTTTTAAGCAATAAAGGTATTCTGATTCAGATTATTTATTAACCTTTAAATTTTTTTTTAAGGGTAATGCATTAAACTGAGTTGGGGCAGATTTAGGGGTTATATAAAATATACTTTTAGGGTTTGTTTTTTTTTACAAAAAAAAGTGATTTTTCACTATACGCAGGTGCTTTTGGAACATAAGCCCCGGGGGATTACTGTAAACATTTTTACTTTTGTCAAATCATGTTCTTCACATGTCAATGTAAAAGTGACAAACTGAGGAATCACAGTTCTGAAGAAAGATAGTTAGAAATATACACAATTTCCCTCATTTCAGCCAGAAGATCTATTTTAGTGGTCATTTTTTTTCCTCTTTAGTTGAACCCCAGACACTTAATCTGCACTAAATCTGCACTAAATCTAAAAAATCTGCATCACCCTAATGAAGCCCCAGGATGTGGTTTAAGCAGGTTAAGGGATGATTTGAAGTGCATCAATTAAAAAACTTTGGAAACTATTGATTTCTAGTGTAGCTCCAGTTTGAAGGTCAAAAAGTGGAGTGGTGGAGGCCTAGTTTGTAGGATACTTGCCTCTGGACCAAAGCTCCAGAGTTGACTGCAATAAATTACATTTTTTGCCAATTCATATTAGATTAAATGTGATAAATGGACACTTTTTTAGCAAACTTAAGGCTTACGTTTAATTTGCCATGGGACTATGTTCATTAATTTGAGCATTTAGCTTGAACTGGCCAAACAGAGGAGACACCAGACCCGCACAGAGCATTCATTGCCTGGAGAGACTGGGAAATTGGTTTCTATTGTTTCAGTTAGAACCGGGGAGTTGAGATTCCCTCGACGAGGGTCATAAATGCTGGCATGTGCTTTTTTTATTTTTTGCTCAGTGTTAATTATCATGCCTCGATGGCTACTCCCGTAAAAAATCTTTAAGGTGGTCGAGTTACTTCTGTCTCCAGCCAAACTGTTAAGTTAGCATCTTAAAAAAAAGGTTAATGCAGTGGTAGTCAAGTCAGTCAGACTGGGAGAGTAATGCCTGAATGCTCATCTCAGTGTTCGGCTGCTCCTGACAAAGAAAAGACAAAAAAAAAAAAAAAAAGATATCGCGACACCTGGTGCCCCGAGGCTTTTCCGATTTCACTTAAAACTGCTAAAGTGCGACGTCCTTTCCTTTAAAAAAAAAAAGAAGAGCAATGATAAATGTCCATTAGCTTTTTATTATGTATGAGAGCATGGACTGCTTTCATGCCCTTTGTAAAGCTACAAGAAGGTCATGAATATTTGAAAAGCCATGGGACTGGTAATGTCCCACACCCTCACCCTCACATATGCTTCAGTTTGACAGAGTGCAGAGCAGAACTAGCCTTTGACGATTTAGCACCGGACGTTCATCTTCGGTGGCATTTCTGAAGTTTTCTAGAACAGCTACACATGTTCGAGGTACTACTATTCAACAAGACTCTTATAAATGCTTTATTATTGATTCATAACCAGGTTGTAAACAGTTTATAAATCATTATTAGCACTTCTTAAAAAAACATACATTGATATTGGCTCACTATTTGGCAAGATGGTCTTTTCATGGCATGCTGATGAAACTGACAAAGAGACAGCTCAGCAACTGAAATCTTGCATCAATGTATGACAACTATTACAACTTATTTATAACTGCTTATTAATTATTTATAAACAGACTACAAACAAATCAACCTGATTATAGATTTATAAACCCTTTGGTAGGGTAATCTTATTGTAAAGTGGTCACTAACCAACTAAGGGTGCGTCACTGAACCCCAAGTGCTTTGATTTTGGTCTGGCTTTTAGAATGGAAGGTCATGTTTTCAGTAGGGAACATGCTTTTCTTGTTTTAGACCATGTTAGTCTCTCATGAGCTCCTTGTGTATGAATAGGGTTTGATGGGATGCCCGTTTTTAAGACGTGCTATATAAAGGCTTGCATAAAAGGGGGTTCTGTCTCCAATTCTCCATTATATCAAAATCGAGAAAAAATATGCACTTTTGGATTGGTAGTGTCTTAATTAGAAGAACAGGCTTGTCACAAATGACAGTACATATTGTCTCTAGCAAACTGATGCTAAAATGACTCTTGTATATGGGACAACTCAGATCTGAGAGCTCAAAGTCAAAGGACTGGCGAGGAAACCAAAACCAAGTGGGTTCTGTGATGTGTGTCGCTCCTAGCCATCATGAAGTAAATACATATTCTGGTCCTGATTTAATTCAGTTTATTTATATTTATATATTTATATATAGTTTAATTTTATTTATATATCACTTTTTACAACCAAGTTACAACCAAGTTGGGATGACTTTCCATCAGCACCACCTATTCTTTGGCAATTTTATGTACAAACATGGAATATAAAGTTGACATTAGTGCTGTGCGCCTCACAGCAAGAAGGTCCTGGGTTCGACTCTATATCTGGACGACGAGGGCTATGTTCTCCCCATGTCTGCATGGGTTTTTAGTAGGATCTCCGGGTTCCTCCCACAGTCCAAAGTCCTAAACTTCAGGCAGATTGAAGATCTGGGTAAGGTCTGGGTAAGCTGTCTAGGATGTTTCTCGTCCTTCTGCTCCATGTACTGGGACTGGCTCAAGAACCCCCACAACCCTGGTGATGAGCATGTGGCTTAGATTTTTAACGATAATAAAAGGAAATCAGACAATATTAAACTAATTTCATTCTGAATACCATCAAAATACGAAGTTGATGCAATCGTTGTTACAGGAACGATGGCCAAGCGGACTCACATCAATATGTGCAGAATGACATCAGCTTGCAGGTCACCAGTGTTTATATCTATACCAAGCACAAATCTGCCTGCTGGAACATGCTGCAAGGAATTCGTTCACCTCCTCCCACTGTCCGTTGCCAGGCACTGACACCTTGGGTTGCAAGCTGAGCTGAAAACAGCGACGGCAAGTGAGAGGATTCTCCAGCTTTTCAGGGCGATTAAGGCCCAGTCGGGGGTGGAGGGGAGGAGCCAAAAATGTCACAGTTTTGAGGCATTCCAGACCAATCTTGCCGAACACAGGTTCCATGGTGTTATTAGTCCATTTTACGCTTCCTCGAACAAGGCAAACGGGCCGTGGGAGATATGCAAATACGGATCTAATTGGCCTGTCAGGACCACGGCTGCACCAGTCAAAGAGGCTGATGGTGAAGGGGAGAGAAAAAGCAGATTGGATTCGGCTGCCACCCTTACACATTTCATTAAGTCGAGGCGCCCGCGTTACGCCTTGGGTCAATGCACTATCCTTGAGCGGGCCTTCAGCAGCGGTGCCCTCGCTTCCTCCTCGAGTGTCACGTTCTGATGTTTGGCAGGCATGTCCATGCTCTGTGAAATGTACACTTCTGTTTCTTCCCCGCACTTCGCCGTATCTCACTGGAACAGGCGATGTAGATGGAGGTCCCCCAAGTGCTTCTGGCTCGCCATACTCCGTCACTGATACTTCAGAGGAGCAAATTTCCGCCGCCTCCAAAAGATCGAGTTATCAGTCGGTTGGCGTACCATGCCGCGAGTTAGCAAGGAATGCCCGGAGAACGACACAAGGAAAATGGACGGAGTCGGCATCAAGCAAGTTCAGTGAAATGCGTAGAGATGAGAATTGCCTAATGAACTTACAATGGGAGAAGAACGCATAATATTTAATGAGGCATCCGCAGATGCCTTCATCAGAGGAGTGTCACTCTCAGAACACGGCGCCACAGTGGGGGTAAAAATCAGTGGAGGTTTATTGAGGGTAGGGGGGGATGATGATCTATTCAGAATTGAATTTGACAGTCTATCTGAGGGAGCAAAGGAAGGGGGTTGGGGAGAGAGGAAGAGCGGGGCAGGGAGGCGGGGAGAGGGGGAGGGAGGGAGGTGGAGTGGGGAAGAAGAGGAACAGAAAGATTGCTAAGCAAATCAGAGTGCACAAGGACAGAGGGAACTCTTAAGAGTATTGCGAAGGCATGATAACATTGTGGCCCCAGCGGCAGCAAAGTCTGCAATAAGGAAACCTCCATCTTCCATAAACAGAACCTTCCAGAGTCTGCCCGGAAACTGCTCAGAAAAAGTTCAAATGATTTGCTCCCCCCAGTAATAATAATAATAACAACAACCTAAAAAAATACACTGGATCTGGAACGCTGATATCATCACAACATCCTGGAAACGATAGAGATGCTTCCAACAGCCCCCCCTCTCCCTCCCCATGCTCCAAGATAAAAATGTCTTCTTATTTTTACCCTCCTGGTCAAATGAGCAGGGGCCAAATTTAGCCTCGGATGAATGGCCACTCTCAAATTCCATCTCTTCTCAAAAATAACTGAAGATGGAGATGAGATGGCTGCTGAGTTTCAATGTCAATTTTGCAACCAGATGTTATGCCTTAAGAGAATAATGATACTGGGCCCCCAATTTAATATAATATTTTCTAGGCCTCCTCTCAGTGCTGGGCCCTTGGAATCATCCTGATCGACCTCCTTCACGGAACCCCTTAATGGAGTACCTTCATGTATTCTGTCACTATTACCACACATTAAATGTAATAGCTTTCTTTTCTCAATAATGCTACAACAATAATAATAACCCATTATTTAAACCACTTCTCCTTCATCAAGGTCAGGGTGGACCTTGACCAGCCTATAATAATAATAATATTGTGATTAATCTTTTACATAAAATATTGTAATTAATAAACACAATTGTCCTTTCAGTTGATTCTAACAACCTTTATGTTTTTCATTGAGTTTTTTTCTGATGAAATGGAATTGGAGCAAAAATTGATGGAGGCCTCAGTTTACTTTCAAAAAATGAATTAAGGATTTTTGGATGAACGGTTGGATGCATGGATTAATGGATAAAAGAATGGATGGATGGGTGGATGGGTGGATGGGTGGATGGGTGGAAGGATGGATGGATGGATGGAAGAAAGGATGGATGGATGGATGGAAGAAAGGATGGATGGATGAAAGAATGGATGGATGGATGAAAGAATGGATGGATGGATGAAAGAATGGATGGATGGATGAAAGAATGGATGGATGAAAGAATGTCTGTGCATTCTCCTCTTTACAATGAATGGCAGTTTCTCAATGGCATACATGTACAACAGTGTAGAGAACAGTGTGATTGTCCTGAACCCCAAGGCCTGTCGGTCGTTCTGTGTCTGGATTCTTCTGGAGAATTCTGTTCTATTAGGATAACAGTAAATAAGAAGCTTATTGAATGATTCAGAATTTTGCTGCCATTATGATGGGCATTATAGACCATGTACACTTCTCTGGAAAGGACAAGAGTGCCAAGGTAAAATACAATAAAACTGGATGGAATAGAGTATACTGTACTGGTGCACTCAGGTCAGCTTTAAAACATGAGCTTTAAAGAGGATTATACAGATCTTAAGGTGAACAAGTAGCTTTGAGGTAAAAATGTCCCGTTTTGCCTAGGATTTTGAATATATACACTCATATTCATTCTGAATATTGCCTATAATATCAGAATTAGAATCAGAAAACCCGGATCCTGAAGGATGTTGGATGCACAGATGAACGGTTGGATGGATGGATGAATGGTTGGATGGATGGATGAACGGTTGGATGGATGGATGGATGGATGGATGGATGGATGGATGGATGGATGGATGGATGGATGAATGGATGGATGAATGGATGGATGGATGGAAGTATGGATGGATGGATGGACAGTGGGATGAATGGATGGATGAATGGATGGATGAATGAATGGATGTATGGATAAATGGATGAATAGATAAATAGATGAATAGATGGATGGATGGACGAATGAATAGTGCCAGTTCACATTCTCTCTTGTATCCTAAAGCATTTCTAATTGTGAAAGTAATTCTAAGCTCGTGGTTGTTTAGCTTGTTTCCAAAGTGTTGTTTCAGAGCTTTTGCAGCTCAGTAAAAACCCACAGCCCACTTCAGAGAATCCACTCCAGTAATGCTGGACCCAAGGTGCCCTGAAAAGTAACACTGAGGCTTTCAGGCTCTTTACTGATTGCAAGGTTAATGCGTCGCCGTGGCTTTAGAGGAGAGAAAGAAGTGGAAATGCTCCTTTTTTGCTCGTATAATTTTCTCCCAATATCAACCAATTTGGTTTACGCCGTGTTCCAGTCAAGCCCTTTTTACGGAACCACATGCATTAAGGCGCCGCGATGCAGACGCCGTCGCACAATTCGAATGCACTCCGGCGTCCTTGATTAGCGCTGCAGACTGTGTTAGCGGAGCTGTAAATGAGTTTAAGCTGGATTTCACGCCTTTTCCTGCAACTTTCTTTGTACCCTCAGGGCAGTTTGCCGAAGGATGGCACCACATTTTAAAGTGATTTGCAGCCTGGAATCAACAAATGAACTCCGGCTTTGAATTAATTCCAAAGAGAGGCAGCTAGATTTACTAGAGCTGATTTGATAGCACTTGCTGCACAAAGGTCCACAATTAAGCTTCGTCCATGTTCTGTTGCTGTAATGGTTTAGTTTCCAATGACTGGTACTGCAGTATCATCATAGTTTAAATACAAACACAATACTATTGAATGGTGAAAGCAAATAACTTTATTCTTAGATAAAAACAGTTCCTAGAAATCATTACGACTTCTTTGAATGCCTAGAAGATCCTGAGGGTTCCCCCTTCTAGTTAGTCTGACTCACGGTCAGGTGTCTTGTCTCATTTGTTACGAATAAAACTGTATTTCACTGCATTGTGAGAAAAGAGGGGGTCTGGGGAATAAGGACTCTGTAAAATGGGTTTAATGTAACAAATGCCTAGTGAGTCTCTCCACAGGTTTATTTTTTTCTGGCCATGAAAACTGCAAGCAGGTTATAACAGGAAGAGTTTAGCCACATTAGAGTAAATTAACAAATTTACCTGCATAAAAATAGAGCCCACAGTCTTTTACCGGTGGCGCCAGCAAGAGAAAAGATGAGTAAAGATAATTAGCTTTACTACAGAAACACAAATAAGCCTGTTTTCAGCCTGCCATCAACATAACTGGAATTGAGAAGAAAAGATAGCATGTGTGGAAGACGACGCCCAAATGATTTTCCCTTTACTGCGTTTCTGCCAGAGATGAAAGCGAACAAGCTGAATGGAGATCCAACCATCGGGCACTATGATGGAAAATGTGCAATAATGACATCAGTTGAGTGAAGAAAGAAGATTACTAGCTTCAGCTTGGCCTCCAGTTCATATTGCAGGTGCTTTGAACTCGCAACCTTTTCCTAGAACTACAGAGACTTCCCAGTCTCATTAGATCGGGCCGGAAATCTGCCTTGATAACCTTTGATTTTTTTTCTACTCTGTGGCCCGGTATTACATAAGCTGACATGGCCTGCAAGGTAAAGGTAAGACCAGCTTTAAATACCTGGGGAGTTTCCAGCTGTCCCTGCCCCGCACTACTGGATTGTTTGCTCCTCTTGTGCTGTTTATGTGTTGCACCATAGTCCTAGAGTAACATTGGTTAGTTTCACCATATATGGTTGCAACGACAATAAAAACCTAATTAAATTGGCTTTAGAGAGCTTTTTTAGTCCCAGAGGTCTACTTACACAACATGTCCAACTATATGTAGATAGTTACAACAGAGACAATAAGATAAATTAACAATAGGATGTAACAGTGAAGTGTTAATTGCATGTAAACCTTCCAGAGAGGCGGGTACTGAAAAACAACAATGCAACAATGCAACCAAATTAACTCCTAGAACTCAGAGTGTATCAGAAAAATCTGATACAGTAAAAATAACTGTCACCCATCAGAGTCTATGACTCCTCCCCCTGACAAACACCCACCCATCAAACTCTATAACTCCTCCCACTGTCACACACACACACACACACACACACACACACACCCATCAAACTCTATAACTCCTCCCCCGTCACAGACAACCACACAAGGGGTTGAGGGGTAGAATGAAGCTCTTGAGGGGTAGAATGAAGCTCTAGAAGGGTAGAACAAAGCCCTAGAGGTGTAGAACCAAGCTCTAGAGGTGTAGAAAGAAGCTCTAGAGGTGTAGAACAAAGCTCTAGAGGTGTAGAACAAAGATCTAGAGGTGTAGAAAGAAGCTCTAGAGGGGTAGAATTGAGCTCTAGAGGTGTAGAATGAAGCTCTAGAGGTGTAGCATGAAGTTCTAAAGGTGTAGAACATCACTGGAACTGTTTTTTTTTCTAGAGTGATCTTTCAGATTTAGAGATCCAGTGGTCTTTAAACCGAAAAACAGAGGCTGTCACTGCAGCAAAGGGCCAAACTCTTCTATTAGTACTTTAGATTTCAAGAGACATTGGTGTATTTGGACTTTAGGACACATTTTATTAGTAGTGTTTACGCTTCTTCACCCCTGATATCTGTCTCCTCTGATTCAATCATTAGTTGAATAAAGAACAGAAGTTCAGCTGATCTGATCAGAGAAGAATTATTTTTTTCAAGAGCCTGGAGGTCCTGGATCTGACTTACTACCAGAGGGGTCCAAGATTGCCAAATCAAAAAAAAATTCTGACACTATTAAACATACTTGTAAAGTTTAAAGATGGTAGTTTCTCATTGGCAAAGAACTTTGGGAAATCCATTTCCAGGACACTCCTATTTTATCTCAGATCACCAAATTTGAACCTCTGGTCAGTTCAAGTCAGGTCAAGTCAAGTAGGTTCATTGTTATTTTGCACACAGTACACAGAGAGCACAGTATTACTCTTTGACAGGGGTGGGCAACCTTTAGCACACAAAGAGTCGTTTGGACCCGGTTTCCATATAAAAGAAAACATTGGGGTCCACAAATCCTTTCTGACATCTAAAATGAAGAGAACACTGCACATATTTTACCCTTGTATAAAAACTAGGCGAAGTGTGTTGCTTGTGAAATTTTAGTTATTCAAAGAAAACATTTAGAACACAAAAAATAAACATATTTTAATGTTACAAGATCATAATCTTCAAAGTTTGAACTACAATAAAAAACAATGAACAAAAAAAAATACACGTCTGATAGCGTCAACTGACATTTCATCAGGCTCTGGTTGTGGTTGTGGTTCTGATTCTGATTCAGATTCAGACTCTGAATTTGACTCTGACTCTGTTTCTGACTCCGATCCTGATCCTGATTCTGATTCTAACTCTGACTCTGACTCTGACTCTGAACTCCACTGGACTCTTGCTGTATCTGCTGGGTGAATGTGTGCCAGCGGCTGCAGGACTAAACACCGAACAAACTGCAGCAGCGTCGCATCATAAAGCATCTTGTGTGAAACTGGGCACTGTGTCAATTGATGCACCCAGCCGTTACAGGTATAAACAGTTTGCCGCCGTTCTGTGTTAAATTATTATATATTTTCCAAAGCTACAAGCCACAACATGAGGATTAAAGAGCCGCATGTGGCTCCAGAGCCGCGGATTGCCACCCCTGATCTAGAACCATAATATTCCTCCAGGATCATGGTGCAATACAAGAACAAAAACAGAAACACTATAAGACAGAACAAAATACACAGAGTGTAAAGAGAGCAAGAAAAACAGGACAAGGCAACATCACTGCAGTCAGCGTTTACATGAATAAAGTATTATAACAGATACTGTATTCTAGCAGAGGAGTCTTTGCAGAAAACCAGAACAGAGACAGAAATAATAATAATTGGGCAAATAATAGCAGCAGCAGGACAGAGACTGTGCAGTACATAAAGAGTAACAGGTGTTTAAAGGGGCAGCTGTGCTGTTAGAGATAGGTCGAAGTTTAATTGAGGTGATGCTGGGAACCCTCAAGTAAATAATGTCCTTAAAAGAAATGGAGGTCTTTCATAAACAGTTCCAGGAGTTTTGGAGCTTTGTTTAGAGGGTCACATAAAATCAAGAACTACGGGATTGAGAAGCAAAATAAGAAACTATTCATTAAATTAGCTGCAATACGTCAATGTCTTGTAGGTACATTCTTAGTGTAAAACGTCTCATGTTTGTTTTGATTGCTCGGATTAAAATCACTTTACATTAACTTGCATTAGAGGTAAAAAGCCAAATTTATAATTTGGGAAATGATACAATATTAGGAAACATTTTTCCATGACACAGCTGCCTATTTCTTTTGCCAGCCAATCTTTTCAGCCACAAATCCAAGTCAATCCCAGTTATTTTGATTCAGTTCACAGCCGTCGCTTGAGTGTTTTTGTTTGTCAGTAATCGAGACCCGGCCTCCTGCGGCCCACTCTCCTCAGGCTTCCTCTCGTCGTGCCGAGCTCCAGAAGAAAGCGAGTAGAAGTGTGGAGCTGTTGCGTTCGTCCGCTCGCACTCTCCAGAGGAAGAGAGCGACTTTGATGTGCACCGCCTTCCTTCATGTCCAGACCCATCTGGCGGCGAGAGCGTGAGGAGATTAAATCCAGCACAAAAGGAATGGGGAGGGAAGGCAGGAAGGAAGAGCAGCTGTATTCTTTCCCTCCACCTGTCTACGCTTCCTGAGTCAGCGCCCGACTCGAGTCAGGGCCCCGGAATCTGAGCCGTTTGATCAACGCCCCTCCACTCAGGAGCCCAGAGATGTACTACCCCTGTGATCCGCCCCTGCGCCAGAGAAAATCTCTTTTACACCGGGAGGAGATTCGGTTTCTCATCACGGAACTTGGCACTGGGCTCTTTTAGTGAAGGGAACATAATTTTTGGGGTGGGTGGAAAGAGAGGGAGCGAGAGAGAGAGAGAGAGAGAGAGAGAGAGAGGGACAAAGAAAGAGAGAGAGAGACAGAGAGAAAGAGAGAGAAAGACAGAGAGAGAGAGAGAGAGAGGAAATATGGTTTTTCATACCAACTACAGAGAATGACTTAGCAATTTCCAGTCAGGGAAGAGGCTCCGGTTGTCGAAGGAACCCAAATTATGAATTTTCTAGCAATAGAAGGAACCGTTCGAAATCTAGATATTGCTGCTCGGCCCGAGTCTTTAATTAATGTCCTGCCACTTCTGCATGAACCTTCGAGGCACTCGGAGAAGCTCACAGGTCACTCGGCACTTCTTAAAGTACAGAAAACTGCCTGTCGTGCATAAAAAAGGCCAGAGTAATCCAGTCGCTCTCCTTTTTTTCACAGCCCAACAGGTTTTAATGTAAAGGTCCTTTTAAATACATCGGCACTTCCGCCACACTCTCAGTCTTCTCGTATTTCTGATGTATTCGTTTATTTCTCATCTTATCTTATTCTGTTTTTTTTCTGAACGGGGAATATTCGTTATTTATAAGCACATTTTTCTCATTTAAAAACAAAAAATATGGAGTTTTCTGGAGGTCTGGAACAGATTAATGGCATTTCAGATCATTTCAACAGAGAAAACTGATTTGACATACGAGTGATTTGAGTTACGACCTAAACTCAAGGTATCGCTGTATTAGTGTTTGTGACACTGTAGTGAACAGCCTTCAGTATAATTTCCTCAGGTGACTAAAACAGTACAGTGCTGTAGATTCCCAAAGACCAGGAGAGACCAGGTTTCAGATTGTTCCAGACTGATTGTTCAGTAAATCTTAGGTCTCCGGAGCCCCTCCCTCTGCAGGTTTCCCCTCCCACTTGTCCACTATTATGAAAGTTCTCCGGGTTCTTGTGGTTTTTCTGTTTGTTTCTAAAACCTAAAATAAAAGAAATGTCTTCATTTTTGTTCTTTATATTTATTTTTGGAGCTGTTTTGCAGTATTACACCAATTTACCCTTTCTTGCATTTCTGACACTTGCTGCTCGCGTTCTAAGGGTTAAGACCATTGTTTTAAGTAAAGTTAAGTGTTTGTACCTTTTATTCTGACATTGAACCGCTTATGGATTCTCTGCAGGACCATCTAATGAGATTTTAATCCAGGTTCAGGCGACACTTTTGGCCGTTTTCCCTCATGTTTCGGGGTTTCTAAGGCCTTCTTGTTAACAGACAGGTGCTAATTAGGCAAGGCCAATGGACCTAAAAGGGCTTTTGAACCACATGTAAGCTCATTTTCGACCGCGGCTCTTCTGGCTGTTATTAAATTATGCCTGCAAATGAAATGTGACTGCACCCATGGTCTGCTAAAAGGGTGCGGGTGTCATTTTAATCAGACTTCAGACGAGGCCGTGGCAGAATATTTAAAGACAAAAGAATTTTTCAAAGCATTTATAAGCAGTAATGAGCACATATTTTACAGGAAACTAGCCAAGTCATATTTCCAGGATTAATCTTGACATAAGGAAGCCTGTAAGTGCCTGTTTGGCCACAGAAATCATTTATCTTAAGTCTCTCCAATTTATTTTGAAATCCTCCAATTTTGTACAGAGCCTCGCAAAATGAAATTGTTTGGTTCAGGTGGGTTTTAATGATAAAGGTCTCAGTTTCTGCTGCATGTTGTTGCAGATTTTCCATCATACACCAATATATTTTATTAAAAAGCGTATACCTGATAAAATTATCATACAACCAATTTTCTTGATTCTTGACTCTTAATTCTTGAACCCGAGGGGTTACGTTCCAAGAGCACCCGCTAATTGGGAAAAATTTGTGATGTGGTAAAAAAAAATGCTATTTTATAGTGTAAACACAAGATATGCTCCCAGAGAACTTTAATTTCAATGAAAGGTAAACCCATATCTGTATTGTACCATTTACTCTTAACTGCTGTCTCCCGCAGTGCTAGAATGTAAATAGTGGTTACTCCTAAATAAACTGGATTGGAATTCATGCAGCGCCTTTTCTTTGGTATAAGCAGGTAAATACAGTAATAAATTCATTTAATTTACAGAAATAAAAATACAGGCTTAAAAAGAACAAAACGAGAAACACTCGAGACGCTCCACACAAGAACAGGTACATTTTATAAGAAAATGTAGCTAAATTGACGTTAAAATTTCTGTTAAAACATTAACAAAAATATTCATTTAGCACTAAACTGCATGTAATACTATATATTGCCATGAAAAAGGCGAAAAAAGGTTTCCTCAAAAAATCATTAATTCGGTTATAAGAAAAAATCCACAAGCGACTGTGGCTGTGAACTCTGGACCACAACTTCGCAGTGGAACACTGTATATGATTTTTTTTTTTTTATGGCATTGTGACATTAAAGCACTGATACCTATCATGCTATCAAGAAAGGAGACCTTCCAAGAACTTTAGAAACAACTTAACAAAGAAAGGAGGTTCTTCTGAGTAGAAGGAGGTTCTTTCTCATTTTCTGTGAGAAAATGTGACGTGTGTTTAGAGACAAACGAACTTTGGCTTTATGGACAAAAAATGTTTATGTTGAAAAAATTTGCTCACAGAATCATGAAATTTTTAGTTACAATTTTCTCCATAATTTAGTCGTGTCCAGTTCCCAGCCACTAGCGAGGCATTCTCTAATTACTCAATGCTACAAATCCAGGAGAATGAAGGTTAGAATGTGCTTATTTTTCTAAGAAGAATCACCACATCATTGTAAAGTGCTCCAACACAGTATCACTGGAGTCAACATGCTTGGAGGAGAAAACTAAGCAGTAGTTCTCGAATGCGAGGGAATGGGAGCGTTAGCAATTAAGCCGCCTTGGACCTCTAGCCTCAGCTGACTGTGGCGTCGCTAATGAAATTCAAGCAATCAGACAGTTGCACCACTTGAGGAGTTGAGGAGCCCCGCAAGCATTTTCGTCATTAAGGATAATGCAAATATGAGTTTTTTTGGATAACACTGTGGTTCCATAGTTCTTCTGCAGTGTGAACTTGTTTGGCCTCTTAAATAAGATGTAGTTTGGCCAGAAAAGGTCTTTTATTTTCCTCAGGGTTCAGATTTTATACTAAGTGCAGGGAAATGGGGCTGGGGTGACTTATGCATTCCTATGAACTTAAATGACTTGTTAATGGATCACCTACATTCTGTGTGTGTGTGTGTGTACTGCAAAAATGAAATCTTAACAAGCCAATAAATCTTGAAAAGAAATTACAGATCTTGTTTTTAAGTGTTTTCTCACTACATTAGTAGATCACTTTGCTTTATTTGACATATTCTGAAAGGTTTTTTTGCAGAACGGGTGTGTATTGATCTTTTTGTGTGGACTACATGTCCTCATACTTAGAGAATATTATGAAACTGGGGAACTGGGCCCATCACAAGAAAACATTCCACATTCACTACAAATTCCACTTTTTAGGAGAATCTAAAAGAGCAGAAATGTTGCCTTTTGGTTAGTGGATTAAAGTTCGGCGTAATATTATGGAAGTACAGTTCTACAAAAGCCGATGGGATTTCCCCACAAATATAGAAATGTGCATGGTGTGTGTGTATAAATATTAGTGGGTATATTTTTGAAAAAAGTACTTAGTGTGAAAAGACTAAATGTTTTGTCACCCCCTCTGGCACAACTGGGAACTGTCATAGATATACTGAATAAGTAGGTGTGCAAGAAACATGAGAAAAATATTAAACAAATTATACTGACGAACTACAAAACCAAACCCCAATATGTTACCCCTTAAAACTACCTTAATTTTGACATTAATTTCCAGGAAATTAAGGGAAATTAAGGGGAAAAGTGCACAGATTAAGGGGTAAAACTACAGAATTTTACTTTTTCAAATGTGCCTCCTGAATTAACGCCTTAAATGTTAGATGTAGGGGTTTCACACTCAGGCCTTAAATCTAGATTTAAGGTCAAATTAAGGGATCTGTTCACAAATGAACAGCCACTTAATTCAAATGAAGGGGTTTGGTGCATTTTCAGGGTAAATTAAGGGAGAGTTTAACACATTTTAAGTACATTGTGTTTAGTTTTTGTGACTGTTGTTGATTTTTGACAATTTCTCAAAATTGCTTTTTCTCTCCTTCCTATTCAGCAATGCATCAAATTTATATTGTAAGATTTTTGTCTCAGTCCCACTTCTCAAAGTGTCTTTCAAGGTCTAAATTTATATTTCGCAGACAGGAGAATTCATATATCACCAGACAGAGTGTCTACCGGAAAAAACTAGGGCCTGTCAAGGAATTCGGACGTGAAAGGGGCGAGGGAATAGCCCAGCAAACTCCCCGGAGTATCCAAACACACTCGCAATATTCAGATGCCTTTCACATGGAGCCCCTCAGAACAGCTCAGAGAAGACGAGTGGAACCAGATGCCAGCCTGAAAATGGGCCATTTTTCTAAGGAATGCAGAAAAAAGTGTCCCAACTTGTGTAGTTTCAATTAACACATCCTCACAGTCTTCACAGGGTCCCCCTTTAGGTGGGACTTAACACTTACAGGTTGCTAGGTTACGAGATAGCAGGTGAGACTGATGCCGCTCCGTCTGGCATGTTTTTATTTGGTAAGTTTTGTAATTTAATGTACATATTCATCAGATCAATACATAGGATTGTATAATGCAGGGATGTCACTAGGAGTGAAAGACAAGGGGGCTTAGCCCACAGGGCTGTAGGAAGGGATTAGCGTGTATAGAGGGCTGAACATTTTTCACCAAACTTTTCCTTTCACTTAAGGAAACATGTAAAGTTAAGCAGTGAACAGTTATGGACTCTCATAGTATTGTTCTGTTGAACTGAGTACAAACGGCGCTACCAGAGAAATATTACTAAACGGGCTCCGGTTGCTAC
>JBBJLR010000013.1:6032543-6043507 GCA_037577145.1 Brachypetersius gabonensis | reverse complement strand
AATGTATCTTCAGCCCAGACAGACAGTGGAGCTGGAGCTTCATCACTTCCCAGCTGTTAGTTTGTGTCTCTGTTGGTATTGTTGTGCAGACAATAAATAAACATTTCCATGTAGTGGTGAAACATTTCCACCAATCAGAGAGCAGAGATGCAGTCAGCTCAATTCCCCAAACTTTATTCCCTACACTGGTCTTGAAATAATTGCTTCTACAGCAAAATGGTGCACTTGAGGTCCAAAAGGTAGCTGACTGTAATTTAGCTCTGAATATCAGGAGGGTTTTATTCATTCAGAATCAAAATCAGAAGATTTTATTGAACCCAGAGGAAATTGCTTTTGCAACAACTACACAGACACAGAGACACAAACAATATAAAATATAATTCAAAATAAAAACTCCCCAGAAAGCACTCTGGGCTCATTTAGAGAGATGGATATTAATTAGACGGATGGATGGATGGATGGATGGTTTCTGTGCTGTAGATCTGGAATCTTATTGGTTCAGAAATTTTCTCATTGTCACGGGTTGCTCCATGTCCAAAAAGACTGTCTTGGTTTTCTCCTCTTTGGGTGTGGAGAAACAGAGAACACCAGAGCAGAAGGACATACTTCTGCTCAGGACAGGTTTCTTAGGGTTTATTTACAGGGTAAATACAAAAACCAAAACAAGGCGCGTGGGCCAAAACATGGACAACAGAAAACTACTACTTAACCAGGAGTTCAGACGTTGGGATCAAACAGAAAGCAGGACAGGAATCAAACACGGGGAAAGGTGAGGCCAGACAGGAACGGGAACCAATGGGAATACAGGGATGATTAACATGAACTGAAGACAGGTGACAGGGATAAACCAGACTGACGAGGAGGGCACGTGACTAATAAATACATAGGCAGGGACAAACCGGGACACAGGGGACCCCTAGTGGGCTTACATAGGAACAGGAGGGAAACATGACCAGACAGGGAACAGGAGGGAACAGGAAGGAACCAGAAGGGAACCAGAAGGGAACAGGAGAGAACCAGAAGGGAACAGGAGAGAACCAGAAGGGAACATGAAACAGGAATCAGGAAACTAGGGAACAATGAAACTAGGGAACATGAACATACACAAGAACAGGACACAGGAAACATGAATATAAACAAGAACAGGTTAACAGGAAACGTAGAAAGGACTAGACAGGACTAGACAGGACGAGACAGGAACAGGGCTGGATAGGAACAGAACATGGACTAAACAGAACATGGATTAAACAGAGGAACAATGGGGACATCTGGTGGACAAACATAATAACTGAAACATGAACATGATAAACATAGAACAGAACTACAGGAACATGACAGATAACACCAGAACATGGTAAAACACAAGAACATGGCAAACAACACAAAACAACCCACGGCCTTCAATCTACATCGCCTTTATGGCGGAAACAGTCTCTGTAACTAGAAACATAAAGGAACATAAGAAAAACACAAAACACAGAGACAACAGAGAACTCGGGAACATAAACCAGGATGATGAACCATTAACAAAAACACTGTTCATTACTAGAAAAGAAAAGAAACAGAAAAAACATGAACAAAACCAGAATCAGGGCCAAAACCAGTCCAAACCGTTACACTCATAGCCCTTTTTTATTCTGTTGCTCTGGAGGAAAAGGGGCTGATGCTTGTTTGTCTTCTGTTTTCTGAACACTGAAGCATTTCCGAATGCTTCAGTGTTTTTTACTGTTGAGCCATACGTAGATTATTACAGCTCTCTGTCATTAACTCTACTGTAATTGAGTTTTTAAACTGGCACAGCTGCTGGAATCACCCCAGCTGTGCTGAGGATCGTGATGAAGGATTTACAGCAGATTTCTCCTGGAACTCCTCTTCACAAACCAAACCAGACTATAATGACCCCTGCTGGAGGGACGACCTACCTTCACTCCACACACCGCACAGCCTCAATCCTCTTCTGAAGAAGAAGAGAAAGGATATACAGGAGAAGAACAAGAAACAGTAAAAGAAAAAGGTGGAGGAAGCAGAAGAAAAGGAGGAAAAATAATCAGAAGGAAATGGTTCAAGAAGTAGAAGAAAATGAAGAAGAAGAAGGAAAGAAAGGAGGAGAAGAAAAGAGGCATAGAACGAGAAGAAGGAGCACGGACGAGAAGAAGAGGAAGAGGAAAAAAGTTATGAAGAATAAAAATAGTGGGAAAAGGGAAGAAGAAGTAGAAGAAGGATAGAAAGAAGAAGAAGAAAAAGAAGAGGAGGAGGAAGAAGAAGAAGAAGAAGAGAAATGAAAAAAATAAGAAGAGGAAGAAGAAGAAGAAGAGCGAGAGGAAGACCAAAGAAGGTGTGAAGGTGAAAAAGGGATAAGAAAAGAAAGAGACGAACCAAAAGCGGGAAAGAAGAAGAATGAAAATGAGGAGCAGAATAAAAATAAGAGGAGAGAGACGAAAAAGAGAGGGATGAGGAAAAGGAACAGATACAAGAAAGGAAGAGGGATGAGAAAAACTAAAAAAAAGAGTGGATGAAGAAGAAGAGAGAAATATAAATGATTTAAATATAAATAATAATACAAATATTTTTAATTCACTAGAAGATTTGATTTTCTTCATTTAAGGTCAAACTAATAAACCCCAGAGAAACGTATTTCTGTATTTCTGCTTCTTGTCACGCAGTGGAATGGACTCTGGAGGGAAAAGTGAACATATACAGAACATTTGAGTGAATAAAAGGCTTTTCCCTCCCGAGGACGACTTTAAAGCACAGCTCTGGTGTAAATGTTCCAGTCAAATTACGGAACTTGTTCCTACTGTGAGGAGCGAAAGCCCTTGTGGACGCATGACCTAAAAAAAACATATTTTACTGACAGACTAATCAGCTCCTCACAGCCCTAAAGTCCACATTTAATCATTTACATTAAAGTGATGTACACAAATAACTAAATGTACACAAACGAATACATAATGTACACAAACTAATACATAATGTCCACAAACGAATACATAATGTACACAAACTAATACATAATGTACACAAACTAATACATAATGTCCACAAACGAATACATAATGTGCACAAACTAATACATAATGTACACAAACTAATACATAATGTCCACAAATTAATACATAATGTACACAAACTAATACATAATGTACACAAATTAATACATAATGTACACAAACTAATACATAATGTCCACAAACGAATACATAATGTACACAAACTAATACACAATGTGCACAAACTAATACATAATGTACACAAATTAATACATAATGTACACAAACAAATACATGTGTCATGTCTTGTCAGTGGCCGCTAGAGGCCGCCACAGGATAAGTTTTGTTTTGGTGAACTTTATTTTGAAGTGGTGATTGGTGATTAATCACTGCTGGGTTTTGTTTAGAGTTAGGTGTTTGTTGGTTGTGGGATTTTGTGTTCTATGTATTTAAGGGGTTTGTGGTTCACTGTTTGATGTCGGTCCACTGTTTTACTTGTGTTGTGGTTCCTCTTCTCATTTTGGTTAAAGAACCGTTTGAGTTTGGTTTCGTGCCTTTTGTTTTTGAGATTAATAAAAGAGATTAATAAAAAGTACGAACTGAGGACCAATGAAACTAATCAGTTGGGAATGGACTCAGTTACTAATTGCTTTAGTTGCTGAGTTATTATGAAGACTTCAGGAACAGTAATGGGCAGTCAATAGACTTTTTAACATTATTAATAACTGGGAAATAATGGGCTTGAGGCCTTTGAGCTGTACTGTATGTCCGACTCAGTCGTTAGAGAGAACAGATTGTCTGGACCTGGATTTCTGGAAATTTCTGACACAATATCCATTACAAAGAATATGCCTTACAAATATAATTGCTTTGAAGATACACCTGTTCTTCAGTATAAGAATCCACATCTTCCATGAGGGCATGCTGATTGTTAAAAGAAATGCACGGCAGGTACTGAATGTCACGTATCGGAGTCTCGCGGTGACACATGAGCTGTGAAATTGGTTTTTAGCTTTGACTGAAGCATTCTTGCTGCGTAGTGACAAGCCAGCAGCCCCTAGCCAGTAACATTCAGCTGACAACCAAAATGTAGAAATGCTACTTATAGGTCTGTATAAATATAGTGTGTCTGCTGGAGGCCTGGTGGGAGCATCTGACAGGCTGCCAGGTGCTAAATAGAAGGTCAGGCCTTCCTTTACCGCCCCGGTCCCGTTCTGCCACTACAGAAGCCATCGGTCCGGCTCTCAGAGACTTTCACTTTGTCTAAAGGGGAAAATACGTCTCCCGGAAAGGCATGTTGCCATGCTGAGAGATTCATTTCTTTTACACCATTTTGCTTTTTTATTCAGCAATCAGTTCCTTCTTCAGTTTTTATTATTATTTTTATAACTGGAATTTGGCGCCTCCTCTACATTTATCAGATCTCTTGATCTCTTGATCTTTTTGTGATCGTTTGGAGGTTTATTGTGAGTTTTTATTTTGTTGTGAGTAAATTGCTGTGTACTTTTTGTTTTGTAGTGAATTACTGTTTGTATTTATTAATCTTCTCACGGGTGTTATTTATTTCCACGGATACTCCCTGCTAAATGACTGGCTATGTGGACACCTGACGACCTGACGTCCAGACAAGGAAGGAGTCATGACTGGAGGTGTGCCTATGGGAAAATGTAGCCACCGAGGAGCACTGGAGTTGGCGCTCGTGGAGCGAGGTGGACCACAAGCGGCTACCGAGTTGTGGGCGTTCAGCGGCAAGTACTCCCTTACACAGCAGCCCTGGGCATATGATGAGTCATGTATTTAACGTATGAAATATCTCTTAATTCATGTGTTGGTTGCTCAAATCCAAGAACGAACGTGTGTCCATAACAACATTACATCATAACTTATTTCATACAGAGTCCCAGTGCTCTAAACCACTGGGTGGTGTTGTTGGCAAATCTTTAGGAATTTGATAATAGTTTAGTTACAGCCAGACAACCCCCCTCGGTCACATTTTCATCTCTTGATCTTGGTGTCATGTTTCCCGCTTGTGACCACTGGGGGTCTCTGTAGGGCTATGGACTTACACTCACAAACTCACCTGGTCTTTACCTGCCTGTAATTAGTCACTCCCCTGATTCCACCAGAGCCAGATCACTGTCATTTTCTCCTCACTCTCCCACTTGTATATATTGTAGTTCACTTCTATCCCTCAGCACAAGAGCATACATTCACTTCCCTTTGGTCTGTGTCTGCGTTATCTTATTCTAGTCTCCTTCAACATCCCCAGACCTACGTCTGCTCCGGTCTGTGCTCGGTTGATCCAGACGCCGAAAAACAAGGAGTCTGATGAGCCCTCCCCTGTATTTGGAATACAGCAGCACGGATGAGGACGTGGTGGACTATGAGTGGGGTGAACAGACCAGTGGAAGAGTCGAAACTTTCGATTTGCAAGGATTCCTCGCGAGTCTTCCCGTTCAAGCTTCCCCAGAGGAGTCTGATCGACTCTCCGAATGCTCCCGGGATGAAGAGGAGTTCAGACACGAGTGGGGTCGGCCTTCTGAGTATCTTTCGTATCTCGATTCGGAGGAAGAGGAGTACACCTACGCTTGGAGTGGGCGACCAGAGGATCCTCGAATGGCAGTGAAAGAATTGTTCACTGACGTTTCGGTTCCTCAAAAGAAACGCCGAGCACAGAGAAAGAGGAGGAAGCGTGGCAAGGAAAAACCACCGAGCTCTACACCTTCAACCGTGACGTCAGATCAACCCGACCATCCCACACCTACTCTGCTTTCTCCCAGTCTCTCGCCACAACTCACTTCCTGCCTTCCACTCCACTCTCGGTGCAATCCGGCTACACACCGTCCAATTCAAATCAAACCTCCTGCTGCCAAACTACGCCCCTACAGTTCAGTTCGACTCAGAACGTGTTTCCCTTGATCAACCCCTTCCTGTCCAACCCTAATCTACTCATACCCAATCCACATCAGTTTAATCACCCTTTGTTCCACTCTCATCTGCATAGCCTTTTGCAGCAGAATTTGTTTCCAACCCACGCTGGTCACCTGAATCCAGTTCCATTCAGTGTAACTCAACCCCTTTTACTCCAGCCTTAGGTGAACCCACTCCATTCCTGCACAATCAGTCTAGTTCAATCCCTACGTTTGCAGATCAGGATGATCTCCGTCATCCTTTTTCACTGCCGCCCAGTCCAATTCCTGCTCTGATCAGTCACCCACAGTCCAACTTGTCTCAGTTTAACTTCTACCAAGCTCAGTACAGTCCTCCACAAGTTAGTTCAGTCCCATTTCGCTCCAGCTCCACTTCCCATCATCTAAACCAATTCAGTTTCTCTCCGCCTGATTCTATATCTCCCAGGTCTTCTCCGACTGACCCAGTTCACTTCAACGCTCATTCCCCTAACTCATTACCATTTAACTCCATGCAGTCTAACTCATGCCAGCTCAGTTCCATCCAGTTTCATTCCTTCAGGTTAATTCCGCCCAGTGTAATCAGCCTGAATCCCCATTAATTCACTCTACTCAGTTGAATTCAGCTCATACTAGCTCTAGTTTAATTAGTTCTACTCTCCATCATGCGCCAATCAGTCAACACAATTTTTTCGTAGTATCAGTTCCACTTCAACCTGACGCAAATTCCTCTACAGCTTTTGAAACGGGTTGAACCAGCGACGCCCCTGATTCAATCCGCCATTGACACCGCAGTGGCTGCAGTGTATACATCACCGACTGCAGCTGCTCGAGAGCTGCCTACTGCGGCTCCTTGTACGCCACCAATGACTGCTGCTCGCATCCAACTGATGACAGCTCTGCTCTCATCACCGACGGTCGCTCCTTACACTCCACCAACGACTGCTGCTCGCATCCAACCGATGGCAGCTCCTCGCTCACCACCGACGACCGTTTCTCACACCACACCAACGACTGCTGCTCACATTCCACCCATAGACACTGTCCCCTTTTCCTCACTGACTGACCCCGACATGGATGTTGAACTAGTTTTCCCTCTGACTAAACCTGACTCCAACGCCATTCCCTTCTCCTCACTGACTGACTTCAATTTGGACAGTGAAATACTCTTCTCATTGACTGAATTCGACCTTGACTCTTTCCTGTTACTCCATTTGATAAGTATCATTTACACTCACTCAGTGTGATTTTGTGCTGCTGCTGTCTCCTGTGCAATAATATACACTGGAAAAAAATATTGGGACACCTGTTTTTTAGGGTTTGGGCTCCAGCAGACCAAGACATTCTGGACAGCACCAGGCTTCCAGCTCTGTGGACCCAGTTTGTGGAAGAACCTTTTCTATTCCAGCATGACTGTGTCTCAGAGCACAAAACGAGTTCCATATAGGCATGCTGGAGGAGCTCAGTGTGGAAGAACTTGACTGGCCACACAGATCCCTGACCTCAACCCCATCCAGCACATTTGGGATGAACTTGAACGGAGATTGTGATCCAGACCTTCTCGTCCAACATCAGTGTCTGACCTCATAAATGCTACAGAATGAATGGACTCAAATTCCCACAGAAACTCCAGAATCTTGTGGAAAGTGGATTTGAATACAATGTCATTAAAGTCTCTGTGGGTGTAATAGACAGGTGTCCCAATACTTTTGTCTATGTAATGTACGCATGGTGCAATGTTATTAATTCTGGAAGGTTCACATCCCACTCACTACTGTAACAGTGTTCTATTGTCTATTTATTGTATTATTTCCATCGCGTTGTTCATTACTGTAACGCCCTCCTGAGTAATAATTATCACACTTATGGTGCAACACTGTCACTCTGGAAGGTTTCACTCTCTACATACGTAACAAAGACACACTGCCATGCTGAGAAATTAGTTTCTTTCACTCAGATTTGCCTTTATATGTAAATATTTTTGGTTCCAATTTTAGCTCTCGGCTTCAAGAAGCCAGACAGTGGCTTTTATTGACGTGAAGACAAAGATAGCCCACTTTAAAACACTCAAAATGTCAACAATGTTTTAATAAAGAGCTACGAAACCCAGAAGACGGACTCGCAACACAAGAGTGATCAGACAGTGAAATCCAGAGGTTAATCATGAACTGGAGAAGCTCAGTTAGAGCAGAGTGAGGGTTAATCCCAGGCCCAGGATTAGGACCAGGGAGGGGGTTTAGGTTTAAGCTCTGGATTGAGGTTAAAGCTGGGGTTAGGATATGTGTCCACAAAGCAGTGGGGCACACTGTTAAAACTTCAGTCCCACCCATTAAAAAAAAAAAACCTCTTGAGAAGCATTTTAGTACAGATTGCTTTTTCAATCAGGTGCAGTACAGGGCAGCCAATGGGAACAGAAATCATTTACATATATCAGACACAGTAACAAAAACGGCCTAAATCAAAGATCATTTATGGTATTGGCCAAAAGACTTTTGTGTGTGTTGTAATGTAAAGAATTTTATCACAACAGTGATAAATATCATATTATGCTCCACTCCTGTGAAAAAAGTGAGATGCTTTCTGCCAAAAAATAACAGACAAAAGGCAAACAAGGAAGGAAGCATTAAATAATATCACGTTTTGTTTGGTTTGTAAAAAGCACTTGACGTGAGCTGATGAGGAGAACACAGGTTCGGTTTTAGATTTCTCATCCAGCCTTTGCATGAAATTCAAAATCAGCAGGAATCTGAGGCATTTAATGAGAACTGCGATGTAACACCGGACTTATATGAGGAGACAATTAGGCAAACACACAGACAAGCATAAAATCCTTAATGTATTAAGATAACATTTTATACATATATTATATATTTATTATTGCATTAACCCATATATACTGAACGCCAACGATTATTTTACGTTAATGTACATGCAGATATTTAAGAAATCCTTTTATATTGAAAGTTCGTCGCTTTTTGTGTTTGTGTGTACGCAGCTCTACGTTTCGGCTGGTTTTCGCGGGGGTCAATGTTTCATTACACCCACAGGGACTTTAATAAAACTGTATTCAGATCCAGAGACTTTCATGTGGTGTCAGTCCCCTTTACAGCTGCTATAATA
Organism: Brachypetersius gabonensis; assembly: GCA_037577145.1. NCBI lineage: Eukaryota > Metazoa > Chordata > Actinopteri > Characiformes > Alestidae > Brachypetersius > Brachypetersius gabonensis. Next base: position 6,034,488 of record JBBJLR010000013.1, on the reverse strand, counting down.
CTCTGGACTCTTTGGTTTAATATTAGATTTAATTACATTAATGTTTAGGATTTACAGAAATATTTGAGCTGTAACTGTGTGATTGTGTTAAAGGGAACTCTGCTGTTAAAAAGCTCCTTATTAGTTTAAAATGTTTAAACCATGTTGTTGCACTTTTGTTCATACAGCAGTAATTTAACAATAAAAGTGCACAATATCTGATTAAATAATGTAATCATTGCCCAGCATTAAAACTATATACATGTATATATATATATAGACATGTAGATACATTAGTATATTAGTATATTATAAATATATTTTATAAACATACAGCTAAACAGGTTTTAAACTGAATTTCTGTATGGTGCTGTATGTTGGGGGCATATTTGGCTCCTCCCCCATCGCCCTGCTCCCTTATCACCAGTCCTCTGACCCTCTGCTGTTCCAGTATAAAGGCCAGAACACCCTGCACTGCACTCCTCTGTCCAGACACGGCTTTTCCATTCAAAGTCCACCACCATGCCTGTAGACTTCAATGGGAGATGGCTGCTGGAGACCAACGAGAACTTTGAGGACTTCATGAAAGTTCTGGGTGAGCATGAAAAGCGAACAGATGATATTTTTTGTGTTCGTTTGTTGTGTTTGTTTGTAGAGCTTAATGTTTCTTTGCCGCTTGAATCCTTTGGCAGACGTTGATTTTGCCACGCGCAAGATCGGCATCTGCCTCTCTCAGACCAAAGTCATCATCCAGAACGGAGACAAGTTTGTGATCAAGACCCTCAGCACCCTCAGGAACTACGAGATGAGCTTCACCATCGGGGAGGAGGTCGAGGAGTACACCAAGGGCCTGGACAACCGGGTGGTTAAGGTGAGGCCGTGATGAATGGCCTTAAGTCTTTTCCCATTGACTTTAATGGCATGTGTCCCAGCGTCGCGCTCTCTTTGGCTCCGGTCACGCAGTCTTCAGAGTGACCCATAGGGACTAAATCAGGAACTTCATTAGAGGGAATTGCTTATGTTACGACTGCACAGACACACAAGAACAATATAAAATATAATATAAAATCAAAATAAAACTCCATATAATACTCGGGACTGAATGCACTGTATTACATACACTGTAGTCCGTTAGAGAGGTGACTATTAATAATAGATAAATCACTAAATTACTGCTAAAGAAGATTAACTGTCCACTGCTCTCTCTGTACAGAGTCCACTGTTCTTTCTGTACAGAGACCACTGTTCTCTCTGTACCGAGTCCACTGTTCTTCCTGTACCGCGTCCACTGTTCTTCCTGTACCGCGTCCACTGTTCTCTCTGTAGAGTCCACTGTTCTCTCTGTACCGCGTCCACTGTTCTCTCTGTGCAGAGTCCACTGTTTTCTCTGTACCGCGTCCACTGTTCTCTCTGTGCAGAGTCCACTGTTCTCTCTGTACAGAGTCCACTGTTCTCTCTGTGCAGAGTCCACTGTTCTCTCTGTGCAGAGTCCACTGTTCTCTCTGTACCGAGTCCACTGATCTTCCTGTACCGCGTCCACTGTTCTCTCTGTGCAGAGTCCACTGTTCTCTCTGTACCGCGTCCACTGTTTTTCCTGTACAGAGTCCACTGTTCTCTCTGTACCGCGTCCACTGTTCTTCCTGTACAGAGTCCACTGTTCTTCCTGTACAGAGTCCACTGTTCTCTCTGTACTGCGTCCACTGTTCTTCCTGTACAGAGTCCACTGTTCTCTCTGTACCAAGTCCACTGATCTTCCTGTACCGCGTCCACTGTTCTCTCTGTGCAGAGTCCACTGATCTTCCTGTACAGAGTCCACTGTGCTCTCTGTACCGAGTCCACTGATCTTCCTGTACCGCGTCCACTGTTCTCTCTGTGCAGAGTCTACTGTTCTCTCTGTACCGAGTCCACTGATCTTCCTGTACCGCGTCCACTGTTCTCTCTGTGCAGAGTCTACTGTTCTCTCTGT
>JBBJLR010000013.1:6014673-6032443 GCA_037577145.1 Brachypetersius gabonensis | reverse complement strand
ACCGCGTCCACTGTTCTCTCTGTGCAGAGTCCACTGTTCTCTCTGTACCGCGTCCACTGTTCTTCCTGTACAGAGTCCACTGTTCTCTCTGTGCAGAGTCCACTGTTCTCTCTGTACAGAGTCCACTGTTCTCTCTGTGCAGAGTCTACTGTTCTCTCTGTCTCTCTGTACCGCGTCCACTATTCTCTATATATATATATATATATATATAAAAAATAAATTGAATATAAATAAAATAAAAAATAAAATTGAATTGAATTGTTCTCTCTGTACAGAGTCCTGTTATTTATGTGAAAGCAAATCAAACGGTGCAAGGACCAAAAAGAAACAAACCCAGGACTCTGGGAACTGTGGCATCAACAACACAAAGAATGTTGTCAGCCCCTAAAGAACTTTACCATAATCTCTCTCCTGAGCACACAGGCAGCTGAAACCAATAAAGACACAACTGAAACCCGGTGTGCTCAGGAAATAAACACAACACTGGCGGCATCTAGTGGCCACCCACTGTCACTGTCCCCAGACCTGACATTTGTACATATCACTGAGTAACACATTTTTATGGAAGGCCTGTTTTTGATGTTTCTTAGTCAAGTTTTGCTGGGTTTATATGTATAAGGTTGTTGTGATACTACTATTATTTTCATATTATTATTTTCACTATTATTTTCATATTCATCATATTAGTCTGATGCGTGAAAGTCGGCAACCCTGTTCCCTACAAGTACAAAAAACAGACAACAGATTAATATACAAAAGGTTATGAGTAGAACAAAAGAGCATCAGCCGAGCACCGAGTTTAGTTTTTTCTAAAAATGACGTTTCTAACTAAACCCTTGAAGCTCCATGAAAATAAACGTCAGCACCAAAATCAGCGCCAAGATTTTAGAAGAAACACAACAGAATGTAATGAAACCCATTTTTGTTGCCTGGTGTAATAATACTGTAGTGACAGAAGTGACACTAAGTGCTAGTGTAGTGATACTGCATATAATATACGTCTATTTGAAGCCAAACAGATTTTTATAGAGTTCGTTTTGTCTTGTCTTGTCAAACTACAATTTGTACTACATGTGAATGCAGAAAATGATGAAGTGTTAGTTGTAATATGGGCCTCTCGTGTGCCATTAGTGATAACAGCCTGAGAGTATTTGCACAGATCAAACTTGGCTGGAGCTGGAGCTGGTCTGTTTGAATAAGGAGGGGGTGAGAGAGTCTGACTGACGGCCCTGTCTCTGCAGACCCTGATCACCTGGGAAGGCGATAAACTGGTGTGCACACAAAAGGGTGAGAAGGCCAACCGCGGATGGAAGCACTGGATAGAAGGAGATAAACTGCATTTGGTGAGCCTCCAGTAACTTTGAGGAACTCTCTAGGGTATATTACACATTTTTGAAAAATCTAAATTTTTGAACCACGTATGACAGAATTCAGACAAGATAAGATTAATAAACCTTTATTAGTCCCACAATTTGCTTTGTATATACTGTATATACTCTACTTACATAAACTGTTCATTATTCTTCAAGAATTGTGTTTTACATCCATAATATTTTTAATGAACGTATATTGATTAAATATTGGCCTGGATGCTTCTAAATACTATCAGTTTATGAGCCTGATAACTTCTGAATACTGTCATCTTATTCATACTGACATTAACTGTCCTTAAATACGTGCTTTTAAATACATCATAAACACTTATACACCATAAAGACTTAAATACATCATAAAGACTTAAATACACCATAAACATTTAAATACATAATGTACACTTAAATACACCATTAACATTTAAATGCATAAATAATACTTAAATACACCGTAATCATTTAAATACATCATAAACACTTAAATACACCATAAACACTTAAATACATCATAAACACTTAAATACACCATAAACACTTAAATACACCATGAACACTTAAATACACCATAAACATTTAAATTCATCATAAACACTTGAATGCATCATGAATACTTAAATTCGCCATAAACACTTAAATACACCATAAACACTTAAATACACCATAAACATTTAAAAACATAATAAACACTTAAATACACCATTAACATTTAAATACATAAATAACACTTAAATACACCATGAACACTTAAATACACCATAAACACTTAAATACACCATAAACACGTAAATACACCATAAACATTTAAATACACCATAAACACTTAAATACACCATAAACATTTAAATACATCATAAACACTTAAATACACCATAAACATTTAAATACACCATAAACACGTAAATACACCATAAACATTTAAATACATCATAAACACTTAAATACACCATAAACATTTAAATACATCATAAACACTTAAATACATCATAAACACTTAAATACACCATAAACACTTAAATACACCATAAACATTTAAATACATCATAAACACTTAAATACACCATAAACACTTAAATACACCATAAACATTTAAATACACCATAAACCCTTAAATACATCATAAACACTTAAATACACCATAAACACTTAAATACACCATAAACATTTAAATACACCATAAACCCTTAAATACATCATAAACACTTAAATACATCATAAACACTTATGCACACTAAGTGCTAGTGTCTTATAAATGGGGAGTTTATCAAATATTGATTGAGTAAACAATTACAAATACTGACAAGTGTGTGCAAATGTTATAGTGCCTCTGGTCAAATTACGTGTTTTGTAGATTTTGTAGATTTTCTAAGTCAACAAAAAACTCGTCTTCTATAGGCAAGACACTCCTGCATGTTTGGATACTCAATAACAGTAAACTTATAAACTCGGTGAAAAATAAAGTGTAAAATGTGCATGGCTTTGGTTCTCTATGATCTTTAAATTTGAGGATAAGTTTAGCGGAAAATGCAATAATGAAGTTTAGTATAGAGTTATTTTCTCATTTTCAAAATGTACCAAATGTACTTTGAAGCTTTTGCATATGGCCATACGATATAAATACATACATAATAAGAATAACAGTTTATTTTTGTGCCAGTGTTGTCATATCAGATAAAACCGTTCCATATGTGACGTGCACTTTGTTATTTATTGTCTGTTTTGATTTTATAGGAGCTGCATTGTGAAGATGTTGTTTGTCATCAGGTGTTCAAGAAAAGGGCTTAGCGCTCCCACTCCGAGATCCCTGCAAAATAACTGCAAAATAACTGGAAAATTACAGGAAAATAACGTTTTAATCAATAATGGAACCCCTCAGTAAGTGTAAAATGTGGTGCCAGTTTCTCTGCCTTTCATGTGTGAAGGTCTGAACTCCAAACAGCCACCAGCTCTGAAGGACTGGACGTATTTATAAAGCCTGTATAGAACAGCCAGGAACCGAGGAGCTCATCAAACAGCCAGAAACAACCAGCACACATTCACTGTGTCTAATGAGTAATGCTTGTGAATGCTTATGAATGCTTATGAATGCTTATGTGATTATGAATAATGCACATAAATGATGCTTATGAATGTTTACAAGTAATGGCTATTAATACTTATGAACAATTCTTAAGAATGCTCATGAATAGTGTTTATGAATGTTTATGAATAATGGCTTTAAGCGTTTATAAATAATGATTATGAATGCTTATAAGTAATGGCTATGAATGTTATTAATAATGCTGATGAATTCGTATGTTTAATGCTTATGAAGGCTGAACACTGGCATCTTATGAATACTGACAGAAGTTGTTCATGTATTAAATGCTTATGGATATTCATTAGTAAAGCTTATGTACGTTCATTAATATTGCTTATGAATGCTTAACACTGTGGTTTTATGAATTCTGACATAAACCAGTCATAAATATTCATACACTGCCTTTGAAGTGAATTAAACACATGAATATTGACTGATGTTGCTTATCATTATTTATAATAGCAAGAAGTGGCATTTTATGAATGCTGACATATTCTGTGACTGATTCAGTGTTTATCAGTACAGACACATGCAAAGGGTCATTTTATTTTGCTTGACTCTAAATAAAAAAATGTAAAAGACACATTTGTCCAAGACTTTAAGTGTTTAATTTAAGAGCAAATTCAAAAACTGTCGTTATATCCAGAATCTCTTCAGCCAAATGCCGTAAATGTAAATGGAAGAAAATCTTCTTCGTTTTAGATTGTATACAGGTTTTGTGTGTTAAAGTGAAGGCCTATCAACTTAAAATTTCTGCATAAATTATGGTGAAAATGTAAAGAAAGTTGTTCAAAGTCCTGGTGAGACCAATCGAATCAGAAGTTCTTACACTGGTGGTGAACGGAACCAGACGTCTGAACAGTTTAATGTCATTGACGGCGCCACACTGTCTGATACGTGAGATATTAGTTTAAGTTTTCACACAAGAGCTTCAGTTCACATCAAACTACACAGAATTATGAAAATTTAAAATTTTGAAAACACTTTGGACTTTCCCTTTAAACACTGGATCCAAAAGTACATGAAAACTTATTTTTGTTGCTAAAAATGTTGCTAAAACATATTTTCAGTCTCTCTCGCAAAAATCCACGTTTGTAAAGTTTAATAAATTACTAGACAATAAAAATAAAAGAAAGCATTCATTTGCTTTATATTTACAGTGTACAGGTTTAACAGCGTTGGATAACTGAGAGCTGATTGGTTTGCAGGCTGAGCAGCTCGCAGCTCATTGGCTGTGGTGCTGTATTGCGTCATGGATGGCCGCTGGTGGAATCGGCTCTAACCAATTTCGAACTAAAATAATATATTAAAAAATACCTAAAATATCCCTTAAAGTTTCGTATTTTTTGTGACAAATAAAGGAAAAGCAGTTACAAAATCTGACTTTGTATATATGCTTTTTGTTTTCTTATTTAGTTAGTTTTTGTTTTATATGTATTTATTATAGTTTACACTCATTGTGCTGAGTATTATTTGTGCAAGCGTTTAATTACATTGAATGAAAAGTGATATATGTGAACACAGTGATCACGGAAGAAAACAGGTTACTTCTAAACACAAGTAAAAAAAAAATAAAAACCCAGAAACTGGCAAAATTGTAGAGTCGTTAGTGAGTCGGCTCTTGTGGATGAACCGAGTTAAATGATCCGGTTCACTAAAAATGATCCATAAAGCCCCGCATGTTTCCCCACACTGCAGCGCCACCTGGTGGTTCAGTTGATTTTAAAATAAAAAATAATAGTATGAGGCAGAACGTGGTGAAACTCAAGAGCCATTTGTAAGTCGGTTCGTGTTGGTTGGACGAGTTAAATGAACCGAATCAGTGAGGGATCTCTTTTTGACTCCGTGTCTGTCTCAGTGAGTTGGTTCGTGTTTCTGAGCTGAGTTAAATGAACCGAATCAGCGAGTGATCTCGGTTAGACTAGTGTGTATGTTTGGTGAGTCGGTTCTTTAGAAGACCGAGTCGAATGATCCAGCTTGTCCAGCTCCGCGTCAGCAGCCTGGTCAGGAAGTTCCACGTCAGATGAGAGTGGAGTCCTGCTCTAACTGCTCCCTGAGAACAGAAAGGAGAGAAAACAGCACCGAGACAACATGGTGAGAACTTTAACACCTTCACCAAGTGATCTCAGATCTTCTGAAGCTTCATTTATCTTTTCCTTTTTCTGTTTTCCATCTGTTTTCGGCTGCTAGTCGCTCGCTAGCTCTGAGATGCTAAAGCTGCAGGCCACAGCCATGTTCTCCCCTGAGTTAATCACAATTACACATTTTTTCAAATTTGTACTCGTTCCCGAAGAAAGTTTTTATCTTGTTTTTATCCAGATTTTAGTGAAGTTTAGCCCTTAAGGCTGAGCTACCTTGGTAGCTGCGTCTGTGCTAGCTAGCAGTGATTAGCCTCTTTTTGGGTCTCTGTGTTCTTATAACCCATATAAAGTTATTTTTTAAGTAAATTAACATGAAAAGGGTTAATGTTTGCGTATTTCGTTTGCTTTAAAGGTGCTATTTAGCTGTACATAGCTGTAAGGTGCACAGTTTTCATTATTCTACACGTTAATGCATTATAATTTATTTTCCTCAGGGGTTGTAGTGCATCTTTATCATCTTTATTTTGTTTTCCTATAGTTTTACAGGATTGTAAATAGGTTTGTGTGTCTGTAGTTCTCTGTGCTGTCCAGTATCTGGTCCTGCATTAAAGTGTAGATGTGTCCCAGCTGGTTGGTTTTATGACTTGTGATCAGAGCTGAACAGACAGAATATCAGAATTGCAATTTTACTACAACATATTGTAGTAAATTGTAATGTCTCAATATATTAAAGGGCTTCTTTGTCGTTTCACATACACTGTATGAATCAAAGTATTGAGAAACCAGTGTTTTCCTAGTTTGGGGACTAGGTGTCTTACTTCCAGTGAAGGAGAATCTTAATGCTTCAGCAGACCAAGACATTCTGGACAGCACCATGCTTCCAACTCTGTGGACCCAGTTTGGGGAAGAACCTTTTCTATTCCAGCATGACTGTGTCCCAGAGCACAAAGCGAGATCCAGACATGCAGGAGGAGTTCAGTGTGGAAGAACTTGACTGGCCACACAGAGCCCTGACCTCAACCCCATCCAGCACCTTTGGGATGAACTAGAACGGAGACTGTGATCCAGACCTTCTCCTCCAAAATCAGTGTCTGACCTCAGAAATGCTACAGAATGAATGGACACAAATTCCCACAGAAACTCCAGAATCTTGTTGAAAGTCTTCCAAGAAGAGTGGAAGTTGTTATAGCTGGAAAGGGGGACCGATTCCATATTAAAGTTTATGGATTTCAATGCAATGTCTATACCCTGCTGCTGTAAGGGTCAGGTGTCCCAATACTTTTGTCCATAGGTGTTTATACTGTCAGGTCCACAACCTCATGTAGAGTAATAGTTATACATTCCAATGATGGTGAACAGATTAACTAATAAAGATGATGAATTATAAATAATAAGAAAAATGACTTATTAATGATGTACTGTGTTGTCCTAGCTGTGATCTGGACCTGACCTGTTGCTCCTGTGTTTCTCCTGCAGCCTCTCAGGCTGGACATCAAGCGAAAGCTCACGGCTCGGTCTGACCGAGTCAAAAGTGTTGACCTCCACCCCACTGAGCCTTGGATGCTGGCCAGCCTGTACAACGGCAGCGTTTGCGTCTGGAACCACGAAACCCAGGTGAGGCAAACGCCAGTTAACTTTTTTGGGTTTGGATTTCTCAAGACTGACCTCTCACCTCTCTTACTGACCACAGCGTTTCGTGTAGAGTATTTTCTATGCAGTTTTATTTTGACTTTATATTTAATATTGTTCTTGTTTCTGTATGTATGTGCTATTGTTGCGTTTTCTCCTGGTATCAGCAAAGCTTCTATTCTATTTCTGCTTTGACAGACCCTGGTGAAGACGTTTGAAGTATGTGACCTTCCAGTAAGGGCCTCGAAGTTTGTTGCTCGGAAAAACTGGGTCATCACGGGAGCAGTGAGTATCGCTCGTATTAATGTGTAAATTCTACAGAGGGTCCTCGAGTTACAACAGTTTCGACTTTACGACGCCGACATCAACTCGGCTTACACAGTTAGCCTCATGCTGACAAACTATGTGGGCAAAATAGCACACGTGTTTCTGAAAACTCATATGACGCCACAGAATGCGGCGAGTTTCCATCAGGTTTTCATCCACAGTTCGTCCGTTTCTAGAGTCCTGCTGCTCTCAGCCTGGTCAGGAGTTCTGGCCTGTTTACACTCCGGAGGAGTTTCTGTCCCTCCAGTCTGAAGGACAGAGACTTCAGAGTCGCTTCGGACGCTCTTATATTCAACACAGACCGTCTCTGGGAATGACGTCCCCCTCCAAGGCTTCTGATTGGTCACCAGTGCCATATGGCAGGGATGTCAAACTCCAGTCCAGCAGTTTGATGGTTCTCAACACATTCACTAAACCCGACAACTGTCGAGGTGAACCAGGTGTTTCTGAGCAGGGAAATCAGCAAAACCTGCTGGATCACAGCCTTCAGGACTGTAGTTCGACACACATGCAGTAACCGGTTTAAGGTTATATCGCCACCTGCTGCCTTGGCATGCTTTGACAGCGCTTGCGTGTGGACAGAGATATTTTTTGAAAAGATGCTCGTATAGATGTGATTAAAAAAACGAAAACAAAAAATCTCCAATTTCAGAAATACGTGTGGAAATGACGCAAAATTGAGATTATATCACTGTGGAAGAAACGGATCTGTGTCGCTCGAGGACCCCCAGTACTTTAGTCATTAAGTCATAAGTCTTATCTTTCAATCTTTTGATTTCTTCTTTCTTTATGTAATTCATTCTATTTTCCTTTTTTATTCTATTCCTGGAAAGCACACAGAATGATCTTGTGTATGAAAACATCTTATGCGTAAACTTTCTCTTACAGGATGATATGCAGATCCGCGTTTTCAACTATAACACACTAGAGAGGGTCCACATGTTCGAGGCCCACTCGGACTACATCCGCTGCATCGCCGTCCACCCGACCCAGCCCTACATCCTCACGAGCAGCGGTGTGTATCGGGGTTCTCTGATCTACTGGGGGTTGAAATAAGCGGCATGTGAGTTCACATGCGTGGGATAAACGGTTAAACATGCGGCAGTTTTTTAGTCTTCGCAGTGCAAAAGCAAACCTAATTTGTGTAACTTCACACTGGATCTCTAATTACCACCACTCAGGTACGGAAAACCTTTAAAAGAAAAATAATTACGTTTTAAAAAAGGGGTTCCTGCTGGTTTGTAGAGGCTCGCTTCTGCACCAATCAAAATTCAGCCAGATCAGCTTTGATCTCAGCACTTCTGTCACTGCGTCCGCCGCTCTGCCCCGCCCCCTTGACATCATGGCCCGCCCCTGGTACGAGACCCATTCATCTGGGTTGTGCTTGATCGTTTATGCAGGGCCCTGACATGACTGGTCCACAGGACAAATAAGTTTGAGTTGTAATGGTTCCAGCGCCCATGGTGAGGTAATGTTTCATTTTGGTGCAAACCGGTATTCATTCATGTAGAAACTCATTAGAGAACTAGAGTAAAAAATTGTCAAACCTTGTTCCTAGAACCTTAAAAGACGTCACACGGATGTTTGATTAGGATGTGAGTTTTGCATGACTGTGTGTGTGTGTGTTCAGATGACATGCTGATTAAACTGTGGGACTGGGAGAAGAAGTGGTCCTGCAGTCAGGTGTTTGAGGGCCACACTCACTACGTCATGCAGATCGTCATCAACCCTAAAGACAACAACCAGTTCGCCAGCGCTTCTCTGGACAGAACCATCAAGGTTTGTGACTATGCTAATTGTGATTTTGCACATTTTTTTCTCCCTATGGCCCTTCATATTCTTACAAAGGATTGATATAAAACATCATATAAAAAGTATAAAAGTCATGCTTTAATAGACGAGAGAAAAAAAAAACTTGGATTACCAACATTATATTTTTACACATTAAATTAATAAAATCCCTGAGAACTGTTTGTGTGTGTAGAAGAGTATAAAAACAACAAAAACCAACAATTGCTGTTTATTTTTGTAATGAATCACTTTATTGTTTTTGTGCATCTGTGCGGGTCAGAGATGGGGTTAGGGGGGCCTGGCTTGTCACCAAGGGGGGTTTTAAGGAAAAAAGTTTGGGAACCAGTGGATTAAACTGCTTATGTTGCACAGAGACAAGAACGATAGAAAATATAAAGTCTAGAAGAAAGTACTCAATATGAAATACACAAATACTGGGTATAAATACTGTAGATGAATACAGCGAAGTGGTTTATTCATGAGTCTAATAGTGGGTGGGAGTCTGTCTGTAATATTTGTTTCACATGGGAGACTGTTACAATTAATGTTGTTTATAATGATAATGATTCAAATCCGATAAGAAATTGTGCATCAAAATGTGCAGATTATCGTGCAGATTGTGTGGGTGTGTGACAGTGGGAGGAGTTATAGAGGCAGTGTGGTTGAAGGATATAAGCTGATGTGGAAAGAGGGAAGTTGCTTATTTTTATATGAATAATGTATTTTTGAATGTTTTTGGTGCTGTAGGTTTGGCAGCTGGGCTCTTCGTCACCCAACTTCACTCTGGAGGGTCATGAGAAAGGGGTGAACTGCATTGATTATTACAGTGGAGGAGATAAACCTTATCTGATCTCAGGAGCCGACGACAGGCTGGTAAAGATTTGGGACTACCAGGTACGAAACTCTCCCTCAAAAAAAAAAATGTTGGAGGAGCTGGATGGCCTAGTGTTTAGGGCGTTCGCCCTGCAAGGTTGTGGGTTCGAATCCCAACTGCTAGTGTCACCCCTGAAGTCCCGTCCCCACACGTTGCTCCCTGGCGCCCTCCGTTGGTGGCAGCCCTCTGTAGAATGGCTTAAATGTGGAGAAAGAATTTCACATTGTGCTGTGGTGTGTTCACACAAGGGCTGCACGATATTAGGAAAACATGCGATATGCGATAATGTTGAGTGTTGCGATGGTGATATCTCATGCGATAAGTGAGTAAAAACTCAGCCTTTATGGAGTTAATGTTTTTCTGCTTTGGATTTGCTGGTAACAGATTCCAGGCGCTGACTAGTCTATGCAGAAAAAAATTAAATGCCAACATGTTTTTTTTTTATTTTAAAGAATTTACTTAAACAGAGCATTTAATGCCTCCCATAAAACATTTGAACCATTGAACATTGTTGGAAAAAGTCTGAAAATAATTTTTCAATCATTTTAAATCTTAAATAAATGTAAACATAATTTAAATCATAAGTTCTTAGCCAGTAAAAAAAATAGCAAAAGGAACAATCGATAACAGCAGCACAGAAGATGAAGAAACTGCCCAGTGATTTTTTTGCCCTCTTCTCTGTGTCTCTGGGTGAAGATTTTTAGAAAAACACCATTTATTGCAGTTCAGTCAGTCTTTCAACATGCACAATATCCATATCGCAATGACGGTAAATTTGAGATATATTGTGCAGCCCTAGTTCACGTGTGACTATAAGGGTTAATAAATAAAATAAATAAATGTTGCAGGGGGTATGACACAGCTCCGTTTCCTATGACAGTGATGTGACCCAAGTTTTGGTGCGAGTGGAAACACACACTAGTCTGAGTAATTTACTGATCCTGACACAGTAAAATCATCATCTAAAACATAAAAACACAACTAAACCTTAGAAAAAGTAAAAAGACATAAATATACTGTACTCTAGTAACAGAAAAATGACAAAAAAAGGTGTAAAACCACTTTTAAGAGTTCGGAAGACGTCGGTAAGAGTACTGGGGTCTCCCTCACCTGTACTCCGCATTACTGCGTATTCTGCATATTCCATGTATTCCTGCGCCGCGTGCAGCCAAACTGAGCAACGTAAATTCGAAACGTCGCATATCGACCAGAGACTGAATAGTTTATGTGAAAACACGAATTTTGTCTTTTAAAGGATACAGTGAGTCACGTTTAACTATGAACGGGATGTAAAAGAATCTCTTCTGTAACTTCATTTTACACATCAGTCACCATTAGTGCCACTATTTCTAATATTTCTACTCTAAAAGTTCTCTTTCTTTGGGTTTGGCAGAGAAGTGGATTTCGGGACATTCCCTTCTGGCTGCTCACTGCACTGATCAGTAGATTTTAATTCTCAACCAAGGACTAAACACTAGTCCTTTGTTATATTAAGCATAACTCATTGTATTGTTTTAAAAGACAATGTTTTCGGTCTCTGACCTACAGTAAACGTTCCAAGAGCACCCGCAGATAGTGAAAAACTGCAATGTTGTGATGTAGTAAACAGTCTTTTTATAGTGTAAACCCTAAATATGCCCCCAAATCTGCTCCCAGAACAGTTTAATCTCATGTTACTCAGTTTACTACACCACCCTTAAAGAGAGTGTGAGGGTAAACCCATATCTGTACTGTACAGTTTACACTGAACTGCTGTCTCCTGCAGTGCTAAAATGTAAATAGTGATGTTACTCCTGTATAGACTGGACTGGAATTTATGCAGCGCCTGAATGTTATTTTTGTTGTTACAATGGCGGATGAGGCCTGGATGTCACAAAAGCTTAAAAATGTGGTGCATATCTGCAGTTTCCACGTTACGTTTAAAACATTTAGCAGACGCTCTTATCCAGAGCGACGTACGTCGGTGCTTAAAGTCCACAACTGTTCTTATACCTGTAAAGCTACAAGCTACCAAGTTACTGCTGGAGTTACACACCATAACAAACCCTGTCAAAGAGAAAAAGCAAGTCAGAGATTAATACACAAGTAATGAACAGCAGTTAAGAGGGTGAGTGTCTGAGGGATTTGTTAAATATATAGAAAGATATATAAGAGATGCGTGGGAGAACTGGCTTGTCGCCAAGATGCTCCTTGGTGGGTCTTCAGACGACGCTTGAAGAGGCGAAGGACTCCAGATCTAATTGCAAGAGGGAGTTTGTTCCACCACTGGGGGGCCAAGACCGAAAAGAGTCTAGATGCATGCCACATTAGTTCTGAGGTTTCAGCAAACAATTATTAGTTTGATTCTTAGAAAAAAATCTGCGATGGACCGAAAGCGTGACTCCTGATCTGCATTAAAGTGGGGATTTACTGTACCTTTGCTTTCCTTTAAGACATTTTGTGATTTTTGGGTATATCACCATGCACCAGTAGGCAGAATAAAATTAGTCGATATTAGTCAACCCTCACCTATCAGGATCAGAAAACTATTGATCCTGGAGGAAGAGAAAATCAGAGCCCATCTCTGATACCGTGTTTCTGGTCCAGAAATCAATGTGTCATTTATTCACTTTGATTTTAAAGTTCTCCTCTCGTCTCCTCAGAACAAGACGTGTGTGCAGACGCTGGAGGGTCACGCCCAGAACGTGTCCTGCGTGAGCTTCCACCCTGAGCTGCCCATCATCGTCACAGGATCCGAGGATGGTGAGTTTCGAGGGCCAGAAAGGCGTTTAATGAAACTGCAAACGTCCGAAATCCAGAAATGTGAGTGTGTTCCAGTTCCCAGCTTGAAGAGTCATATTTTCTTTACCGGTGTTCAGGCACTGTGCGGATCTGGCACTCCAGTACCTACCGGCTGGAGAGCACTCTGAACTACGGCATGGAGCGTGTGTGGTGCGTGTGCGGCCTGCGAGGCTCCAACAATGTGGCTCTCGGTTATGATGAGGGCAGCATCATTATCAAGGTAGTGTATATACAGTAAACCCCCGACATCAGTGGGGTTACACTCTGAGAGCACAATGCAAAATAGTAAATTTGTAATGTGGTACAAAAATATGCCTATTTTTATAGTATAAACACTAAATATGCCCCCAGATCTGCTCCAAGAACACTTTAATTTCATTTTTAACTTGGCTTAATACATCCCCCCCCTTAAAGAGAGTGTGAGGGTAAACCCGTATCTGTACTGTACAGTTTACACTGAACTGCTGTCTCCCGCAGTGCTAGAATGTAAATAGTGATGTTACTCCTGCATAGACTGGACTGGAATTCATGCAGTGTGATTTTTGTACAAGCATGTAAATACAGTAATAAATTCATGTAATTTACTATAATTACTCTCACACTCTCACACTGTACAAACAGTGAACAGAAACAAAGAGAAAAGTGGTCTCTTATTTTTTTTTCCCCATGGCTGTATGTGTATAAAAAACAATGCTGATTGACACCCATTAGTTGTATCACTGGTTCATAAAGCTACCACCCTCCTATATATCTGGATTTTATATTATCACCTGTGTTGTTTCTGCCGTTCCTTCTGACCACATGTGTTCGTACTGATTTCCTCATTTCTGATTTAGCTTGGTCGTGAGGAACCAGCCATGTCCATGGACACCAATGGGAAGATTGTCTGGGCGAAGCACTCGGAACTCCAGCAGGCCAACCTGAAGGCCATGGGAGACGCTGAGATCAAAGACGGAGAGCGGCTGCCTCTGGCTGTCAAAGACATGGGCAGCTGTGAAATCTACCCACAGACTATTCAGCACAACCCGAACGGCAGGTTAGTTCACACAGAATCAGGTCAAGTTTATTCATGTAGCACATCATCAGACACAAAGGTCAAGTAGGTTTTTTCTACCTTATACCAGAGTTGTTCACAAGTCATTTTCCCGAGTCCAAGTCAAAACTCAAGCCTCGAGGCGAACGGATTTCGGGTTGTTGGAAAGATGCGAGATATAAATAAATAATTCCATGAAATGAGCATGGTTTGAGTTTTGACTCACGAGTCACAGCACCGAGTCCGAGGCAAGACTTTGTTTGTGCGACTTAAATGCGACTCGAGTGCCCATCTCTGCCTTATACACACAGTAAAAATGAAACCGCGTTCCTCCAGGACCATGGAGCAGCGCCAGGACAGGACAAGTGCAAACGGGACAATACAACTAAACAAGACAATGTCCAGTGCAACAGCTACAGCGAGGATAAATACAGTATTTTGACCTGTTCTGTGTTCTAGATAAATATAGTTGTGCAAGTTGTAGTAGGATCATGTTATTTACAAGAATAGAATAAAAAATAAAATGACAGAAAAGAATACATGTAAAATCAAAGGTGCAATAGAACTGTTTATTTAAAAGGAGGTGGAGAGAATAGTGCAGCTTTATCAGTGTTTATAGCTCCAGTCGGTGCAGATCTGATTCTGAGGGGCAGTTGGTTGGACAGTATAGTGGATAAACACCATTTCACTGGGTTTAGTTCTTTTCTAGCTGAGCAGCTCCTGCAGATCTAAGAGAATCTACCAGGACCATAAACATCAAACAGTACAGAGATGTGTTCAGATAAACTAATGCTGCGACCTCGGATCCTCTCACTGACACTTTAATGCAGTTATGTAAGGACTAGAAATGATTAAAGAGTTAATTATTTCATGCTGCTTCAAATTAAGTTTCTTCAGATATTAAGAACTAATCACTTTTGAATTACTTATTTGAAGTCCCAGTTCTTGGGAGCACCCAGCATGTGATGTAATGGGGTTAGTGTTCGAGACAGAAATGTCTTTTTTGAAAGTTTTAGGGTTACTTGGTCATTAGCGGCTGTGAACATGTACACAGTGTGATGAGACGTCTCTCCATGGACCACAGAGCAATAAATAACATTCAGCAGAGTAGAATTTGCAACATAAACAATAAAATTACACAATAAATGGGTGCCACAACACTGTACAGTAATGTACTGTAACAGTGTAGTATACATATATATTGCACCAGACATATATATTGCGCTGTACGCTATTGCGCCGTATGTGTGTGTATCATGGCACAGGAAGACAGTAAGCAGTATAGAAACACACAGAATGTGAAGTGCAGGTGCTGTTGAAAGTCCAGAGTGTAATTTAAGAGATGAAAGTGACCAGTCTGTCATACGTGAACACACCACAGCACACAGTGTGAACAGCACAAAATTCACCCTCTGCATTTTACCCCTTCACCAAGGGCAGCAGGAACACGCCGCGAGGGGACGGAACCTTGCTCAGGGTACCTCAGCGGTGTCTAGCGGTCTTGGGAATCGAACCCGGACTTTCTGATCGCAGGGCAAAAGCCCTAACCACTAGGCTACCAGCTGATATTAATGAGAGTGCTGTTATTTAAAAAAAAAATTGGTTTATGCCTAACTGCTTTTCACTGTTGTCTTGATTTAACATCACTAGGTTTGTGGTGGTGTGTGGAGATGGAGAGTATATCATCTACACGGCCATGGCTCTGAGGAACAAAAGCTTCGGCTCGGCCCAGGAGTTCGTCTGGGCCCACGACTCCTCCGAGTAAGAGTCTGTCTGTCTACAGCAGGGGCTCAAACCTGTCCAGAAAGGGCCACTCTGGGTGCAGGTTTCTTTCCAACCAAGCAGGAGACACACCTGATCCCACCTCTATATCAGTTGGTCTTGGTTTTCAGTTACTCAGGTCTGGCTTCTTCTTGGTTGGAATGAAAACCTGCACCCACAGTGGCCCTTTCTGGGCAGGTTTGAGACCCCTGGTCTACAGCAACCGGCTTATTTAATGTCCCCAGATTTCATCTGTCTCTGACGGACAGTAGATCTTTTAGTGTTGTTTAGTGTTGCTTCCTTCAAAACATCCTTCAAAACTTCCTTCATACATTAAAGATGTGTTTTTTCTCTCAGTGTCTCTTCCAAAACTGCTCTATTTGTTCTCGTAATTTGTTCTGTTTAAAGTTGAATGTTTTTGTCCATTACTGTCTGTGAAATTCTGGTTCTTGTTCTATAGATATTTGTTACGTGACCCTGAATTTGAGACAGTACAAATTTGCTATATACAGTAAATGATTATTATTAGGTTTAACATTTATTCCGATGTCAGATGAATAAATAGTTGTGTGTTGTTCTGGTAAACAGGTACGCCATCAGAGAGAGTAGCAGCATAGTGAAAATCTTCAAGAACTTCAAAGAGAAGAAATCTTTCAAACCAGACTTTGGAGCCGAGGGTATACTGTTGTTTCATTTCAGTTACACACACACACACACACACACACACACACACACACACAGAACCACTGCACTGATCAGTCCTTGGTGTGTTTGCCTATTATGTTCAATGTTGCTGTGAATCATTTTTGTATAGTGTGCAGTTCTTTTTATGTGATATTGTTGTATAGTTTTTAATAAGATAATTTAACCCTTTGTTGTTGTAACATTGCAAATCTTCCATCTGTGAAACTAATAAAGTACAAAAGAATAAAGGAGCAACAAAACAATAAAAACGATACAACATAATTTAAAAAGAACTGCACACTATTGGAAGTAGTCTATAAAAATACAGTTAAGTTACGGAGTGATACAGTAATATTGCAGATGTATTATTCGGTGATTATACAGGAGTGTATTTGTATAGGATATTTCTGCTTGTTTTGTTCAGTTTAGCACCGTTGGGACTAATAAATCTTATTATAATAATCTAGGTTATATTTTAAGAAGCTTTAAGTGACTTGAGTAAAAGTTTTTCTTGTTTGTTTTTTGGTTTATTTTTTCCACTTTTAGGTATCTATGGTGGCTTTCTGCTGGGTGTCAGGTCTGTGAATGGTTTGGCGTTCTATGACTGGGAGAACACAGAACTGATCCGGCGCATCGAGATTCAGCCCAAACATGTAAATATTGCAGGACGTTGCTTCGGTTCTCAAGTCCGTGTTTGCTGTGACGGTTCCTCTCGTCTGAGTGATAGTTGAGTGTTTGACTGGAGGTTCCATTGTGCTCCTAGATCTTCTGGTCAGACTCTGGAGAGCTGGTGTGTATCGCCACAGAGGAGTCCTTCTTCATCCTCCGCTATCTGGCCGACAAAGTGGCCGCATCACAGGAGTCCAACGAGGGTGTCACCGAGGACGGGATTGAAGACGCTTTCGAGGTTCGAGGACCTGCTTTACCCAGTTATTTTACTAATAATCCTGGAGGAACTAAGAAATTAGTATTAAAAACCTTTCTAGATATACAGCTCTGGAAAAAATCTAAATCATTGTGAACCCATTCCAGTCCAGTGTCTGTTAAATTCCTACACAAACACCTCATTCTGCTTTATGAGGGACTGATTAGTCTGATCAGTTGAATCATCTTATTTAATGAGGAAAAGTATAAAACTAGGGCTGCACGATATTAGGAAAACATACGATATGTGATAATGATGTTAATTGTTGCGATGGCAATAAGTGCGACATGCGATAAATGAATAAAACTTGGCCTTTATAGTGGTAATTAAGGCTACAACTATCAAATATTTTTGGAATCGAGTATTCTGTCGATTTTTTTCATCGATTAATCGAGTAATCGGATAAATCACACTTTTGTGTTTTTAAACAACTA